>JAQPPZ010016370.1:7775000-8375000 GCA_028583015.1 Wollemia nobilis
TAATTGCAAATTTGATGATTTTCAGGATGTGAATTCGCTAGATTAGTAGAAAATAATAGATTTTCACCATTAAATACAATTAAATGATGTGCCACCAATTAAAATTTTGTACCAAAATTTCTACGATGATTTTTGTAGCGATTATAGTAGCGACATTTGAAGCAAATTCCTCAGTTCCAACTTTGAGGACAAAGTTTTTTTCAGAAAGGATGGCATGTTAGGATCTCATATCCTAACATTTCATTTATTTAATAATAATGGTCTAATTAATTTAATAATCAATAGTTAATAGTATAATATTAATTATATAATTAATTATACCATTAATAATTAATAATTAAATTAATTACACCATTATTATTAAATAAATGAAATGTTTGGATATGGGATCCTAACTTACCATAATTCCAGAAAAAAGCTTTGTCCTCAAAGCTGGAACTGAGGAATTTACTTCAAATGTTGCTATGATAACTACTGCAAAAATTGTCGCAAAAATTGTTGTACAAAATTTTAATTGGTGGCACAGTAAAAAATTTGTGTGTCTCCAAAGGTCAAACAAATTTCTACTTTGTCTTATTTATTTTTCTTTCATCGATGTGTTATAGGTTTCTTCCCATAGAATACTTACACCATAAAATAAGGACAAGGACAATTTCAATAGCAATCTTCAATGTACAAATTATTGCATTCCAAATTGAGAAGCATTGAGACATGAAGGTTAGATGATATACTGCCCACCAAATACTTACACCATAAAAAAATCCGTTTGTAAAAGTAGCTCTATTGCTGTGTAACATACAAAAATTCATTACCAACAAACTGAAGAAAAGTCATCCATCCAATTAAACAAGAAATGAGACATGCGGATTATTAGCTTTGATTACTCCAGACTTTCTATCCCTAAATTAGCAGAAGAGGTGTTAAAGTGGAATGGAATTCCAAAATAGCGAATATCAACTCATTTAGTCTTTTCAACCAAATATCACTCCTTTAGTCTTGAGAGACCATTTTTTTTTTAACTAAATAAATAAATACTTCCATTTAACTTTCAATTTTAAAAATATAACATTAAAATTGATAGTTAAGAGAACACCCAAACTAATAGTCCTTATACTCTCCATCCATGATGACCTATTATTACTATCATTCACCAATTTAGATTTGTCCATAAAGTTTTCATCATATTTAGTGAGTGGATATCTTGGTACTTGAGTTGGTTTGTACTATTTATCAGATGAGGATGCATTCTTATTTCATCTCCTTTAGTGTGTAGATAAGTTAGTTTCTACTTTTCAAAATATTTTTAATTTTTATTCATTTGAAAACATGATGGAATTTAGTTTCACATTAACACCGAGTTATCTTACCAAATTTTATTTAGTTACTATTATCCACAATTGTCCAAAAATGGGAGAAATATGCATACCTTAAAACACACCCGGTAAATCTCAAAGATTATAATGTCACGTGTTTTCATTTTATTTCAATATGGAAAGATCCTTCCTCTTAAGGTTGTGAATGATGATGATCACATGGTATCATACATTTTAGGCCAATTACTTGCAAGTACACCAAATGTCTTAAGTAGAAGCTAGTACAATATACAGTGGAGAATTACATGATCAAAAAGCTTTTATTTTCCTCCCTTCATCATTTTATTAGCCATTGATACAAATTTCATATCATATTATTAGTTGAATAAACTATTTATGTACAATTCCTTCACTCCCTGATGAAGCTCATGAGCAACATAGCTGTACTTGATTTGGAATTGTTGTGACATTGATGAAAATGTATTATGAGTAGACAGGAGAGCGAGACCATAAATCCAGGATCTATTTCTAGATCTAGGAATACCAAAGGAGGTAGATAGCATCAGGATGGGTAGTGTAAGTCGATGATACTTTCTATTATTTTTAATTTTCCTTTGTGAGGGACTAATTCTATTGAATGTACTCATGTGGGAATTTGCAAAGGATATAATGAAGGTGAATATGAAATGTTACAACTATAGGAGAGTTGCCATAATTAGTTTAATTTAGCCTCAGTACAGGGGTGATATCAAAGTCTTAAATGACTATTATGTCCAAATCGAAGAAGAATATATGGAGTTGCCTTCTATGATTAAAGATCTTGTGAAGACCTTGAGATCGTATTGGACTAAAAATATTTCATGGAAGATGTGCAACTTGATAGCATGATTGATTTATTTCTTTCACTTGTTATCTCCTTCCTGCAAGCTAAATTTTGTTGTATGTGAGATCAAAGTTCACCACCTATAAGTTGAAACAGATTTCAATCACTATCATAGTGCACAAAAATGCTCATGTAGCATTATGTTTTCTTTTCAATTACTTAAAACCTCAAGCATTCTATTTTATAGTGTGCTTCTTCAGGTTTTCTTTTGTTCCTTGGTTTCAAATACTAATTTACAATTGTGATTGTGTAATATAGTCTCTTTTCGTATAGTGCCTGTCCGTCAATATCCAGAATTATGGCTGTTTTTGTTATTGTTTGATTTCAGGAATAGAGATGATCTCAATCAATACGAAGGAGCAGACAATAAACTGTAGAGGGTGATGCTAATATCATGTATATTGCAAACCAATTGAAAAGGAAATTCAAGTGTGCCACCATTAGTTTCATCATGCGGTATATACAAGTATCATAAAAATACTTTGGAAAAACGGATAATTCATCACTGTCTGCATTGTTTTCATTGGTAAGCTCTGGCACAGGATAAATCATTGCATTATATGATGGATTATAGAATGATACCAACAAAAAATGATCATCATTATTTTTGTGAATAATACGATGCCATGCACTCTTATATTTGTCATTGCTTGTGGCTTCCAAATTGTCATTGGTGTTGACAACGATCACATGGCGCGATGGTTGTATGTTGATCCATTTTACATCACTCAACACCTTAAGATCGAAGACTTCATCATCTTGAAAAAGAAGAATGAAACCACCTGCATTGGTGTGGGTATGAATGTCATTTATGATATCGAGTCTAGGGCACAATGGATAATGTCTCATTTTGGTACCAAAGAATGGCTTATTATATCCGACAATTTCTCTATCAGGGTGAATATATCCTTTTGGAATTCCTAGATCGTTTCATTGAAATTATTAGATTTTGAAGGCCACAAATTTACCTCCTGTATTTCGTGTACCTAAAAACATCTTCCCAATCCATGCTCTCAATTTTAAGATGTGTGTAGCCATGGAAGTAGATGAATATAGGTCATGCAGGTGAGCAAAAGAGGAGGTGGCCATGGGGGAGGTCATAAGGGTGAGAGTTGTACGCTTTCCAACACCTCCAACAGATAACCTTGATGGCTCTATGCATAACTAAGATGTAGGTCTACAAAATTTCTTTCATTGGGACCTTAGCGTGTTAGTCCCTTAGGACAAAAATATAACCCCAATATCATAGTAAAAAGGAAGTGTTTATCAAAATTCTGGGGGACAATGGAATTTGGATCACCCAAGATTCTCATTTTTTGATTGAAATTGGTAGTAAACAATGTATCGTTGAGGGCAAGATGCGTTAGTCTCATGAGCGGAGTAGAAGAGGAAGTTTTATAATACTCTAAAATTCCAGTCATAGTTGAGTTATCGAAAGTTTTGTTGTTAGTGACATAGAGATAGGCATACATGAGAGATCTAGTGTTTGGTAACTGGGATTTGGTTGTCAAGAGCACGTTGGTGGTTTGCCCTAGAGAGATAAGAATGACGTCTATTTGGAAATGCTTGGTGTAGACATAATCCACTTCCAATATAGGTTGCAAGATTACATTAGCTTTTTCTTATTATTCTCTATGGGAAGAAGAAATAGACGAATTTCCAACCAATTTATTATCATTCACATCCAAGAAACTCACATCCCAACTTCTTAAGTCCACCCACAATTTGGTGATGTTTCTCAAGTATGTGATGTTGCTCTAACATTCCATGAATTCGTTTCAATATTCCTTGAATTCACTCCCAACATCGTTAAGATATTCCCTGACTTCGTTGAGCAAATCCACAAAATTTTACCAACACATGGCCTTGATACTAAATGTTAGAACCTTGCGGTTATAAATAAAATTTAAATAAATTAATTAATAAAAATTATGCATCCGGATCTCTTTGCCACTTATAGGGGGTTCCCTCCTTTAAAACTATAAATAATAAATTATTCATTTTTTTTTGTTGAATTTCAATATGGATTCTACACATATTTATATCTACCCTAACCCTACGTCGATTCATATATGATGGTTCAATATAATAATTAATTATATTATGAATTATATAATTAATTATACCATTAATAATTAATAATTAAATTAATTACTCCATTACTATTAAATAAATAAAATTTTAGGATATGGGATCCTAACATAATATAAGGATTATGGAGGGAACTTACATTAGATTGTGTACCGAATCAGATCATTGGATACCTAAATAGTGATGTTGAAATGGTGTATCTAAGAAACATCAAGACTTTCCCTGCAACTAATCTCCATGGCAGCAAAGAGACCCTATTCCAGCTTATCAGACCTTCAAGAAAATATTAGATCTCTGCTTTCTAATTCAGAAAATAAGATTACCTTAATTCATTGTTCAACTTATCAACTCACTATTCAACTATCCAACTGATTATAGAAGCTAAACCCTAGTTTTAATGGCTCCATTCGATGCATAATAGCTTAATCATCATGAGATCTATGATGCCAAATTAGATTATCTTGGGCTAATTTGGAGCTTTTCCAAATTAAGCAAATTTATGTTCTACCCGTCAAGACGTGAAATCGTCGAGATTGAACTGTTGACCAATTTAGGATGAAATACAAATTATCGGCTTGGCGGGAAGCAGATTTTAGATTCTACGGATATGCATTCTGGCTTCTAGATCACAAAATCAAGGAAAAAAGGGATAACATGCTAAATCAATTGGCACATGCATGGAGAAGGATAAATTCTAAAAGAGGGGTGAATTTACGTATGTTAGGAGAGATAAGGAATTTGACATGGGTCAAATTTCCCTATGTATAGTGCCCATTGCAAAAGTCTCAAGTTGTTCTACACCACAACCACCTCAAGTTTGGTTCCATCCTTTAGGTTCTTCTAGGCTTGGCTAACTAAGGATATTTCCCATAGATACAAAAACCTAAACCCAAAGCGAAACATGAAACCATTCATTCATTCTCTCTCTCTCATTCTCTCTCATTATAACATTTAACATTCTTTCAATTTGCATGTATAAAATAAAGTATAACATCTACTCTTTCAAAATATGTACATAAGCTTTAAAACATACATTTCATAATGAGAGGAGCATATTAATGCTAAAGTTTTAATCAATGAAAGCACTATATCAATTTCCTCTTTTCAATCCTTAGAAATCATCTATTCATAGCAAGGAAACATATTCTCATTTCATAATTGAGTACATCTCAAATTTACAATGTCCATCTCAAATAATATACAATACTACTTATTTAATCATTTACCAAAAAATTATTTTCTTTATTACAAATGATCATAAATGAAAAGCTTCTGAAGTAGCTATAGTGAAAATCTTCTTGTTCAAGCTCTCATTGGGTTTCTCTTAGGAGTGGATAGGTAAGGGATTAGGACAACTCCTTTATGTTTAGAATGCAAATCTAAATGAATGTTTATTTTCAATGCATCTCGAACGAACATAAAGAACATAAGAAATCCATTTATTTTCTACATACTTAATCCATTACATCAAGTATTCATATAGAAATGATCCTTTACATTTCTATATTTATTTTAAAACAATCACATGAAGAAACCCCATAAATTTCTTCATCCAATATGGACTCCATGCCCAACTTATTTTTCTATGTTTTAAAATATACAAAGCATATAAGGAAACCCCCTTGTTTCTTCCCTATAGATGGACTCCATGCCCACTTTAAATATTATGTGAAATACCCCATAATATTTATCTAAAAAAAGAACTCCACATCCAAATATTTAATAAATAACGAAACTCCTATAATTTACTTATTACCATTGAACTCCATGTCCAATTAAACATTCCAAGCTTTCCTTACTCAAAGCAAAACATTACACTTCATAAGAGAACCCCATAATTCCCTTCACACTAATTCCCCTTATCATAATAAGCTCCGAGAATCAACGTATGTTCTTAACTAAAATTTCAAATCTATAGTTTTCTTTCATTTAATTCAATAAGATTGCCATTACTATTATAATATCCAAATATCAACTACCATTCCCATATATAAATAAAAATATAATTTTTTTTTTTCGAAGCATAACAAGGAAACCCCATAATTTCCTTGATTAAATGGATTCCACATCCATTTAATATTCAATTGTTTTCTATAAAACAACACAAGTAAGAAACAACCCATAATGTTCCTTCACTAATGAACTCCATGTTCATTTAATAATTCATAATTTTCCATAAAGCAAATATAATACTTTATTTCCACTCTTAACCAAACAATATATTTCCACAATATATATTCACAAAGAAAGCAATATATTTTCACAATATATTTCTACAAAACAAACAATATATTTCCACAATATGTCTTCACAAAGCAAATAATATATTTCCACAATATATTTTTATGAATAAAAAATATATGTCCACAATATAAATACTTCACTATTTATATTGTCTTTCCTTATTTTTGTATATTCTTTAATCAAGAAAAGTAGGCACAACCAAAAACTTCATAATTTTTTATATTCTAAAAATTTAGATATATAAATACTCCACTATTTATATTTTATCTTTCCTTAGTTTTCTATATTCTTTAATCAAGAAAACTAAGCACAAGCAAAAACCTCATAATTTTTTATATTCTAATAATTTCAAAATATAAAAACTCCACTATTTATATTTTATCTTTCCTTAGTTTTCTATATTCTTTAATCAAGAAAACTAAGCACAAGTGGAAACCATATAATTTTTGATATTCTAATAATTTCAAAATATAAATGCTCCACTAATTATATTTTATCTTTCTTTGGTTTTCTATATTCTTTAATCAAGAAAACTAAGCACAAGTAGAAACCCTATAATTTATGATATTCTAATAATTTCAAAATACAAATACTCCACTACTTATATTTTATCTTTTGTTAGTTTCCTATATTCTTTAATCAAGAAAACTAAGCACAAATGGAAACCTTATAATTTTTGATATTCTAATAATTTTAAAATATAAATACTCCACTATTTATATTTTATCTTTCCTTAGTTTTCTATATTATTTAATCAAGAAAACTAAGCACAAGTGGAAACCCTATAATTTCAATGAATGCAAGGCAACATCAATGTTCTAAAAAAAATCATAGCATCAAAAATTATCTTGGAACTATTAGAAGCTTTCTAATCAAACAAAAATTGAAAGGGGAGAGTATAATCCTCTGCCAAAGCTCTGTTGGGACTGAAAAATAAGGCACTTTGTATGTACAAGTTATCTTACAATATATAAGTATCAAGTTTAGGAGGAAGATATGACAAGTGTCATAAGCTCCACTCCAAGTGTCTTTCAGAAGACACCACTCCAACTCAAACTGAATATAGGGACAAGTGGCAGAAGACAAATGTCAACCTGTCAATTATAGGCATAGTGCACATTATAACAATAATATTATAACATTCCCCATTAATGTGCACTATCCTAAAAAGATAAATCAACATTAGATAACATTCCCCCTTAATGTTGACTTCTTTTACATAGATATAGCAAATTGCTAAACTGAGAAAACTTGTCTTTCCCAAGTGACTTGGTGAAGATGTCTACCACTTGATATTGAGTTGGTACATACTCCATGTGTATAATGTCTTCTTGGACCATTTATCTAATGAAGTGATGATGGATCTCAATGTGCTTTGTTCTAGCATGGAAAACTGGATTCTTGGTCATCTTGATGGTACTTTGATTGTCACAATATATATATGTTGGACCATGTATGATTAGCCCAATATCCTGAATTAATTGCCTCAACCATATTGCCTCCTTAGTTGCCTCAACTGCTACTCTATATTCTGCTTTTGCTGAAGATAGTGAAACTGTGTTCTGCTTCTTTGTGCTCCATGAAATAGATCCTTGGCCTAATTGAAAGCAATATCCTAATGTAGATCTTCTTGTTTTAGTACAACTGGCCCAATCTGAATCTGTGTATCTAATCAAAAAAAATTATCACTTGATATATACTTAAGGCCATGATGAGGTGTGACCTTTAGGAATCTCATAATCCTCGTAACTGCTATCCAATGGCTCTTCTTAGGATCTTGCATGAATCTGGGAATAAGGCCAACTGAATAGCAAATATCTGGTCTAGTTGAAGTTAAGTAGATCAAACTTCCAACTAGTTGCTCTGTAAAGTGTACCATCAACCCTTTCTTCTTCTTCATTATTTACCAATTTCAATCTAGGTTCCATGGGAGTTAGAGAGGGCTTACACTCCTCCATGCGAAACTTCTCCAAAATAGACTGAATATACTTAGCCCATGAGATAAAAATCTTACTAGGTTGTTGTCATACCTCTATTCCTAAGCAATAGTGGAGGAGGCCTAAATCTATCATCTCAAAGTTCTTGCATAAGTCCTCCTTGAGCAACTTTATTCCTTCTATGTCATCACCTATAATGAGAAGATCATCCACATATAATGTAACCAAATAATGTGGTTCCTCCAATGTTTCACATAGAGAGTAGATTCTGCTACAGATCTAGTGAAACCAAGGTTGAGAAAATAGGAGTCAATCTTTGCATACCAAGCTCGGGGTGCTTGCTTCAACCCATATAGAGCTTTATTTAATCTAAGGAATTTGTTGTTTTGGCCTTCAAATGTGTACCCTGGTGGTTGTTTCACATACACTTCCTCCTTCAAATGACCATTGAGAAATTCACTTTTGACATCCATTTGATATATTGGCCAATGTTTTTGAGCTGCCATAGCAATAATTGTCCTAATTGTAGTCATCTTAGCCACAGGAGCAAAGGTCTCCTCATAATCAATTCCCTCTTGTTGCTTATATCCTTGAGCTACTAGGCGAGCCTTGTAGCGATCTAGTGAGCCATCTACTTTATATTTTGCTTTGTATACCCATTTTGTGCCAATGGTATATTTTCCTTTGGGTAAATCAACTAACTCCCAAGTGTGATTCCTTTCAATGGAATCCAATTCTTGATCCATGTCATGAACCCATTTAGGATCACCAAGTTCTTCTTTGACATTAGAAGGTTCAGGTTGGCTAAGGAATTTAGCCATTAGGGCATAATTCACTTGGTGTCTTAGGGCTGAAGGCCTTTTACCTGTATAGGTGGGCAAATGATTTTGGGCTTCATCTAGTGTGGCTTGAACCCACTTGGGTAAAGGATTGGATGATGTTACTTGACCATTTGGAGGAGGAGATGGAGGACATGGATCATTTGTAGGAAGTTCTTCTTGTGGATGAATTTCTTGATTTATGAGTGAAGGTGAAGGAGTAGATGATATTGTATGCATGAATGGAGCAACTATTTCAGTAGTTATTTCTAAAGTGGGGGCATTTGGAGTATTAGATGGGGGATACTCATGAAAGGTAACATCCCTAGATAAAATTATTTTCTTGGAAATAGGTTCATATAATTTATATGCATTGGCACTATCACTATAGCCAACAAAGATGTATTTTTGGATTTTATCATCAAACTTCTTCCTTTTCTTATGAGGAATATGAGCATAGGCATCACATCCAAAGATTCTCAAATGGCCCACATAGGGCATCCTTCCACTCCATGCTTCTTCAGGTGTCCTTTCATGTAAGGCCTTTGTGTATGACCTATTAGTCAAGTATGCAGTAGTAAGAACAACTTCTCCCCAAAATTAGTTAGGTAATATAGCAACATTTAACATTGATTTTGCCCTATTTGTGATTGTTTGATTCATCCTCTCAGCAACTCCATTTTGTTACGGGGTATAAGGGGTTGTGAATTGCCTCCTTATCCCATGTTACTTACAAAAATTAAAGAATTCATTGGAGACATATTCTCCACCATTATCTGATCTTAAGGTGGAGATTTGATAGCCACTTTCTCTTTCAACAATTGCGATGAATTATTTGAACTTATCAAGGGCTTGCCACTTATATTGAATTAGGTAGATCCATACCTTTCTGCTATAATCATCAATGAAAGTGATGTAGTATTTAGCCCCAGTATAAGATTGAACAGACATTGTCCCACAAATATCTAAATGAACTAATTGCAAAGGTCTATTGGCTCTCCATGCATTTCCTATTTCAAATGGTTGCCTATGGTGTTTGGCTATTACACATGGCTCACAAAAACATTTTGACTCCTTAAGATGTGTAAGTCCCTTAACTAATCCTTTTGTAGCCATCATTTGAAGATTATTAAAATTTAAATGTCCTAATATTTCATGCCACATGTACTCCAAAGAGAAAGTAGTTGTTGTATGCAAAGATGTTTTTGTTATAGATTTTGTAATGAGGTAGTAAACACCATAATTTTTTACTCCCATGGCCTTGACATTGCCATTGGGTTACTTAATGTAGAATTTTTATTTTTCAAAATATACATTATAGCCCTTATCTGTAAGCTGTCCAATAGAAAGAAGACTCATTTTAAGACCAGGCACATACAAAACATCTGTTGCAGGAACATTATTACCATCATGCAAATTAAGTGGTGCCTCCCCAACACCTTCAATTGATAGAGCACTTTCATCACCAAAAGTAATGAATTGATTTGATGTAGGTTGAACCTTGGTCAACCAATCTTGCCTTCCTGTCATATGCTTTGCTGCTCCAGAATCAATATACCAACATTCTTTATCTTCAACATTAATTTGGTTGGCTGCATACAATGTGTTCAGATTATTATTTTGTGGTTCTCCTTGTTCTCTTTGCATTTTATAGCAATTAGAAACATTATGATTCCATTTTACACAATATTCACACCCTTGTTGATTGTTGTTTTGATCCCCTTGAGGTCTTGTTTGCCATCTTGGCTACTGCTGGTATTGCTGCTGATGGTACTGTGGATTTGGTTGTTGTTGGTACTGTTGCTGACATGGTTGTTGCTGGTACTGTTGATTTGGCTACTGCTGGTACTGTGTGTATCTCTGATGTTGTCTACCCCTTTGATTATGATTATGCTAATTTTGACCCTTGTTTTGTTTAGGCTGTAAAGTTGCCTTGGTGGCAAAAGCTACTGATGTGGCTTCAATTTCTTCATATTTGATTAGGGATTGCTCATGCTTCTTAAGTAGGATCTCAATATACTCAAGTGTTGAATTCATTGTTTTACCACTCAAGTCTAGAATGGTAACATAGGAGTGAAACTTTGAAGGAAGACCATGCAACATTATTGGAATTAACTCATTATCATCTAGGGTTTTACCAGAAGCTAAGAAATCATTTTTAATAGACTTCACTTCCATAAGATAATCGGTAAGTGAGCCTTTCATACATAGATTATGTAATTTTTGTTTGAGATACAAAATATTATCTTGACTTGGCCTATAAAACAATCTATTGAGAGCATCCCATGCTTGTTTAGGTGTTTTTGCAGCCCTTACAGTTTATCTGCATTGAATTCTTGTAGCTAGCTTGATTAAAATTAAAGCTATGTTGGAATTCTTCTCAAATTGTGCTTTTTCTTTAGGGTCTGTAGGTGCAGTGAGTGGGTCTTCATTAGCTTGACTATCTCTCACAAAGTCCCACATGTCATTCATCATTAATATTGATTCCATCTCATACTTCCAATTTGCAAAAGTCTGTGCTCCTTCAAGTTTCTTTGTAAGTCCACTTAATAGATTTGTAGTAGCCATGATTTAGAAAAGGATCAAAAGAAAAGGGAGCTCAACAAAGGATGAAGTAAGAATGAAAAATGCCAAATTAGAGCCCTAAAAAAAATCTAGGGTACACCGCTGAAGATCTAAAGGAGGGTTCGCCTAGTTTTTCCACTTTGAATCTTCAAGAGATTCCAACAGTGGGAGGGTTAAGTTGAACATAAGTACCTTTTTCTATCCAAAGAGAGTAAGAATTAGAATTTTTCCAGACCTTTATACCAAACTTCTCAATATACCCGCCCTTACATGAGGGAGACTATAAGCATTTGAGAAGTTGATACGTGGAACATAGGCGATTCTGAAATGGAATAACCTGCCAGACATTTATACCAAACTTACTCAATATACCCGCCCTTACGTGAGGGAGAATATAAGTATTTGAGCAGTTGATACGTGGAACATAGTTGGTTTTAAAAATATGATGTTTGCTTTTTGTAGAATTGTTACAATAGATGTGCCAATGTATTATTGCTGAAAATGCCTGTATGTGTTTGCTTGCTTGTAAATGGCTTAGTGTCAAGTGTGTATGAACTACACTTGATTACAATTATAAAACCCAAAGTCATGCAAGGGTAATAACAAGCATAAAATGTAGACAAATCTCAAAATACAAGATGCAAGCAACAAACACCTAGTGGCCAAGAGAGTGCCACAAAATGAATCCATCGACAAGGGACAAGGGGTCCTAAATCACCCCTTAAGTTGATGATTTGTATTGAAAACTTGGCTAAAACAAATTAGCCCCAAATGTGCTTCCAAAATATGATACAATATCAATACCTCATTTTACAAGATTGCCCCCAAATTTAATAAATGACTTGGCATAATGTCCTCCCTAAAGAATTAGAAATTGACTCCTTACAATTTTTACCAAATTATCAACCAAGAGTGTCGGATGCAACCGAAAATGCACTTTGTTTACAATATCAACTTCAAGTCAAAATTTAGTTGAGTAAAAGGTCTCAAAACTAAAAAATAATTGCACCAATGGATCCCCCTCGAATTTCTCTTTCCAACGACTATAAATATGCCTATAGTCAGATACAATTTGATGCTTTTAGAAGGCAAAAAACAAAGACCCTCTACAAATGTGTGCAACTCCGGGACTTCCCAAGTGGTCACCCATCCGAGTGCTACTCTTGGATGAATTGCTTAACTTGGGAGTTTTATAAAAAATGCTGCCAGCAAAGTAGTCTTCAAAGATGGAATTAAAATATAAAATAAGATATTTTAAACATACAAATCCCTTTCTCAACTCCTACGCGCCCGGGTGGGTTTCGTTCAGTACAGGAAATATTAAATTATTTTCGAAGCAGGCCTTAATAAATTAACGCACTCACCAATCTTCATTTTTGTAATCAATGCATGGCCTCAATCAATATGTTTTCCTGCACGAGGCATAGAGCTCACTTTCTAGCTAGTCACGGTGTCTTCGAATGGTTATGGTTCATCTCTAGCAATTTGCAACAACAAAAATTAGTACAACTCACAACCCCGAGAGCGGCAGTAAACAACAAGTGAAAATTTAGTATTGATCTCC
Organism: Wollemia nobilis; assembly: GCA_028583015.1. Taxonomy (NCBI): domain Eukaryota; kingdom Viridiplantae; phylum Streptophyta; class Pinopsida; order Araucariales; family Araucariaceae; genus Wollemia; species Wollemia nobilis. The sequence goes on from JAQPPZ010016370.1 coordinate 7,788,416, forward strand.
GTTGAGTTATTGTGACTATTGGAAGTGTGAGTCTTATGCGAAATCATGACCACCAATCACGCCCACGACAATCACGTCAAGTTTTGATAGATTGACGACGGTGCTGCTTGCTGTGAAACAAGAGAGCTAGACTTGAGAATGTTAAAAAGGCAGGGAGGGATCCCCAGGGTGATCAGAGCTTCACCATTGACTGTTAATCACAGACCTTCATTAGTAGCAATCACTTGCACATCGAATGGCACCTCCTGCACAAGAAGAATGCGTGCTCAATGAGCTGCCTCCCAAGTATGTGAGAAACGAGGATGAGCGACCCAAAGTGACCCATAATGTATTTTCCCCCGATATCCCTGTTATATCCCTCTTAAATCCTCATGGGCTAGGAAGGCATAGACTCAAGACTGAATTAAGAAGTGCCTGTGAAGAGTGGGGGATTTTTCAGATTGTAGATCATGTACGTCATCGATACAGGAAGTGAGCTTTCGTGGGTCCAATGCCAAACCTGTGACCAGTGCTTTCATCCCTTGATATCCATTTCCTACAGAAATGTAACCTACAATTCCTTGAAATGCACTACATAATCCAAATATTTCTCGTGTCCCACCATGTGCGATGACACAAATGTCTATCACTTCACCTACTCCTACGCCGATGACACCAGCAGCGAAGGTCGCCTGGGGTGAGACACGGTGAGTCTAGGAAATGGTCTCGAAATTTCGGGTCTTGTATTCGATTGTGTTAACTCTACTTTTCTCAGTAATTCTTTGAATGGCCAGCTAAGTACAGGTATAATGGGGCTCAATCGTGGGGCACTGTCCTTCATACAACAGCTGGGCAACAATTTTCCCAAGAAATTTTCTTACTGCATTGCAGATCCTATGAAGTTATCGTCCTCTTCGGGTGTGTTAATGATGGGAGATTCTCCTTCTTTGGCCGTCGAAGCCAAGCAATATACGAAACACCATTATAGAATACAGTGACGCAATGCTAGAATTGGCAAGAACTCTTGGCGACGTAGGCCCTGGCGAGTCTACTACAGGTGGCTCAAAATTGCCACAAAATTAATGAGGAGCAATGCAAGGTAAACTCAGCACTCACAACATACACAACACAAAACATAGCAGTGCTATATGATCACCTTCTGTTCCTTTGCACATTGAATTTGTAAAATAGTAGTGCTATATATGTAACTATTTTAACTTAATAGACTGGCTTTGTGACTAATTTTTTTTTTATTTGATCTGGATTTTTTTAGAAGGTAGTATAGCACATCAACACCTAAAAAAAAAATTGAGGCTTGTCCTCGGATGGCGAGGATTGTCCTCTAAAATAGGGAAACTAAAAAGAATAGAAAAAAATAGGGAACAAATAGGGAGATTATGGTTTCTGATCCACTCAATGAGTGGAGAGCATACTCCCTAACTCCATAAACTAGACTCCTAAACCCTAAGGTCCCTCAGGTGGATCTCACCGCTCTGATACCAGATGTTGGGACTAAAAAATAAGGCACTTTTTATTTACAAGTTATCTTACAATATATAAGCATCAAGCTTAGGAGGAATATATGACAAGTGTCATAAGCTCCACTCCAAGTGTCTTTCAGAAGACACCACTCCAACTCAAACTGAATACAAGGACAAGTGGCAGAAGATAAATGTCAACCTGTCAATTATAGGCATATTGCACATTATAACAATAATATTCTAACAATCTCAACAATGCATTCCTTCCTCTTCTGTCTTCCACGTATTTTCCTTCCTCCCCTTTCCTCCTTTGCATATCTCTTTTAAAAAGAGAGGAAGAAAATGAAACCCTAAACCATTTTTGCAACGTCTTCTTGCTTTTTACATTTTTCAAATAGCATAAAACCCTAATCTATTCATTAAATGCACTTCCTTGGCAAGCTAAAAGGGTTCATAAAATCCTAAATTAAATTTGTTTTAACTTTATAAAATTGTTTTCTTTAATTACCAAAATAATTATTTAATTCCACAATAGCTTTATTAATAATCACAAGATTATATTATTTTAAACAAACATAGATTATAAAATAATTTAAGGATTATTTTATTTAAATCCAACATAGATTATAATAATATAAGGATTAATTCATTTTAATACAACATAATCTAAGGATTAATTCATTTTAATCCAACATAGATTATAACATAATCTAAATATTAATTCATTTTAATCTAACATAGATTATAACATAATCTAAAGATTAATTCATTTTAATCTAATCTAGTTTATGATATAATCCAAAGGTTAATTCATAAAATAACCTAATGAATATTCACTCAAATCAAATGTAAAACATAAGATAATATGAGGTCATAAACAAGATATAACACGATGAATGCAACCAGACATGTTATTTTCAACCAAGGTATTTGTTCTAGATAGAGCATTCATTCCAAATAGCAAATATAAAACATCCCTTTTGGGATGTTTTCCACAAAAAAAAAAAAAAAAATAGCAAATATAAAATGAATACCATCTTAACCAAAGCATTCACTCAAAACAATAAGGTAATATCACAAATACCTTTAAATTTTAAAGTTATTGGATGACATAAAACCTCTTGATGTTGCTCCTCGTAGTGCCTCCAAATTCTCTATATTCTATCCTTTGAATGGGTCTCACTTCTTTCCAATTGGATTTTTTAGGTGTAAGGATATGGTATACTCATATTCACAAAATAAACTTTTCAACCACCCGAAAAGCAACTTGTTTTCGTTTTAATTTTAATCAATGCAAAGTATTTTCATAATTGTCATTGTCTTTAATGCTTTTGATTTTCTAATGTTTATAAAAGATATATGTAAATATTAATAAGTCCACCTTATTAATATTAATATTAATATAGCCTTAAAATCTAATGTTCCAGGAATATGACTTAGTTATTAAAAAATCCATCTTATTAATTTATTATTAGAAATTATGAAATATTTTTAATTGATTTTCATTAATGGTATTTTTATCACATGAATCAAGCAACCACAAGTGAAGGGAAGGTAAAACCACAAACCAAAACAATATGGAGTAATACACCACCATTCCTTATTTCTCCTGTCTAGTACGTAGAAGAGTTTATAATAACTTCTAGGTTATAAACTTCTACAATAGATGAATTTTTAGTTGATGATAATTACCTTCAAATAAAATTATATGAATGTAAACTATATGTAGTAACCACTTGTTACCCTAGATACAATTTGCCCTGGAGCCATTTGTCACATCATTTTCCTTTTTTGGTATCTCATTCTCGATGGTCGACTTTCTCTCCCACCCACGAGAGCACCTAGTCCTACATCCAAACACAACATCAATAGTACCATATCCACATATCATATAATCAAAATAAAAAATGCATAAAATCATCCAAATGCATCAAAACTAAGTATTAAATGATCATCTATCAATTATTTTACCCTTATGGTCCCTGAACAGACCTCCGAATCCTGCCACTCTTAGATTACCTTTGTATGCACCATCATAATTGAGCTTGAGATATCCTTTTGGTGGAGGTTTCCAAGAGGTAGAGATTTTGGGATGGTGAATGATAGGAGTATAGCTGGAATTGAAAGGAACATTAAGAGTTAGGAAAAGGTTGAGCTCTAAACCAGGATCAAGAGGCTTGGGACAAGGGAAAATCTGGGAATTATCAATGGCAAAACAAATAGCCTTATTGGATATAGTGGTGGGATCGTTGGTGATGCTAGAAAAAACTCTTATGTCCCTTTCAAGCCAAACCTATTGTTCCTTCCTAGGTCTCATGATCTTCCTTTCCCTTCCTCTTTCTATTTTCATCATTGAAAAACATCTCTCTATTTTCACCCTCTTCCTCATGTTGTTCTCTTATTTTCTTTTGATGCGTGGTTTTATTTTTCTTATTGGATGTCTCAATCTCTTTCCCAGACCTTTACTCTCCTTTAGACTTCCTCCTCACCTCTTGGTTCTCTATTTTTGGCCTTTCTCCTAAGCTATCTCTAATCATCTTCTTTTCCTAATATTTAGCCATTTGTATTCCACTTACTTCCCTCTATATATATCTTTTGTCCCTTTCACTTCTTTTTTTTGTTCTTTATTGACCGCCTCCATTTTTGTTTATGTTTCCATTTTAATATAGGATTTGGATGGTTACAAATCATTTTTTTTCATCAGTATTTTTCTATCAATTTCTCTTGCATGTTCCTCTCCCCATTTAAGGTACTCGATTAGGTGATGCTTACGCTTTTTGTACTATCTAGATGAACCTGCATAATACTCACCAGGTAAGAGGAAATGTTCCATGAACCCCAACTATTGAGCATTAAGTGTTCTTCCAATGTATTACTATTTTAGATTGGTTATCTTTGCAAGGCCAATTTTTTTGTATTGTCCTTACCTTATTTTAACAACTAAATCTCCTTATAGAATTCACTCAACATTCATTTCACCTTATTCCATTGTATCACATTCATTCAACTACAACCAACTTGTATTTTTCTGATGAATTTATATTGGTATAAACACCTTCTCTTGGAGTGATTATATACTCCACATATCCCACAAGGATATAGGTTCCAACACCTAGTTGCAATATTTCAAAATATTCTACATTGATTACACCAACCCATCCTAGGACCTTCATCTAGTGTACTAATATTTCTTCCTATAAATTTTATATCACTACTTCTTGCTTGAATTGCATATCCAAGGTCTTAATTCATTGTCCTTATTATTGGCATTATGTATATTTTCATATCTTTCCCATACTTTCCCAATCCTTCACCAACATATCTCATTCTCTACATTTAACTTGTAACTGATGCCTGTGGTATGCCTTTCAAAGAACCCAAACTCTAAAGTGACATTGTCACTATCAACTCTAGAAATATGGCTTTTTTCATGGCCAACATGACAATCAATATCATCATGACCTTCATCTTCCTTTCCTATATTTTTATTCTTTATTTTCTCTTTCTCTTTCTCTATATCTACAACAATAATTTCTACATTGTCATATTCATCATAAATACTACTAGTGATTACGACTAACTACCTCTTTCCAATGTTTATTGTTTGGATTATTTCTATATTTCCTCCTCATTATCCATTAGTGTCTTTCCCATAAGTTGGCTTATTACGTAAGCTCAATCTAGGATTGAAATCTATATGATGACTAATGCTCCTTATGGGTGGAAATCCATATCATAAAATAATATCTATATATTATTCCAATAAATCCTTCACATCATATGGTATTTCATACAAATTGTCCACTATATCTTATTTTGTGGGTTTAGTAATGAAAGCAAAATATACGTTTTCTTCATTTCCTTCAAAGATTTTTTTTTTCTTTCCCAAGTACACTTTAGGACTGTTGTACAAATTTTCTCCTTTGTCCTTCGAAGGACTTAATGTATACCTCTTACCATATTTTTCAATAGTGTACGTGTTCACCCTACAATAATATGTTAAATTTCTATCAAACTTACATGGCCTTCCCAGAAAGACATGACAAACATCCATAGGTATAACTGTTAGATTTTTATGGGAGGTAGTACAACCACAAGATGAAGGATAACTAATATGAGATAACTATAAAACTAATGGCACAATAATATGTAGAAAAATAAACAAATAAACATCTGCAAATAACTCAAAAATATGCCATTAATGAGAATGAAAAAAATAGTACAATGCTATATAATGAAAGGCATGAACACTCCATGAAAATATATGAAAGATCTACATTATACCATACTACATCTACTAAACATCATATACTTACTATATATCTATCCCTCTTTCTTACTAAACCTATGAGGCCTTTATATATAAAGATAGATTTCTTGGCCTTTACTCTACCTAGGACTGATGTACATGTGGACTACATGCACATTTACAACTTACACATTGACACTTGTGCATCTATTATAGTACTTGAAGTAACTAAATTTACTATGAAGTAAACTCCTACTCTAGATATGTACCAAAGGTGGTACATTTAAATGATCCAAATGATGTAATATACTCTAAAACCCCCTTGTATTACATTATTTGGGTATTGAAGACTTTAGTATTCAATATGGATCTTTTATCTGGTCCTGACATTTGAGCTCTTTTCTCCAAGTTCCTTCATTATCTTCTTTGTCTAAATTTGAAGCTTGATCTGATCCTTTGTAATATATTTAGTTCACATTGCATTGTATGCCTCATTTATTTGGTTCCTTATTCTTCTTCTTTATTCTCGTATTTGGAGTTAGTATTTTCATGGGTGGATGTACTATCACCTAATTCTTGCAAGAGTCTCTTATCTTTCTCTTTGTATTTTTTATCATTTTCCAAGTTTTGTATAGAAGTTTCTGAACATACACTTAGAGAATCATGATAAGATTTTGTGTTAGTAGAACTTGAAGTACCAATATTGTATGAGGATTGAAATATCTTTTCTAGGGATGATTCATCAATTTATATTTTTAGTTTAAGTAATTCTATAAATCCTCTCTGTTCTACATTTTCATCCTTATAATATTTGAATGTAAGTAGTGCCATATATAATATGCTTCCATATTCTAAAGGAATTTGAATGTCACTCTTTTCATTATCAATTGCTTTAGTGAGTTGAACATGTAGATAATGTTCCATGCTTTTAAAGTTATCCTTTAACACTTCACTATGAATATTTTTTGAAGTAAGGTATAAGTCTCCTTCAGAATTTATAAGTAAATTCTTGATTCCACTTTTTATGACACTTGCTCTTTCCTTTCTAATAGTGTTATTCATATCATTGTTCATTGTGTTCCTTGAGGTAGACATCTCTCTTAGTTTTAGTTTTTTCTATTTTAAGAACACTTTTGTTAGATCCTTTGTAGTAGACTACCTTATGACTCCCTAGTAGATTAATTTTATGATCAAACTACAAGCTATGAAATTTTTGACATGTAGTATTCTTTTTGTTTCCTTAAAACTTAGATTAAGGATTTGTAGAATACTATATATTTCTCAAGTAAATTGAGTATATGATCCAATTTTTTAAAACCCTTTCTAGACTTAGGTTTTGTAGAATTCCTTATATCTCCCTAGTGATTAGAGTAAGCTATAAGCTTAATAAAGTGCTTAGTAAATAATAGTTCACTTTTGAGTTGATTTTGTAATGTTTTGTAAGTAACAATAATCAACTTCTATTTCACCTTCTCTCTTAATTAACTATGTACTTAATTTGAAGTTCTTTATGGTTGGATTTCTTGTATCCCTTTAGTATGAATATGAGACAAGTGTAAGTATATAACTCCAAATCATTTAAGTAAATGAAGAACTTCCTTTTATAAACCTTAATGTCCAATAGTTTAATATTTCTAAATTCCAATAAACTATTTTGATGTAGTATACCTTATAACTCCCTACTTTGGAATATTAGAAAATAATAATAATAGTATTTAAAAATTTAATATTTCTGGTTTACAAAGGTTGACAACCTTATATCTCCTACTTGGTGATTTGCAAATATCTATAATTTTGTCTACTTTTTTTAGAATGGCTTCCTTGCTTTATAAGGTTGTTATATTAATAATAGTAATCAACATTATGCTTAACACCTTATAACTCCAAATTTTAGAAAGCAAATAATTAAATAATATACTTATCTTCCTTCAACGTAGGTGGCTCGACTGGAAGTGACTATAGGACACTCTCATTGGATTGCGGTAATGAAACTAGTTTGTTATCCCTTTATGGTTGTGATGTAGGTGGTTTTTCTCTCCCTTAACTATGGTGATTTAAGTGGTTTAGCTCTCTTTTGATGGTGGTGATGTAAGATTTCACTGGACATTGGTATTAACTTTCCACCCAAATATTTAACACCTACTGGAATCATTGATTTATGACAGGATTTTAGTGGACGTTCTTTAACTCCTTGGCTTTGGGATTTTAATACATCTTTGCTATAAATTTGCTTCTATTCTTTGCTTGATATACACTTACACTTGCTTTACATGCTTGGAATTCACTATAATTTCTTGTACTTGGGTGCTTATGTAGCTTCTCCTCTCCTTAGACTTGCACCCACGTGTTACTGCTAGCTAGTGAGGCATTACTATAATTCTTTGGCCTTTGAGTAATGCTCCTTTCTTTTTCAACTAAAGAGTGATGGTGATGAATCCAGCGAGCCATTTATGGAAAGTGATCATGATGACTGACAAGGTATGTAGTGGAAGAATCCTATCTAGTGTGATGAGTATTCATCTTGAAAACTCTATATGAAATGAGTAGAAGATGACGATTAGGTGCCACTGTTGTTGTAGGGCTAAAAACAGGATTAGGTACCAAAAGAGGATCCTGAAATGGTGTCTCTGGAAAGTTGCACTTATCCAAAGGAACCCAAAATCTGTCTGCAACCTATGGTGAATGAGTATTGTGATGCTTACGCACCACTCCTTACAAAGTCTCCTACAAAACCTGTGGTATCTTGCCTAGAAGGCTCTACTGATGCTTAGTGAATGATGTAACCTTATATTACTCCTCCATGTGTGCAAGAGTGGACAAATCTAAAGGTAATTTCTATGGAACAAGTGGTTGTGTAGCTAGAGGTGTACCTAAAATGATATAAATAGAGTGAATGACATATTTATCATGAGTGAGAATGGTGGGTTCCTTAACCACTTGCACTTGTGATTTTTCATTAGGTGGGAGTGAAACTTCTTATTTTTCCTTAGATGATGCTTGTTCTTCATTTTGTGTAGAACTGATGCTAGTAGGAGCCAAAATGAGTGCTTGACTTTGTGGCTTCATTACTTACCTACAAATTAACATCAAATTGGAAGTAGGTGTAGTGATTTATATCAAGTTTTATCATGTAACTCCAATGTGTAGGTGTTATTTTTAGCATGATAGATAAATTTCCTATCAAATTTATAGGGTTTACCTAGTAATAGCCCACAACAATCCATCTCTGTAACATCACACCTAATTTTATCCATAAACTTATCACCAAAATAAAAAGTCAAGGTGCAAGTGTGGGTGATGTTAGATGTGGAGTCTACATCTTTCCACCCAAGTGTATATGTTTGGTGATGTGGTTTGATGGGAAGTTTCAACTTCTCCACAACGAACTTTGCAATGAGGTTCTTATACGATCCATTATCTATGATACAATCAACATAGTAAGCATGTGTAATGTGGGCTCTAGTAACAAAAAAATTGTCACGACCCCCTTGAGAAAATACATTTGACATAAGGGTAATTTTGTTTAGTTTACCATTTAAAGCAGGATACTCTTCTTCTATCCCAGCAGCCAAAATGGGACCATCATGTGGTTACTCATGTATAGGATTTACAAATAGGGATTTATTCTTATTAAATTTTTCAAAAGTAAAACATTTATAATTTACGTGACCATGTTTTTTACAAAATTCATATTATAATGAAGAAGAATGATCTTTAGAATAAGAAGAAGAAGAATGTGCTTTAGGAGAAATGGGAGGAGAAGAAGAATGAGGGGAAGATTGAGAATTTTTCTTCACCTTCTATTGATGCTGATTCCTACCTCTGGAAGAGCTCTCCTATGATGAATGATATTTGTGATATGCACCAACTTTCTCCTCTGCAAGAATGACATGATTGAATGCCACATACAAGGTGAGGAAAATATTGAAATTTATTTTCCTAAAAATTTTATCTTGCAAACCACGAGTGAATTTATTTTCCAAGTCCTCTTGTGAATATTTAACACCAAGCAATACCCTTAGCCTATTGAATTGGAAATTACAGTAAAAAACATACATCCCATAGGTTTACCTCAATCTATACCACTTGGTAGTGATGTCACTTTGGTAGTTTGGTGGAAAGAATATGTTTTTTAGAATTTGGATTAATTCTTTCCAAGTCATTGTGGCATTATGGCTCTATCTTTCTACAATTAAAAATTTTACTAAACCTGTAAGTTTGGTTGTAGCAAATGTAGCTTGTTCATCCTCAAGAGTTTCAACATAAGCAAACCAAGTTTGCATATACAAAATCCATGTAGATAAGACATCCGGATCTCTAGATCCATCATACAACTTGACCTCACATTTAGCTTTACTTGCATGATTGTGATGAATTCTTATATCTCCTGGGTTTAAATGCACCACAATGTCTTTTACCTTCTCTGCTAAAATGTCTACTGTAGTAGTAAGGTTTTCCATGTTTTATCTGAGGTATTGGGCTAGACTAGGAGGATTACAAAATGGATATAAGAACTAATCTAGTCTTTAGGAATAATTTTCAGTTTCCTAATGCAGAAAATTGCCTAGATTTTACAAAAATATTTCTCTCCAAATTTTAGAAAAATGGGCTTTTTAGTGCTCTTTACAAATTAAATCAAAATTTGCAATATAAATTAGCACTTAAAAATGATAAAATTTTAGCCCTTTACAATGCCAAAGTTGGTTAGGAGGCAAAAATATTATCAAGTTGCAGAAATTTGCAAAAAATTACAAAACATTTGGCTGAAATTGGACCAAAAATGGAGAAATTATCACCTCTTTTGCTTGTTGTCCTTGTTTGCAGGTTTTGGCACCAATTTTTCAAATTTTTGAAAATTTCCTCTAATTTGCTTTTTCTACCAAAATTTTTATCCGAGCGCAAAAAAAAAAAATTGAATTTATGGACGGTCAACCCGCCAGTCAACCGCAGGTGAGTGTCAAAGGGGGCCCAAAAATCACCCAGAGTTAAAGCACCAATAAACACAAGGGTCAACAATCCAAATTCCATGTGTCAATTGATGAGAGGTTATCACTGCCTCTAGCACCAAGCACCTGCGCCAAATCAACTGGTGTGCACGTTAAAATGCGCTCGAGGGTGACCACCAAGAGGTGGTCACCTCCCTATGTGCATGGGGTGCTAATAAAATGTATTATGCCCCTCACACATCAAATGCGGGACTAAGTCCCTTGAAGTATTTTCACCTTCTATGCAAAAACCCTATCGGATTGTTGATTTTACCAAAATTCTGCAAACTCCCATCAAAAACTCCTGTGATCTACTGGTAAAAAAAATTTGTCATCGTAAATCATCGATTAATGCTGGGAATGGTATTTAATCTCACCAGAATGTGAAAACTTAATTTTGTTTCTTGTCGGGATGTCGTCTAAGAATACCTAACCAAAAAATTTGGCACTTCCCGAAATCTGCTATATTTTTCATCAAGAGTCTGTTGGAATGCCCGAGCAATTTCTTAGCTATTTACACTATTTATCTTCATTAGAAACTTGGACTAGAGTGTGCTATTATCGTTGGGGTGTAGGAAATGATTTTTGTCTTCTCCTTGTCATTGAAAAACTCAACTATTGTCAAGAAAATTTGTGACATCCTCGAAGTGTTAAAAAAATCACACCAGAATATCACTGTCATGATTTTAAAAATTTGAGTCTTCCACCACAAATCTCATCAAAATTAGAGGACCCGTGTTGGAACACATTGACTGGACTTTGTAGTCATATGTCAAAAATGGTGTCACCTCTTGTGACTGTCTAAACGATCTCCACCTACGATCGATCATGGGAGGTGTGGGAGACTGCCTCTCTCACCTACGATTGTGGTTGGAGTGTGTCTACTATGCCATTTGCTAGCTCTGGTTGCGTTGGCTGGTGGTCAGTGTCATAGGTCGATTGTTGTGAGGTGTGCACCGATCATCGGGTACTGCGGGTTGCTGGTGTTGGACGGTTGTTGGTACCACCGATCGCTGGTGCCACTAGGGCTGGGTTTTGTCGTGCAGTGGCCCACAAAAAATAGGTGGCCACTAGCACTTTAAGATAGGCTAAAGCCTATGTTAAGGGGTGTTCATGCACACTCCTTTTTTTTTTGAAATTTAAATATTAATATTAATAAGAATATTAATATTAATATAATAAATTTTTATCTTCTCCTTCTTCAACTTGGAGTAAGCTTGCAACTATCTGCTTTTGGGCCTCACATTGGCTTCAACTGAAGGACTTCTCCTCAATATGTGCAACTGATTTGCCAGTCTTAAAAATAAAAAAATAGCTTTATCCTCTAGTTTCTACTAGGGATATTTTGTGTAGGGGTAATTTCTGTGCTCTGCTACCTTAGCTTCATTTGATGTTGTAGGTGGCTTCAAGCCAACTCCAAATAACACCTATCTAGGATCTATCAGTGAAGTGACAAATGTGTCCTCTTTCCTGCAAAACTCTCATTGGCTAACTGATACCAATGATGTAGATAACTCAATGTGAAGCTATTTTATTATTCAAATGCAATGCAATATATAGGAATACAATAGAATCTCATGTGGTTAAGTGGTTGCAACAATCTACCAAACATGGCCAACCACTTAACTAATAGCTAACAATCTGCTAACTATGGATGTCCACTAACTACTAGAAGACAAACAAGATCTCTAAAAGTTAACTAACATCTAACAACATAACAACTAATGTCTTATGTGGGCATACTATGCCTCACATGCATACAAAGTGCAATAAATAAGAAATAATAATAAATAATGAAATATGAACTTAGGCTTAAGTGGATAAGCCTAAGTATCCTCAATAGATGATGATGATGCTCTTAATGATGCCTTTCAACATCTAAATCTTAGACATTATCTTGAGCATTTCCTTTGTGAGAATTATCGAATGCTCTATCATATGTGACAAGTGGTAGTTTGCTTGGAATATTCCCTTGAATGCCTTCCTTAACCTATATACTCTTGTCAATGTAAATCCAGTTGGTTTATTCCTCTCAATGCTTCTTCAAATGAGATATTCTTCTCAAGATGTTGGCTCTTGGTTTGATGGAGGTCCTAGGTGCTTTAGAGATGGTCTTATGGTGCTCCTTTAGTGATTGCAAAGTGCTATCCTTGGATGCTTTGATGGCTCGTCTCCTAGTTGGAAATATGATGTTGGATTGAGGTAATATTATGTGGCCTTCACTTTGCTTCTACAAATATTTTATCACTATTATTCTACCTTGATTTTCAACAAAAAATTAATGGTTGCAAGGCTTCCAATATGGCTACATGTTGAAATCAATTGTATATGCTTGGTTTGACAATTGAAATGGTATTTCTAGACACGTAAAACCTATGCTTGTGAACCCTAGATTGGTTCTTGTAGGCTCAAAATTTTTACACCCCTTTACTTTAGGTTGATGGATCCACGCTTGGAAGGGAGATGGGAAAATTGGGGATCTACATATCAGATGAGAAGCACTTGAGTTATGCTATCTTTGGTATTTATTGATGAATTTTTTGTGGGGTTCACCAGGAAACACTTTGTGGTAGTTTCCATGCCTAGGTAAGGTAATAATTTGATGAGTTATTTGATTGGAATACACCTAAGGTTTAGGTAAAATGCATCTAAGCCTAGTCTATATGTAATTTTATTTTCATGAAGACATCAGAAAATAATGAAACTAATGTAATCTAAGGGAAATTGACTATCTATCTTTTTTTTTCTTTTTGTATTTTCAAATAATAAAATTAATGCAAACTAATGCAACTAACTATATATTTTTGTATTTTATTTTCTTTTTAGATAATCATATGCATAAGATAAAATTGAAATAGGAATAAAATAGTTAGAAACATAATATAAGTTAAATTTTGTTGCACTTACCTGATCCATATGTTTGATGTAGATGAATATGCATCCTATAGAGTGAATACGCATTCTGCAGATCGAATATGTGTCTTGAAAAGAATACGCATTCTATCGGCTAGCCCATGAATTTGTGCCTTTGGGAGACTTACAAGTAACTTCTACACAAAACCCTTAAATTTGGAAATTAGATTTTGGGGATCTTCTTAAGCCATTGTAGATCTGATTCTTGATGGTGCAATAGTCAGATCCCCAGATCTATTAAACAAACCTGTTTAAAAAAAGTGATTATAAAAAATACATATAAATCTAAACATCAATTGAATATATAGATGAAATTGAAGAACACAAGCTTATACCGAGAGGGGGGTGAACAGTATAAGACCACTTTTTACTTTTCTTTCCCAATCAATATTATGCAATGTATAGATAGCAATATCAATAGCAAGTAATCAAAGCAATGCACAAATCACCACACACAATAGAGACACCAAATTTACGTGGTTCACCCAATGTGGGCTACTCCATGGAGAAAATATTTTACTAAAACTTTCTCAATCAATCTCTTGGGAATCCTTTCCCTATTACAATGTTTATGGACCTCTATCCAAAGGAGACACCAATCCCCTTAATCAAGTTCGTGGATCTCTATCCATAGGAGAACTCCTTTCTCCTCTTGCTCTGGCTGGTGATCTTCTAGAAGAACTATTGCCCCCACTACTCTAGCTAATGGATCTCTATCCACTGAAGACACCTGTCCTCACTGCCCTGGCTAATGGATCTCTATCCACTAGAGACTATCATCCTCTATACTCTATCACCTCCAAAGCTCTATCTCAAATCTGTACTAAACACAGTCCTTCGGTCTAGCACAAATCTGCTCAATCTCTATCTCTAGTCTGGCACAAACCTATCCTCAAATCTGCACCAAACTCTATCCTCGAATATGTACTAAACACAGTCCTTCAGTCTAGCACAAATCTACTCAATCTCTTTCCTCAAGCCTTAACTCAAAGCTTGACTCAATCTCAAATCAAATCTATTGGATCTATCCCAAACCTTAACTCAAGGTTTGAACAAATCAATCAATTCTTCTCTCAAGTCTTCTCAAAGACTTATCTCAAATCTACCTTGCAAGCTTCCACAAAATCTCACACTAATCTATCCACAAGTCCTCTCTAGAACTTGTCCAAATATGCTCAATAAGTTCTCACAAGAACTTATCCAAATATACTCTCAATATGTATTGTAAGCTTCCACAAAAGCTTACCCAAATCTATCCACAAGTCTTCTCAAAGACTTACCTCAAATCTACTCAACAAGTCCACACTAGAACTTGTCCAATATCATAGAAACATAAAGAGAATTGTTAGAGACTCAATATGCTCTATACTCATCACAATGCTCAATCACTTTCAATCACTCTTTTAGAAACATACAGAGAATTGTTAGAGACTCAATATGCTTCACATTCACCTCAATGCTCAATCACTTTCAATCACTCTTTTAGAAACATACAAGAATTGTTAGAGACTCAATATGCTTCACATTCACCTCAATGCTCAATCACTTTCTCAAATCAATTCAGAATATAGAATAGTTTATTTTATAGAACTTGAACAATCACTTCACACATCCACTTGACTAGGCTCAACCAACTCTACTCAACCAATCACTCAATGAAACAATCCTTGCTTACAAACCCTAGTCCAAGCATATAAACACTCACTCAAAATATTTCCAACAATGCTTATCAATCAATCTCACATAACAATGATACTCATGTTCTTTTCAAACCCTAGTTCAATTTCTTCACTTAACCAATGGCTTCAACAACAATGCTTATCAAACAAGGTTTTAACAACTCTTTATTCCAGAAAACCTTGAAGCATTAACTCAACACACTCAATAAGGAAACCTAATTAATTCCTTTTCACTCCAAACTTGTTTTCCAGAAAACCAACCAATCAACTCAACTATGGAAGAATGTGCTCATACCTTTTTCTTGATGATGAAGGAACCTCAAAAATCTGCCACAACCACAAACACTTCTTTGCCAAGCTCAAGGAAGTTAGAAGATGATAAACTCTCTCAAAGATACAATGTAAATATCAAAACATACATACACCTTATCACTCCATATTGAAGAAAGCATCCATCAACATATACAAAAATATTTGACCAAATACACCTTATAATATCCCAATTAAAATAATATTCAATACCAGAAATAATGTCAATAAAATCACCTTCTCAAAATAACTCAATGGCAAGAAGTCCTCTCAAAATTTAATCAACACTTTAATCTCCAATAAACCAATATGTCATAAATACTTTATTTAAAAATAAAGCTAACTCCTTATTCCTCCAATTAACCAAAATAATGATTAATTAAAAATACTTTTTATCTACCCCTTTTAACTCCCTAAGACCTCATGTCAAAACCTTAGGCATCACAAAATATATTTAAAAATTTATTACCTTTGCCTTGGTGAGACTCGAACTCACGACGTCGCCTCTACCAGCGCCCTAGCCATGGCTCCAACCACCACGTGAGCTAGGCGCTCACCTTGGGAGGGAAGAGCACCACGTGCTCTATATTCTCCCTCTTGGCACCTCACACAAAAATATTTGCACCGCTTCCTTTGGCGCTTAACCAAATCCACGCAAAACGTTGTCTACCGTGATTCGAACGTGGGTCCTCCCACTCACAAGCACCCTAGCTCACTCCAAATTACCACCAGACCACCATGCTGGATGGTTATAAGGGTTAGGGCATCTTTCATCTTATTCCTTCACTATCGTACTTTAAGACAAAAACTTTTGTCTTCTACCTTGCACGAAATCGCACGAAACACACAACTCGCAATCCTTTTTCAATCGAGCAAGGGATAAAATATTTACCACTTTGTCATATGGTTTTTATACCAATATGCCACCATACTTTCAAACATCGATGGATTCCTTTTTCTCTTAGACATCGATGCCTTTGATATTTAAATAATTAATTTATAAATTATTTAAATTCTTTAGAATTTAAATATTATAAATTAATATTTAAATCCTTTTGGCTTTATTAAGGATTAAAGCCTTCTTAGGTTTTACCACCTTGTATAAATAATATTTATTTATAAAATTTAAATTCAATTTGAATTTAAATATTTTATAAAATAAATATTAAAACTTCCTTGGGCTTTTTAACATGAATTTAAAAGCCTCCTTGGGTTTTTAAGAAAAACCTTTTATTTTTGCTCATCCATGGTTTTAATAAAAACCCTTCTACTTATGCTTCCACATAATATTAAAAATATTATGAAGCTCTTTTGCCATTAACCTTTGCATTATTCCTTTTGACATTTTGACATCAACTGTAGCTTATTCCTTGACATCAATGACAACTTCATTCCTTGACATCAATGACAACTTTGACTCAAAATGTCCAACAATCTCCCCCTTTGTCATTGATGGCAACCCAAATTATTTTTACCAAAAACTTAACCTTTTCTTTGTTCTACTCCCCCTAGGACATTGCTCCCCCTAGCTCAATGCTCTCTTCAAATCTCTCCTCTTTACTCAAATACCAAATCTCTCCCCCTTACTCAAATCTCTCCCCCTTTGACATCAATGGCAAAGGGTCACCTTTGGGGCTCGGGGCTAAGAATGAGTCTCTTAGCTTAGCCCCTCCCCCACCTCCTCTTGAGGTGGTTAATTCTAGGGTGGGAGTATTTCTACTCCCAGAAAGCACTGGTCTTTACCTTTATCCTCTTTTCTTCTTATCTGATCCTTCTGATTCCTCTGACTGTTCCTTTCCATGTCCATGTTCCTATCCATGTCCATATTCTTGTTCCTATTCCTATTCCTATTCTTGTTCATGTTCATATCCATGTTCATATTCCTATTCCTATTCATATCCATATCCCTTTTCCTATTCCTATTCCTGTTCATACTTGATTCTAGAATGTCTGCTCTACACCACTTTGTTGTGTGTCCATCATTATTGCACTTATAACACTTAATGTTAATATTCCTTGGAGGTGCAAATATCTTAGGATTTCTCCTAGTGAAGCCATATCCTTTTCTATCATGAACCCTACAATTCATTGCCTTATGACCAAACTGATTACATGAGTAGCAATACCCATGGAAAAGTTATCTATTTTTAAAATTCCCATTTTCTTATCTTTCATGTGTCCTGCACTGTGAAGCCATGTGCCCAAATATATGACATGAAAAACATCTTCCATTGAAGTTTCCTTGTCTTGACCTCATTGGTCTCTTAGTCTCTCTTAACCTATTCTGATTGTTGTTCCATCTATTTCTTCTTTGTGCATTGTTCCTATCCTTGTTGAACTTTCTATTGTCCAACTCATCCTCAGATGTCTCACTTTCTCTTACACTGTCTTCTTCTGAAGTTTCTTCTCCTTCAGAACTTGAGGTTGACTTCTCTTCTTGTTTCTTTTGAGTCTATTCAAAACCAAGACCTATTTTATTTGTTGACCTTCTTTGTACCTTGATCATCTTATCCACAATATTTGAGCTCTTTCCAAACTTTTGTAGCTTACTCTTGGACTTTTCTAAATCTTCCTTTAGTAGGGCTACTTCTTATTCTAACCTTTCACATTCTAAGACCTTTGCTTCTAACTTATCCTTGAACTTCTTTGTCTTAGCCTTTGATTTGTCTAGATCCTCTATAAGCATTCTTCTCTCTTCATCACATTCTTGAAACTGAAACTCAAGTTTAGAGTTTTGCTTTCTTACCTTCTTTACTATGTCAAGAGCATAAATAAGTTCTCCCTTGAGATCATATCCTTCTTTATCTGATTCTTCCTCTATTTGTTTGCCTTTGTCTACATCTTTATTTTCTTTTGACTTGTCTTCTGTAGGATCACCTACTTCTTCTTCTAGTGCCATTAGAATATTCTCTTCTGGTCCTTCAAGTGTATCCTCATATTCATCATCACTAAAACTATAACCATTCCTTGTACAACTATCTTCAAGATGTCCAAAGTTACCACATCTAAAACACTTGAGAATTATTGGTGACCTTTTCTTGACCTCTTTTTCTTCAATCATAAATAGGACTTCATATTTATCATTTTCTGAGAAACTATTATCACTATCACTTGAGTACTTACTTGCCTTATCTGCATAGTAGCTCCTCTTTTGCCTTTGAAAGAACTTCTTTCCTTGTCTACTTTGTCCATCCTTGCTTTTCTTTTGGTGCCTGTATCTTTCTGAATCCCTGTTTCTGTGATCCTATTTTTCTTCATCATTGTTATTTTTAGCTTCTTGACAATCAGTTGCATAGTGACCATACTTTCCACAATTGAAACATTTAACAGATTTTGTATCTTTAAATCTTCTTGAATCCTTATTCCTTCTACCATAATTTGCTTCTTCATCATTGGATGACTCATTGCTTGATTCTGACTTCTTACCCTTTGTCTTCTTGATTGCTTTGAAGGTTGCTTCCTTCTAGGGATTAGGTTCTTTTGTTCTTAACTCAAAAGTTGTAAGAATACCAAGCAACATATCTCTTGTCAAAGAATCACCATCCTTTGATTCTTCTATAGCAGAAACCTTTTCACTAAATATTTTAGGAAGAGATCTTAAGATCTTATCACAAACATCCGATTCTTCAACCTTAAGTCCAAGTCCTTGCATAGCATTAACAACCTCATCAACTCGAAGTAGATAAGTACTAATGTTTTCCTCATCCTTCATTCTTAACTCTTCAAGTTGTCCTTTGAGATTTTGTATCTTTGCTTTCTTGACACCTTTATCTCCTTCATATATACTTTGCAACTTATCCCACATTCCTTTTGCATCTTGACAATGCATAACTTTTATGGACTCTGTTCTATGCAAACCTCTCAAAATTGCATTCATTGCTTTTGAATTGTAATGTTGTAGAAGCTTACCTTCCTTATCTGTAGGTGGATCAACTGAGGGATCGTATCCATTTTCAACTGCTTCCCAAATTTCATTGCCAAGTGCCATCAGGTAAATCTTCATTCTCATACTCCAATATATATAATCACTTCCATCAAATACTGGTGCTGAATTATCTGATGATCCATTCTTAGAATCCATTGTGTTCTTGTAGGATTTTCCTTCAAGCTGTTAAACTCTTCCGAAGGAACCCGCTATGATACCAATTGAAGAACACAAGCTTATACTGAGAAGGGGGGTGAACAGTATAAGACCACTTTTTACTTTTCTTTCCCAATCAATATTATGCAATGTATAGATAGCAATATCAATAGCAGTAATCAAAGCAATGCATAAATCACCACACACAATAGAGACACCAAATTTACGTGGTTCACCCAATGTGGGCTACTCCATGGAGAAAATATTTTACTAAAACTTTCTCAATCAATCTCTTGGGAATCCTTTCCCTATTACAATATTTATGGACCTCTATCCAAAGGAGACACCAATCCCCTTAATCAAGTTCATGGATCTCTATCCATAGGAGAACTCCTTTCTCCTCTTGCTCTAGTTGGTGATCTTCTAGAAGAACTGTTACCCCCACTACTTTAGCTAATGGATCTCTATCCACTGAAGACACCTGTCCTCACTACCCTGGCTAATGGATCTCTATCCACTAGAGACTATCATCCTCTATACTCTATCACCTCCAAAGCTCTATCTCAAATCTATACTAAACACAGTCCTTTGGTCTAGCACAAATCTTCTCAATATCTATCTCTAGTCTAGCACAAACCTATCCTCAAATATGCACCAAAATCTATCCTCGAATCTATACTAAACATAGTCCTTCGATCTAGCACAAATATGCTCAATATCTTTCCTCAAGCCTTAACTCAAAGCTTGACTCAATCTCAAATCAACTCTGTTGGATCTATCCCAAACCTTAACTCAAGGTTTGAACAAATCAATCAATTCTACTCTCAAGTCTTCTCAAAGACTTATCTCAAATATGCCTTGCAAGCTTCCACAAAAGCTCACACTAATATATCCACAAGTCCTCTCTAGAACTTGTCCAAATATTCTCAATAAGTTCTCACAAGAACTTATCCAAATCTACTCTCAATCTATATTGTAAGCTTCCACAAAAGCTTACCCAAATCTATCCACAAGTCTTCTCAAAGACTTACCTCAAATCTACTCAACAAGTCCACACTAGAACTTGTCCAATCTCATAGAAACATAAAGAGAATTGTTAGAGACTCAATATGCTCTATACTCATCACAATGCTCAATCACTTTCAATCACTCTTTTAGAAACATACAGAGAATTGTTAGAGACTCAATATGCTTCACATTCACCTCAATGCTCAATCACTTTCAATCACTCTTTTAGAAACATACAAAGAATTGTTAGAGACTCAATATGCTTCACATTCACCTCAATGCTCAATCACTTTCTCAAATCAATTCAGAATATAGAATAGTTTATTTTATAGAACTTGAACAATCACTTCACACATCCACTTGACTAGGCTCAACCAACTCTACTCAACCAATCACTCAATGAAACAATCCTTGCTTACAAACCCTAGTCCAAGCATATAAACACTCACTCAAAATATTTCCAACAATGCTTATCAATCAATCTCACATAACAATGATACTCATGTTCTTTTCAAACCCTAGTTCAATTTCTTCACTTAACCAATGGCTTCAACAACAATGCTTATCAAACAAGGTTTTAACAACAACTCTTTATTCCAGAAAACCTTGAAGCATTAACTCAACACACTCAATAAGGAAACCTAATTAATTCCTTTTCACTCCAAACTTGTTTTCCAGAAAACCAACCAATCAACTCAACTATGGAAGAATGTGCTCATACCTTTTTCTTGATGATGAAGGAACCTCAAAAATCTGCCACAACCACAAACACTTCTTTGCCAAGCTCAAGGAAGTTAGAAGATGATAAACTCTCTCAAAGATACAATGTAAATATCAAAACACACATACACCTTATCACTCCATCTTGAAGAAAGCATCCATCAACATATACAAAAATATTTGACCAAATACACCTTATAATCTCCCAATTAAAATAATATTCAATACCAAAAATAATGTCAATAAAATCACCTTCTCAAAATAACTCAATGGCAAGAAGTCCTCTCAAAATTTAATCAACACTTTAATCTCCAATAAACCAATATGTCATAAATACTTTATTTAAAAATAAAGCTAACTCCTTATTCCTCCAATTAACCAGAATAATGATTAATTAAAAATACTTTTTATCTACCCCTTTTAACTCCCTAAGACCTCATGTCAAAACCTTAGGCATCACAAAATATATTTAAAAATTTATTACCTTTGCCTTGGTGAGACTCGAACTCATGATATCGCCTCTACCAACGCCCTAGCCATGGCTCCAACTACCACGTGAGCTAGGTGCTCACCTTGGGAGGGAAGAGCACCATGTGCTCTATCTTCTCCCTCTTGGTGCCTCACACAAAAATATTTGCGCCGCTTCCTTTGGCGCTTAACCAAATCCATGCAAAATGTTGCCTATCATGATTCGAACGTGGGTCCTCCCGCTCACAAGCACCCTAGCACACTCCAACTTGCCACCAGACCACCACGCTGGATGGTTATAAGGGTTAGGGCATCTTTCATCTTATTCCTTCACTAGCGCACTTTAAGACAAAAACTTTTGTCTTCTACCTTGCACGAAATCGCACGAAACACACAACTCGTAGTCCTTTTTCAATCGAGCAAGGGATAAATTATTTGCCACTTTGTCATATGGTTTTTATACCAATATGCCACCATACTTTCAAACGTCGATGGATTCCTTTTTCTCTTAGACGTCGACACCTTTGATATTTAAATAATTAATTTATAAATTATTTAAATTCTTTAGAATTTAAATATTATAAATTAATATTTAAATCCTTTTGGCTTTATTAAGGATTAAAGCCTTCTTAGGTTTTACCACTTTGTATAAATAATATTTATTTATAAAATTTAAATTCAATTTGAATTTAAATATTTTATAAAATAAATATTAAAACTTCCTTGGGCTTTTTAACATGAATTTAAAAGCCTCCTTGGGTTTTTAAGAAAAACCTTTTATTTTTGCTCATCCATGGTTTTAATAAAAACCCTTCTACTTATGCTTCCACATAATATTAAAAATATTATGAAGCTCTTTTGCCATTAACCTTTGCATTATTCCTTTTGACCTTTTGACATCAATTGTAGCTTATTCCTTGACATCAATGACAACTTCGTTCCTTGACATCAATGACAACTTTGACTCAAAATGTCCAACAAAAATATGGGAATGACTAAGACATATTAAATGCATAATAATCTAAGATGAATATGGATATGTTGTTTATGCATCTGACTACATATATTTACCCCTAGAACTATAATTCTACAAATTTGCAACCTAGATGCGAATACGCACCTCGCATATTTAATGTCAATTAGGATGTGAAATTGTGGAATCTTGAGAAACATTTTTTTTATAAATTATGATACTCAGAATGATATAAGAGGTAATACGATAAATTTATAGTGCTCGTGGTAGTATATCAAATCAGTAGAAGATCAAAGGATGGTAGAAAAGTGGTAGATCTAACATGAAGCATGTCCTTCCCTACAAAGAATCCCCATAGCACTCAGATACTCTATTCCAACTTATCAAACCTGCAACAAAAATGTTAAATCTATTCTCCTTAGATCATAAAATAATATTTCCTTAATATATTTGCCCCTTAAATTGCCATCCAATATTATTATGAATGTTGAATCTATGCTTTAATGGTTTTGCAGATCACCAAATAGGTCAATGGTTATGAGATTTGGGAGGCTGAAGCAAATCAGATTGAGCCAATTTGGAGTTTCTCCAAATTCGGTGAATTTGCATTCTAGCTACTAGGATGCGAATTCACTAGGATCAAACCATTGGCTAATTTTAGAATGGAATCCGAATGGTCACCTTGGTGGGAAGCAGATCTCCAGATTATGCAAATATGCATCCTAGACGCTAGGATCCATAATCACAAAAAAATGAGGAAAAAGTGCCAAACTATTTGGCATATGTCAGGGAAATGACAATTTTGGAGAGAGAGGCAATTTGATATGGGTCAAATTTCCCTATCTACATTTTACCCCCTCTTTGGTGCATTTTATGAAAAAATGCATCAAAGAAGTTGTCGATAACTTTTAATCATAAAAAAAAGGGGTGGGCGGTTTTTAACAAAGGGGCTAATCATGAAACATGTTTGAAGATTTGTATTTATTATTATTATTATTATTTTAAATCAAAGCATAGGAAAAATTAAATTTTTTAATCTTTTAGGTTAGGGTGTCCCCTTGATTTTCTTGAGGAATGCCAAATTATGGAACTTGAAATTACAAAATGCTAAATTAGTTGAAATGGAGGGTTTAAAAGGTAAATTAGGGTAAACCCTATTTCATTATTTTACTACGTGGTTGAAGAGAGGAGGGCTCTAGAGAAAATAGGGGTTCCCACACATCGAGTGATTTTGGTGCGATCGAGAAGCGATGAAGTGGGACAGAGCATATGAGTAAGTAAATTTGCTCTTTTTACTGATTTTTATCTATATACTTTTTTGATTTCATCAGATTTTGATAGATTTTAGGGTGGTTTTATCGCACAAAATTCATGCAATGAATTCGTATCTTACAAAATGAATTTGTGTTCCACCAAAATAACATTGCCTGGGATGTGAATTAGTGGAAAGGATGTGAATTTGTAGGGAAGACATGAACTCATGGACATGACACAAATTCATCAAAAGTAGCATGATGCCAAATAAAAATAAATTTAAAATTTGATTTGATACTTTGCTTTTTCTTGCTTTCTTGATATTTTGATTTATTACTGATATATAATTATGTTCCTTTTGTGATTGCAGTTTGGCACTCTCAAAAATTGAGAGTGGAGGTCAAGAAAGTTCACAGGATGGATGCAATCTCTTGGTGAGGATGATAGGATACAACTAGAGGAGGTAAGACTCCTTCATGTGGTTCAGATGCCTCAGGTTGAGGCTAATGCAACTCTGCTTACAGCCTTAGTAGAGCGATGGTATCCAAAGTTGTCCACCTTCAGTTTACCTATGGGGGAGATAACTATTACTTTGTAGGATGTTTGGAGGATCCTCAGGATTCCCATAAAGGAAATTAGAGTATATCATTCGAGGTCATAGGCTATAGCTATAGAGAGACTGACAAGGAATACCGACTTTCATGTTTCCCAAAGTGTCATCATTATCAAGGAGATGGGGGATAGGCCATATATTTCTAGGTTGATAGTAGTACTATGCTACATGGTGGCTAGAGATTTGAATGGCTATATGAGTATGCAACACTTGCCATGGGATCTCAGTAGTTAGTGAGATGAGATATAGTGGTCATCGATTTACTTGGGACCATTAATTTTGTGTCACTTATACAGGACATTATGGAACATTGTGTATAAGCAGTATACTTGCATTATTATGACTACAATGCTCCATGTGTGGAGCTGGGAGTATATTGTTGTGCAGAGGCCACATGGTATTCCTTGGGGGGAGCTAAAGGTAAGATGACCAATATTTTTTAGATGGGCCTTGATGATGGTAGAACAGAGTACACGAATAGGTGGTTTGGATTCCATGAGGTGAGTGATAGATGAGCTTATACCTTATTGGATCACCTGGTGACCATGGATGATGGTGCCATACTGTAAGGAGGATCACATAGAACTGGATCAGGTATGATAGATTTTATGGCTATAGTAAAAAAAAGGGGATATGGATTTGTACCATTTTGATCAAGTGTAGTGGTAGTTTGGATAGAGTCAAGATATTCCTGAGATAGGGGATATCTCCTATAGGTGAGTGATTAGGTATCCAGATGCTATGGGGGGATAGGTAGGCTTAGTCTACTTTAGGAAGCCAAAGGTGGATGATCCTATCTATCTTTATCCCAAGGTGGATGATGTGGAAGTTGAAGCTGGTTACAACCAGTGGTATAGTGGGATCTATCATTTGAGGATCACTAACATTCACCTAGTGGGAAACCATGGGCTGATATATGTAGCTAGGGTGATGGCTTATTGGTGGGAGGTTTAGAGAGGTGATCCTAGACTTGTAGTAGGCAAGTTTCCTCAATGTGGATGGTCATGGGGACCTCAAAGGATGGGAGGATGGGTACCTAGAGGTAGACAGAGGATGAGCCACATTTTTTGGTATGATAATGTCTCACAGTTATCATAAGGTACCAGTCAACAGTAGCCCTCACCATCGCATCAATAGGTATTATCACCATAGTGATAGGTATCACCATCTCAATAGGATGTTCTATCATCATAATGACAAGTATCATCATTACAATGATAGGAATCACCTAGGAAAGGCATTGATATGGAGGTTGGAGAGAAGAGAATCACCAAAGAGGTCGCTACTCTATAGTCAAAGAATTCTAAGATGAAGAGCCATGTGGTGATATAGGTGGGATGGATTCAGTTGTTGGAGGCTCAAATTTCTTAGTCTCAAGCTCTACTGGCACAGACCCAAGCTCAACTCACATAGTCATAGGCATAGCTTGTGCAGGCATAAGGACAACTCATTTAGACATAATCATAGTCATGCCAAATGAGGAGTGTAGCCTTACGGAGTAGGTCAGGTGATTCTATAGGTAGCAGCTTACACTGGTATCTATAGGATGACTTGATAGCAGCATGGATATAAGTAACATTGGAATCACATCGAGTGATATTCTATTAAACTCTATATTTTTAGTTGGTACCTGAGGGTCAAAGGGCTATATTACCCCCAAAGTTAGGTACTCTGAGTTGCACTTGATTAGCTTCTCAAATTTTTGGCAATTTTGGGTACCTTGAGTACATTGCCTTTGCTCAAATATAGTTGTTGTCATTGATGTCAAGGAGTTTGTGCTGATGTCAAAAAGAGTTTGTGCCAAAGCTAGTTTTGATGGATGCTCTTAGATCTTGAAGGTTCCATGATGGCAGTCTAAAGGTTTAAGTGGAAATATTTATTAAATAATAATTTAATTAAAAACCTTCTAAAGGTTTTAATTAATTATTTTTAATAAATAATTATTATTTTTTAAAATAATAATTAAAAGGTTTATTAACCCCTATAAACTTTATGGCGGCAATATTTAAAAGGTCAAAATTCTTCTCTCCTTGGCCGACGTCGCAAAGTGCATGCAATGCACTATAAATACCTGTGCCTTGCTTTCATTTAAAATGTGCTAGTGAATCATGATTAATTTCGAAGGGCGTAAGCGCTGTTTCATCGACCCTCGTGCGCTGGTTGATTGAATATTACGCAAGTTAGTCGAGCCACAGCGTCCATCGGAGATAGTGGACAGCGAACAACGATGATCGTTCAGGCATAGTTTAAACAAGCAAATAAGCGAGTGTTGATGTGATTTGAGGGAACCTGGCAGAGTTGTAGGTGTACAAAAACCTTTGGCTACGAGCATACAACGTCCATCCGAGATAGTGGACAGCGAACAACGATGATCGTTCAGGCATAGTTTAAACAACAATCAAACATGAAGATCGATGTGCCGAAGAATACGCCAGGAGATAATCTGGTGATGCAGGGTTTTTGCATCTCCCGAGAAGGTTAAAACAAAGTAATTGCCCTTTCGATTTCATACCCATGTGGGTGGTTGGCCTATTGGTGGCTCTTCAAGTGTTTGTGCGTTAGTCAGCGAGAGGTGCTGGGATCAATTCTCCTCAGCAGTTTCGGTGGTAAGTGCCCGATATTATTTTTGTTGATGCCTAAGGTGATGTTTAGGTAGTAGTGCTTTCGTGAGTAGTTAGTACCATGGACCTTGGAGACATAAGGGTAGTGTGGAATGTTTATGAATGATATAAAATATTTATTTTATTTTATGGTATAAGTGGTTTTGGGAGTTATAAGGTTATGCATTGTTGTGATTTATTTTACTTTTATGGTACAAGTGGTTTTGGGAGTTATAAGGTATGCAATGTTGTGATTTACTTTATTTTATGGTACAAGTGGTTTTAGGAGAGATAAGGGAGTTGTGCAATTAAAGGCTTTAGTGATAATTATTGAAAGGTGGAATAATGTTGATTATTTTATGATCTACTAACCCTTGTGAAGATTGGCAAAAGAATTTTGTGATTGGGGCAGATTTCCAAAGAAGGTTCTTCACTTCAAAAAGGTATGGGCACATTCTTCTTATGAGTATGATTGGTGTATGTTATCCTGAAATAAGATTGGAGTGAAAAGGTATTCAACAAGGTTTCCTTTGGTTGGGTGTAAATCCTATTTTCTGGTTTGTTGAAGACTACTTATGCATTGTTATCATTAATGAGAGTTTTGGTGAATGCATAATTCTGGTTTGAGGTAGTGGAAGCATTGTGCACTAGGGTTTATGTTTGTAAGTCTAGTTACTTGCTTTGAGTTGGTGAAACCCTTGGTTGGGTGTTTTGAGGTTGATGGTTGAGTTGCTTCCATAGAGGTTGGTTGATCAAGTTATTGCTTTTACTTGATACATGATATTGGGCTTACTCCATTGAGTTGATTTGAACAAGTTATTCTTTGCATTTGGTGATATTGTGTTGGTGGCTGTTTTGTTCAAATATCTTTGGAGGGAAAAGGATTTCTACTTGTTTCCTTTTCTTGTGATGTTTGGTTGAATGCTTCAAGGTTAATGTTGAGTTGAATGATGTTGATTAAACCTTGTCTATGAGCATTGTTGTTGAAGCCCAATTGGTTGAGAAAAGATATTGGTTTTGGAAAGAACATAAGTATCATTGTTATATGAGATATTGCATGGTTGGCAATTTTTGGGTTGTGTTTCATGTTCTTGAGAAAAGCATACTACATCTATCTTATTCTTTTGAGATTTGAAATTGAGTTGAGATTGAGATTGGGAGTTTAGTATAGAACATATTGAGTCTCTAACAATTCTCTTTATGCTTCTATGAGGTGGATGAATCACATTGGGTCTCTAACCATTCTCTTTGTGGGTTCATGCCAAGCAAGTGTTCTTGATAGACTTGTGAGCAGGTTTTGGACAGGTTCCATTGAGGACTTGTGAGCAGGTTTTGGATAGGTTCCTGTGGGGACTTGTGAGCAGATTTGGACAGGTCTTAGTAGAGGACTTATGAATTTGAGGTTGATAGTTCTATCAGAGAACTTGAGGATAGAGGTTCATTAGTTCTATGAGAAGAACCTGAGGACAGATTTGTGCCAGACCGAAGGACTGTGTTTGATGCTGATCAAAGACAGAGGATGAGGACATTTGTGCTAGACCGAAGGACTGTGTTTAGTGCAAATTCGAGGACCAGCTTTGAGGTGATAGAGTTGAGGACAGATGTCTCCAGCCAGATCAGGGAAGACAAGTGTCTTATGTGGATAGAGTTCCATTTGCTAAGGGCAATAGAGGCAGAGGTCTTCTAGAGGATCACCATCCAGAGCAGAGCTAGGGGAAGGTATCTCATTTGAGCAGAGGCTCATAAATTTAGATTGGGGAAGGTTTCTCCTTTGAGCCAAGGCTCATAAACATTGTAATTGGGAAGGTTTCCCAAAGAACTTTGAGATAAATTTTAGAGAAAAGTTTTGTGGATGAACCATGTAAATTGTTGTGTCACTTTGTGGATGGTTTTGTGCATTGCTTTGATATTGCTTTGGATATATTGCTTTACTGTTTTGAAGTATAAAGGAAAAAGTAAAAAGAGGTCTTATACTGTTCACTCCCCCCTCTCAGTATAAGCTTGTGTTCTTCACAAACGATGTTTAGGATTCCACATTTTCATGTGCCTAGGCCACCCCCTGATGAGGGTCAAGGATCTAGGATTTCTAGGGGATGATATACTAAGGTTTCTTTTGTAATATACTTCCCTAGCAATTTAGTATACTAGTTTTGATTATGGCATACCAGTTGATATTTATGTACTTATGTACCCTTTTTTTTAGAAAAATATTGTATTATTATTTTGTTGTTTTTATGTGTTATGTGAATGCAAAAAATGTTTTTGTTTGATGATTTTACATAATAATGCTTATGGTCATGTTTGATTTTTAATGTACTTTTTATCATGCTGGTCAAGATACCATTGAAAGAGAATAAGATGTGATGTGATGGAATTTAATTGATATTTGTCAAGTGAAGTAGTTGATATTTGTAGAAAATATGTGTTGGGAAATATCCCCTTACAATTTTTATTAGTCAGCAATAAGCCTTGAGGATGTGTGCTTGTATATGATCGTAAATGGAGGTTGTACCTTGCATTGATATTGAAGTGGATCATGTTTGAGGTTTTTTTGTTATGCTAACATCGAAGGGTTATTATCCAAAAGTACTTGAAATTGTTGATTAAAAGTAATATTATTTGTGATAAGCAATGTGTGATATTAAGATTAATTTTGATTAAAATTTAAGAGAAGCAAGATGTAATATGGGTGATTGAGCATGAAAAATGAGATAGAGTATTTATGCTAGGCATAAGATTCCTAGTGCGAAGTAAATATAAGAAAAACCTTATTAGGTTATCTCATTACATCATCACAATATCTTTATGCAACTCCATGATCAAGCAATTATGTATGATCGATGTAAATTTTTGTATATGGCAAGAAATCATGCAATATGATGAAATGAATGTATTGTGCTAGGTGGTAGATATGAGATGAAAGACTAATTGGTTTTAGGGCCAATTACTTATGCTAATAGTCATACAAATCCATGAAGGTATAGTGACTTCAGCTAATCAAAACTCAAGGATAATCTTGGTCATTTTAGGATGAAATCAAGTTTATCAAGAACCAGTGTGTGATTTATGCATTTGTTTTCCATCTTGATCTTAATTATGATGTAAATATCTCAAGGATCAAATGTGTGTGCTTATGAGGTTCATTTACCAATTTTGAGTAAGGTAATTATGCAATCCAACTTTACGAACCATGTGTGTGTAAATGATGAATTCATATACCATGCTTTTGTACATGGTTAGACTTAACTACTTTGTAATACAAGCCATCAAAAACTAGCTTATCCATGAGTGGACATTGGTATGTACAAAAGGTCACTAATATGACAGAAATTTCACCATGTGTAAGACTACCCCATTGTTAGGTGGGTTTCATTCAACCCATTGCTATAACGGGGATCACCCCACGACTTTCGAATAAATACAAACTCTAGGGATTCAAGATCATTATCCCCTTCTTTTCTTTTGATTTCTTTGATTGGGAATTCTTGCTCATTTTTGAACAAGGGGATTTATTTCCTTTTTGTAGTTAGAGCCATTTTTTTTAAGGGATACTTTCTCATATTAGTGAAATATCAAGGGTTTTTATTGCTTTGGGTGGGGAGGGCTTATCCTTTTACCAATTCTCAGTATTCTATACCATGTGCATAATAGGATAACAAGGGAAACCTTTAATTTAAGGGGTAAGTAATACTATGTAGCATCATATTTCCTTGTGCAAAAATAATTTTTAAAATATGTAAATGTATTTTGGTTCAAAAGTGGCAGAATCGATTCCCAAAACTCAAAATTTTCTTAGTGAAGAAGTAGTGGTTTTGGTTCAAGAGAGATTTGTAATCAATATCCAGAATCAAGCTTTATAAAATATGAATCTTGTGAGTGGTTCAAGATAAAATATTAATCATGTTAGAAGGACCAATATTGACTATGAATTTAATAGTATCTGCCTAATATTTAAATAATATAGTAATTGGATGTGACTATATGTCATATGCAAGTAGACCAAAATCCATTAGGGATGTATGATGAATGCAACTATATGAAAAAAAAATTATATGAAATTATTGTGATTATCAACTGAACTACTTGCAACAAATGCTATATGTACAAAATGTAAGATGACTATGTACAATGGTGAAACATGATTTTATGCATAGTATCTTTTAAGGTGCATTATGTTCATTGGTTCCTTAAGATATTTTCCATATAAGGTAGCAAAACGGTATGCACCTAATCCAAATTTAGTAGGTATGATAAATGGACCTAACCAATTTTGTTGAATTTTTCCTTTAAGGTCTCTTCAAGCATTGGTGTTTTTATGTTTTTCTTTAAAAACTAGATCACAAAACTCAAAATATCTAGCATGAACTTTCTTTGAGTATGATATTTTTGATTTTGTATTGATAAACACAAATATGTTCTAAGGTGTTTATGCACTTTTCATCTAGTAGTTCAAGTTGACTTAGTCGACAAACATGATATTCATCCCCTACTTCAGTGTCTTGAAGTAAAAGCCCTAAGGAAGGTACTTCAAGCTCAAAAGGAAATACAACTTCAACGTCATATACCAAGACAAAAATGGAAGCACTTGTAGGGGTTTTAACACTGGTCCAATAAGCTCATAAGGCTAGATATAATTGTATGTGCCAATCTTGACCTGACTTATTAACCAAAATTTTGATTAAGGTTTTATTAGATGCTTCAACTTGGTCATTTTCTTGTGGATAATAAGGAGTAGACCATCTATGCTGGATTTTATATTTTACACAAAGCTTTTGTATATCTTTATTTTTAAATAAAATTTCATTATCAGAGACAAGTGTAGAGGGAATCCCAAATCTATATATGATTTGATTAAAAATAAATTTAGAAACTTGGGTTCCTGTGCAAGAAGCCAATGTCATGGCTTCTATCCATTTTGTAAAGTACTCAATTGCCATTATGATGAACTTATGATCATTGGACGAGGTTAGATTAATTTTCCCAATGATCTCTAGGCCTCATTTTGAGAAATTGCAAGGAGAAGAAATGGATTGAAGATCTTGAGTGGGAGCATGAACAAGATTTACATGTCGTTGATATTTGTCACATCGATGCACATAATCATTGGCCTCTTTCTCCATGGAGGGCCAAAAATAGCCCATTCATAGAAGTTTTTTGGTTGACACTACCACTAAAATTGTTAGCGTATTTAGTTTATTATTACATTATTAGGTCTTTGTTTGAACTACCACCTAATCTGGGCTTGGTCTGTTTGATTAAGTCCATTTGTCATGGACTAATTTGGGCATCTATTGTTCTATTTAATCTGCTCCTAATTAATACAAACTAGCTAATTTACTCTACATGGTATCAGAGCAGGACAGGCGAAGACTGGGAGGGCTCGGTATCTCCTTGGCACACTTCTTAAGGACTCAGACTCTGAACGCGACTTGACCCAGGCATAATTATTGAGATCTGCCTCCATGATTGACTGGATCAGGCATGGATCTCAATATAGATAGAAAGCCGACTAGATTGGGCATGGATCTCGAGACAGACAGCCGACTGGACTTGACTGGACCTCGAGCACGGAACCCGAGACAAACAGCCGATTGGACATAACTGGACCTCGAGCATAGAACCCAAGGCTGACTCGACTGGACGATTGGACCTCAGGCACAAAACCCAAGGCTGATGATGCGATGACACATGGCGGACTGGCCACGTGCCACCTGGACTGACGAGCGGGCAACACGTGGCGGACTGGCCACGCGCCACCCGGACACAACGCGTGGTGGACTGGCCATGCGCCACTTGGCACAGCAAAAAGGGACAGGCGGTACGAGTGATTTCCCATAGGAAATCTAAGGGAAAAGGGCTTCTTTGCCCTTTTATTCCCTTCCTTCATCGCCCGCCATGGCGATGTGGGACTAAAATCCCAAAATGTTTTTTTACGTCTCAAGCCACGGACGGGAATAAAGGGAACGAACTTCCCTTCCCTTCCCGTCGGGCGCTGTAGCCCGACTGGCAGGAGCGCCAGTCGGAAGGCTCGCAGCCGCGGGGTTGGGGGTTTGATTCTTGGCGGCTTCAAATGCTATTCTTTTAGCACGGCGCGGGCGCAGGTAATTTTTTTTTAGCAATTTTTTTTTTTAAGTTTTTTTTTTTTCTTATATTTTTTTAATTAAAAGATTAAAAAATAAATTAAATAGATTTATTTTTTTATATATATTTAGAATTTCTTTTTCTATATAAAATTAATTAATTTATTTTTATTTTTTTTATCTTTAGTTATTTAAAATATTTTAAAGAAAATACTTTAAATTAAAAAAAAAAAAAAATTGTGGGGGGATGTTGAGTAATTTTTTCTAAAAAGCAATTTTGGCATTATTGTAAAGGTGCATTTTCGGCTGAGCCCGACACCTAGTGGGTCATTCTTGTGGGCACTTTTTATGTTGTAGGTTGCATTGTTCTTCTATTTTGCACTACTTCATTAAAAGTTAAAAAAAAAAAAATCAAATTCACTCCCTAAGTCCCCGAAATAATTAAAACCCATCCATGCAATTTATTGCACTACAGCGTTTGGTATTTGTGATACCTCTAGCTAGCACTTATAGGTAAAGCTGTCGTGATTGCACTACTGTATCCGTCGCCTAATATAGCTGCCAAAATGACGTTTGAGCTTTTTCTCTATAAATCGTTGGGGAGAGATAAGTTTGCTATTTTGTATTTTTTTACTCCATCCATTACCCTAATAGTTCTTGTGTTTAGGCATAAATCCTGACGAGAGTTTTGAAATCTAAAGTGTTTAGGGGAAGTTACGCCCCACGCATGCAGATTGCAGACTTTTTATGGTAGGTGCCATCAACAAGACTATTCTCTTTCAGTACTGCTTATGTTCCACGTATCATATGATCTCTAAGATCACCTATAGTTCCCTCATGTAAGGGTGGGTGATTTTTGTTGATCTTTCTAAATACCTATAGTCTCTCTCACGTAAGGGCGGGTATTTTGTACGGTATAACGACCTAGAAAAAGGTATATCGAAAGGGGGACCAATTGGTGTTATAAGGAACCTTCATCATGTCTGCAAAACTAATGACCGATTCTCATTAGTTGTTGAAAGGTCCTAATTACACACCATGGAAAAACAAGATGAAGGCCATCCTAGAAATGGATGACTTAGGTGATGTTGTATCTGGAGCAACAACCAGACCTTCACCTGCTGCTAGTGCTATAGCTCCAACTACTGCTCAAAAATACTTTGATAAGCTAGACAACAAAGCAAAAGTGCTCATCTTGCTTGCTGTGTCTGATGAAGTCCAACCCCATATTGCTGACTGTGCAACTAGTAAAGTGGCATGGGATGCCCTTAATACTATATATGAGGGAAAGAATGATTCCACCATTCTATTTATTCAATCTCAATTACACAGTCTATGCATGAAGTAGGGTGAGACAATTGAATTATTTCTTTACAGAGTTTCTGAATTGAAAGCAAAGTTGAATTCTTTGGGAGAACCAGTTGAAGACAAGCTCCTTACTTCAGTTGTATTGAGAGCTTTACCTGATTCTTATCAAGTGTTGATCACTTCCCTTCAGGTATCACAACAAAAAGTTACTTTTGTAGAATTGGTTAATATGCTTCAAGAGGAGGAGGCACGCCAACTACAACGAGATGATTCTTCTAACACTGCCCTCTACATCAACAGGCAATTGCAGAACCAGAAGAAGGGTAATTTTTAGAAGGGAGGGAATTCACAAAAGGATTCAAAATGGAAACAAACTCAATAGAAAAAGAGATATTGCAAGATTTGTGACAAAGAAGGTCATGATACAAACAAATGTTGGCATAAGAATAAGCAATCAAAATAGAAAGGCCCGAACAAACCACAAAAGAACAAACAAGTGAATGTTGTTGTTGAAGAATTTGACATGGATTCTAAGAGAGCCCACAAAGTTCTCATGATTACCACAGTGTCCAAGTAGATGGATCCTATATGGTATGTTGATTCTGGAGCCAGTAAGCACATGACTAGTGACAAATCATGGTTTGAGTCTTTTGAGATCAAAGAGGGCAAACCTGTCATTATTGCTGATGAGAAAACCTACAAGGTTCAGGGAGAAGGTACTATTTTAGTCACTCTTCCTGATGGCAAGTGTCAGATTGATAAAGTTCTCTATGTTCTAGGATTGGCAAACAATTTGTTTTCAGTCACACAAATTCTAGACAAAGATATGGTTGTGAACTTTAGTGTTGAGGGAGGCAAGAAGTGTTGTTCTATTACCAGGAGGGGTAAGAACATTGCAACTGCTTCATATAAGCATAGCTTATTTGCCTTAGATACTATCTCTACTCCACATGTAGCCATGAAAGTCTCTACAAAGGAGGAAAATTCCCTATGGCACAAGAGATATGGACATTTGAGTTCTGGTTACTTACTTGAGCTAAGTAAGTATGAGATGGTAAAGGGTCTGCCTTCCCTTTCTACCACTTTACCAGTTTGCTCTGATTGCTTGGCAGGAAAGCAGCATAGGGTGCCTTTTGAAAAGAGCTCTACAAGAGCAAAGAAACCTCTGGAGTTGGTTCATGCCGATCTGTGCGGTCCCTTCACTCCCAAAAGTTGTGGGGGTAAGAGGTATTTTCAGTTATTTATGGATGATTATTCATGAAAGATGTGGGTATTCTTTCTTCAACTAAAATTTGAAGCATTTGGCTTCTTTTAGCAATTCAAGAAATCTATTGAGAAGGATTTAGGGACTTCTATAAAAACTCTCTACTCAGATCGAGGGGGGGAGTTCACCTCTAAAGAATTTTTTGCATTCTTGAAAGAAAATGGGATCACAAGACAGTTAACTACTGCTTATACTCATCAAAAAAATGGAGTTGCTGAAAGGAGGAATCGTTCCATCATGGAAATGGTTCATTGCATGCTCACAGGAGCTAGACTTGAGCAACTATATTGGGAAAAAGCTATCACCACAATAGTATATCTATTGAATAGGGCACCCACAAATGCCCTACAAGGAATGACTCCACAAGAAGCATGGAGTGGTAGGAAACCCTCCATTTCTCATCTATGCATTTTTGGATGTAAAGCTTTCATGCACATACCAAAAGAAAAAAGGAAGAAGCTAGGTGAGAAGACATTGAAGTGTTTTCTTATTGGCTATGATGAGCACTCTAAGGGTTATCATTTGATTGATCCCTTGACCAAGAAGATACACATTAATAGATATGTAGTGTTTGATGAGGCTTTCACATCAGCAAACACATCAGATGTATACCTAGACCTTATGGAAACACAGGTTGCTAAATTTCCTTCATCAAAAGTTGGAATTTCTTCTTCATATTCAACACCTAAGAAGAAGAATCCAAAGTGGTGTACAAATACAATCAAATACTCTAAGCTATCCACTCCACCAGATTTGACATTGGATAGGCCTCGTACTCGCAGCATGGCTCGATAGGAGAAAGCTGCAATAGAGAATACTGGGGTTGATGATCTATGTCAATATTTTGAGGAACTTTTTGTAGATCTAGAGAGATACAAAAGATATGGATATTGATAATGATAAGGTGTTTATGTCTTCAATAGACGATCTTGAACTTGCATCAGTACAAGTTGCTCTCGGTGAACATCAGTGGAAGGCCGCTATGGATGCAGAGTATAAGTCTTTGATGAAAAATAAAACTTGGAAGCTTGTCAATCTGCCGCATGGAAAGAAACCCATTGGCTGCAAATGGGTGTATAAATTCAAGTACAAAGTAGATGGGACAATTGATAAGCATAAGGCCTGTCTTGTTGCAAAGGGCTATGCTCAAAAGGAAGGCATTGACTATGAGGAAAATTTTGCACCTATTGCTCAAATGACCACAATTCGAATTATTTGTGCTATGGCAGCACAGTTTGGGTGGAAAGTTCACCAGATGGATGTCAAAAGTGATTTTTTTAATGGTGATCTCCAAGAAGAAGTCTATATGACTCAGCCAGAAGGATTTGAAGTGGAAGGCCAATAGCAAAAAGTTTGCAAATTGGTCAAATCCTTATATGGCCTGAAACAAGCTCCTCGAGCTTGGTATATAAAAATGGACAATCACCTCCTGCAGCATGGTTTTAAGAGATGTCCGTTAGATGCAAACCTCCATTTCAAGAAACAAGGTTCTGAGATAGTGTTGCTTGTACTCTATGTTGATGATCTACTCATTACAGGGAGTTTAGAAACTATGATCTCTACTGTCAAAAGAGACTTGTGTCAATATTTTGAGATGTTAGAAGGAACACTACATCAAAGTGTCTTAGAAAAAATATGCCAAGACATTGTTGAAAAAATATCGCATGACTGATTGCAAGCCAATGGCAACTCCGATGGAGACAGGAATTTGGTTATCACGATATGATGATTCACCTCAGGTAGATGGTACTCTCTATCGACAGTTGATTGGGAGTCTCATATATCTGACCAATACTAGGCCAGATCTCGTTTTTGCTATGAACTATCTTTCAAGGTTCATGCAGGAGCCTAAGACCACTCATTGGAAAGCAGTAAAAAGTGTTCTTCACTATGTCCATGGCACAATGGAATATGGCCTAGAATACAAGAGGAACAACAAATTCTTCTTACAGGGATACACAGACTCCGACTATGCCAGATCGTTTGATGATCGCAAGTCAACTTCAGGATATATTTTTCATCTTGGATTTGGTCCTGTCTCTTGGCATAGCAAGAAGCAACAAGTGGTTGCTATATCATCAACAGAGGCAAAATATCGCACTGCACATGATGTTGTGTGCAAAGTGATATGGTTGCGTTGCATTCTGACAAGTATGGGTCATCCATCCAAATCTCCAATACACTTGTTTTACGACAATTAGGGTGTTCTGAACGTAGTCAAGAATCTAGTTCATCATGAAAGAACAAAACACATTGAAACACAATGTCATTTCATTCGAGATGAAGTTCTGAAGCACTGAATTTAGCTTTAGCACATTCCAACTGATGCTCAAGTTGCAAACATTTTCACTAAGGCACTTGGACGTGTCAAATTTGAATTATTTCGTAGCTCTCTTTGTATTGCAAAATGTTGTAATCAGGGGGGATGTTAGTATAGCTAGTAGTTATATTATTACCCAAATAATGTAATAAGGGGGGATGTTAGCGTATTTAGTTTATTATTACATTATTAGGTCTCTGTTTGAACTATCACCTAATCTAGGCTTGGTCTGTTTGATTAAGTCCGTTTATTACGGACTAATCTGGGCATCTATTGTTCTATTTAATCTACTCCTGATTAATACAAACTAGCTAATTCGCTCTACAAAAATAGCCTTCGCAAGATCCATCATGCACTTCGCTTAGTGCCTTTTGGTATTCTTCTTGGTTGAGGCATATTATAAGGATACATTCAAAAGATCTTTTATAAAGTATACTTCCTATGATGATAAAGTGAATATCTTGTTTACGCAAAAGTCTACATTGATTCCTATCTAGAACATATGGGAGTAAGCCATTCTAGATAAAGTTAAATATATCTGCGTACCATGGATTTGATGATGGTTCTTCAATTACAAAGATGTCCAAGGGTACTAGGAAATATTCTAGTGAGTTAGGATCCTAAAGTTGGTGAATGATGATAGTGGCATGATCATCATATAACTCCAAAGGGATGAGAGATATGGTTGCTACTATAGCATCCGTAGAACAATTAATAGTGTGGGGCATAGCTTCAATAGTGACTTTATCAAATAAAGATATAAGATTTAAAATAAATTAATTATAAGGACAAATTTTATCATCTCAAGTTTGGAAGGTATTGTTAATTTTATTTTAAAAACACAAGTTTATACTGAGAGAGGGGTGAACAGTATAAGATAAAAAATTTACTTTTATTTCCAAAGTATTATTATCCAATATTATCAATTGCAATAATGAAATAATGAAAAGATATTCATACACATAAGAGACACATATTTAACGTGGTTCACCAATGTGGGCTACATCCATGAAGAAAATATTTCTTATAAATTTTCTCAAAAAATCTCTTTGGAACTAATTCCCTATTACAATATTTATGGGCACCAACCCAAAGGAGATACCGATCCCCTATGCTCAAGTTTGTGGACCTCTATCCACATGAGACACCAATCCCCTCTACTCTAGTTCATGGACCTCTATCCACAGGAGACACCAATCCCATTTGCTCTGGTTCATGGACCTCTATCCACAAGAGACACCAATCCCCTTTGCTCTAGTTCATGGATCTCTATCCATAGGAGACACCAATTCCCTTTGCTCTGGTTCATGGACCTCTATCTACAAGAGACACAAATCCCCTTTGCTCTAGTTTGTGGACCTCTATCCATAGGAGACACCAATCCTATTTGCTTTGGTTTGTGTAACTCTATCCATAAGAGACACCAATTCCATTTACTCTAGTTCATGGACCTCTATCCACAGGAGACACCAATCCCCTATGATCTAATATTCTCCATAACTTTACACAAGGCTTGCTCAAATATGCTCCAAAACATGCTCTCAACTCTGCTCAAATTTTCTCCAAGCCTACACACAAGGCTTGCTCAAATCTGCTCCAAAACCTGCTCTCAACTCTGCTCAAATCTGCTCCAAGCCTACACACAAGGCTTGCTCAAATCTACTCCAAAACCTGCTCTCAAATCTTCTTAAATCTGCTCCAAGCCTACACATAATGTTATGAACCACCTTAGAGAAATCTTTTATAATGCTATGTTTGTAATGTTGGTTGGTTTAATGCTTAATATATTTGTATTAAGTTTATTTTTTTCAAGAGAAAATGATGTTGCATCACATTACTTGATTGTAGGAATAGGTATTCTCATAGGTGGAATACTGACCACTAATATATGAAAAAGGGAAATGATGACTATGACAACTCAATAGGTAAAAGTCATATCTCTATCATCACTAGTTACCTCCTTAAGGGTGGTGTTACTTGAGTCTAAATTTGAAAAGTCCCGCCCAACCAAAGGAAAAATGATGATGGGAGATATTGAGAATATGCATTGAATGCTTGTATGCTATTTTTTTGTGATTCATATTTGAATTTCACAACTGGTTTTGTATGAGATTGACTAATTGGACTGTATTTTAAAAATGCACATGTTGTTTTGCATTCTACAATTCACTTTTGAAAATAATATCATGCAATGTACTTTAAAAATCTTTCTTTTGATTTTTTTTTAAAATGTATTATGCTAAAGTATGCTTAATTAAATTTAGTGAACCCTATGTTAGAAGGGAAAATTAAGAGGTTTTGTCCTCTTATGAACATGTCCAATATTTATTGGACCAAAAAATAAAAACTACCTTATAGATTAAATAATAATTTCCCTCTCCTACACTTGTCTACCTTGGTATTGGTTGGAATAAAGGGAAAGATACACCTCTTATCTTTAATAGTTAAAATATTTATCGTCCATACTTATAAAAATGGTAGTACCCTAGGAGTGGGAGACACGGGATAAAATATCCTACCTTGCCTTATCTTCAAGATATCCCCTTTCATTAAATAATATATGCTAAGATATGCCTTCACATGGAGCAAGGGAAAGTAGATAAATAAAATAGGAGGAAGCATCTTCTTGTCAGGAAGAAATAATGCTATAAATTTCCATAGAGGATATGAAATAAAAGGAGGCTAGGCTATGTTAGGTAGGTGGGAGAAGGAAGAGGAAGCTAGAGGAGAGCAAGTAAAATATGAGTCAATCCTTGCTAGAGTTCTAGGTTGGAGCTTTCCACTTTAATCTATTTTGTTATTTTCTTGATATGGAATGAAACCAAACATGCTCAATTTGTATAGCCTAGTTCATAGAATGAAATTGTGTGTCTTTTCTTCAATATTCTATAGTTAGAAAATTTTGGATAGTGGCTTTTGTGCCTATTGTTGACACCTCTTATTTTTAAAATAATCCAAATTAGTCACCTAAATACCACGTGTTTAGAGTCACATCTTTCTATGGTCGATCCCATACTAATTCGTGGAACACCAAACTTTGGAATGGGGACTTTTTTGGTTTGGGGTTGTCATGACAATAAGTGACTCTCTTGAAAGACCAAAATTTGCCTTCTAATAACACATATAAGTCAAGCTACACACCTATCTAGATCCTAACTAAAGATATATTCGAATAGGTATTAACGTTGTCATTATTGTTGTGTGCCATCTCGGTTGTAAATCCCACTTTAGAGTCTGAGTTGCAATTTTACGGTTAGGGAAATCCATTGTATTCCTATTGATATAGCTATTTTGATAGCACCTTGTATGAAGACCATGGTCACCCGTCAAGGAGTTTATTAGCAACTAGACATCATTTGGACTGTGATGCAGTACGAAGTTGGTTCTCTACCATAGTTCTAATGCATACAAATAACCCATATTTAGCCTTGAATTCATTCGATTTGGATCACCTATAGGCCATATTTTGACCATCATTACCCCTCCAATAAATGGTTGTTATGAGATGACGGTGGCATTGGGAGGGTGCTAGTCATGTTCACCAGGTTTAGGATGTCACTGGTCCAAATGGTTACCTGCAATAGATGCCTATAATGTTCTCTGATTTGTATTTAAAATACTCTCACAACTTAGCACTTGGGTTATAATAAAGATCTTGGTATATCTTAACATTTTGGAATGCCATAACCATTAGATATTATAGTGAATACTGTCACAATGTACTTAGGAGTGCACCTTATTATAGTCATTCATTAGATCAAGGTATGAAATATTAGGGTGCAGGGATGATTTTAACACATGGAGTTATGTACGCATGTTATGATGGTATTTTGGTTAGGTTACAACACATGTCTTAATGAAAGAAGTTTTCTTTTGTTTTATAATGAATATGGATGCTACGTTTTTAATCCAAAGAAGAATCCTTTTTAGAATGAGCAATATCATTTATATGGAGCTTAGTTTTCAATAATTTCTTATTATATTTATTGGTATTATATGTTAAACCTTGAGAATTATACAACAAAATGAAGGTTTGTTTCCATGTATAACTTATGAAAATAATTAAGATTGAAAATAGATTGTTATAATTAAAAACTAGTATTTTTAAAGCTCTCCATTGGGTTTGTTAGAATGAATTGTACTTATGGTCATGAAAAGAAAATGTTATTGAAATTTAGTTAGATAGATAATTGAATGATCTAAAGTTATTACTCTTCTTATTGGTAGATACTAGTTTTGTTTATATTAAATTTGAATGATCTACATAGAATGAAAGTCAAATAACATTGGTTAATGATGTGAGATCATTTTGAATAATAGACTAGAGAAATTATAGACTATGCATAATATCTTAGACAATAAACTATTATGTGTTCTCAAATGAATTATGTAAAAGAATGATACAAAACTTCTATTTTAAAGAGGATGGATTGGTGTCCATTCCTTTGGAAGAGGTATGGGACTCTTCCTATGTTTGGAGATAATCCAAACAATTGATGGATGGGATTATAAATTGATCCTTATTGTGAAATACATGAAAGATGAATGATTTACCATTTCATGCTTGGTGATTGCATTGAATGTAATATACATTTGGCAAATATGTGTTGCATGATTGCATAAGCATGGCTTGCTTGTGATGCATTTGGCATACTTTGCATCTGAGTTGTCCTGATCCCTTCACCATCATCTCTTCCAACCATGAAGAACTCAACACAATTCAGAGAAGGACCGGACAACACATTTTGAAGACTATTGCAATGTACATTATGTATGAGTTTGAATTGAGATAGTTCCATTGTATTTATTAATGGCTGAAATAATTGTTGTAAAGACAGCCATGTTTGTAATATTTGATGTATTTGATTTCTAGCTTTTGTAAAACTAGAGTTAGAATATTCTTATTGAAGTAATCACCTCTATTAAATGTTAGGTGATTTATGATTTAGAATTTGAGTAAGCAATGGAATTCT
This sequence comes from Wollemia nobilis, assembly GCA_028583015.1. Taxonomy (NCBI): domain Eukaryota; kingdom Viridiplantae; phylum Streptophyta; class Pinopsida; order Araucariales; family Araucariaceae; genus Wollemia; species Wollemia nobilis. The sequence continues at coordinate 7,831,673 of JAQPPZ010016370.1, forward strand.
TTTGGTTATTTCACATTGTCAAATGTATGGTTTGTAATGCTCTAGTAGATTAGATGGATGTATTTAAACTTTCTCTCATGAACTACAACATAGAAGGATAAATATGGACAACCTTCTTCATGATATAAAACAGAACAATATCCACACCATCCACCTAAGATAACTTGAAGTAAACCAAACACTCAATACAACCGGATTAGTCGAACAATCACCAACACCATATCACTTGGTAAATGATTAAATTGTATAATAGTGCTTAAGACATTATCCTAAGTTATATGTAAGGTTCCATGAGAAATAACAAGATTAATGACTCTCTCCTTAATACTAGTCTTTATGGATGGTATGGAGAGGAGTGTATGAATTCTATGGGATGAAATTCCCTATTAATGGTTTAACCATTAAGATGTCCTCATGTAGGACATAGCCAATGTATTATCCTCATAACCATTTGGTGATGGTATGATGGAATGGTAGGAGTTGGTGCTCCTATGTATAAATGGCTTGAATGAATTGTAGAAGTTGGTGCTTCTACACAAAATGACTTTACATTAATCTTGTGGTGCTTGGATCACTTACTATTTATTGGGACTCTCTCATCTTAGATCATTATTATACTCTTGATTCATTGAAAGGTGAACAATGGTTATGTTAAAAAAAATAGTAGATGTGAAGTAACAATTGGGGTTGTTACAGTTGGTATCAGAGCCCAGGCTAACTGATAGATTCTAGATAAATCTAGGTTAGTAAAATATTTGGGGCATGGATCAAAACAAGAACTCCCTAACTCTTGACAATGCATACTTGGTAAGGATTAGGTCAGTTCTTGAGATCATTGGTGTCCAAGTTCCTTTCTCCCATGAGTAGATCCATAATCGTTCAAAAGTGGAAGAGCTAAGCGAACCCTCCTGTATGGGTTTTAAGTGGTGTACCTTAGAATATTTTGGAAAACTACTCGACATCTGTGTCTTATGACTTACTTATCCCTTATTTCAAGTGTGTATGATTTTCAACCAGAGTTAGAGGAAGAAACTAGGGAATAGACCTAGCAATAATAAGTTAGTTGGAAAACTATTCTAGTTATCTAGTATTTTGACTTTGAAAGAGCAAATATTAATATAACTCTTTATACCAGGTTAACATGGCAACAAGAATGAGAGGCAAGAAGAAAATGACCTCGCAACAAGCTAGCCCTGATATTCCTAAAGCCAGACAAATGGGAGAAAGTTCTGGAAACTCGAATAAAGAAGTAGAGAACCTTGTTGCTACTATTTTTGTTATACAAGATCAGATTCAATAGATTTTGCAAGCCATAAGTTCTCAGCATAACCCCAAAAACAACCAGGGGATAGAAACTCTAGATGATGAGGATAGGGAGGATGAAGATCCTGAAGAACATGCAAATAGGATCCGCATGAAGAAAGAAATTGGCAATGATCTAAAGTATATCAAAGTGACTAAGTTCACTGGAAAAGGGGGAGAAACTACGGCTGAAGCATGGATAGAAGAACTGGAACTTCATTTCGCCATAAGGCACTATTCCTCTACAACTAAAATGGCATTTGCTCTTTCCCATATGGGAGAAAGAGGAGTTGATTGGTGGAATGCTTATAGTAAAGAACTTAACATTTCACCTAATAAGTTGAAGTGGGAGGTTTTTGTGGAAGATTTTAAGGATAGGTTCCTTACAAAGCAATTCTATCTAAATAGGTATAAGGAGTTTTTTGCATTTCAACAAGGTTCACTCTCCATGGAAGAATATTATGAACAATTTGTGAAACTCCTTAAGTATGTACCATCTCATATTCAGAACAATGAGATGAAAATAGAAAAATTTGTCCATGGACTAAAGCCCTAGATTAGAGATAGAGTAAGCATGCATGTTCAGAAAACTATGCAAAAATCTTACAATATGGCTCAAAGAATAGAGGCGACTCAGGCTTCTAATGGAACTCACAACAATTCCATGAAATGGTTAAACAAGGAACAAAAATTTTAGAAAAAGAGAAAATGGGATAATGGATAAAATTAGAAAAACAAAGGAAATCCAAGATTTGGGAAGCATAACAATGGTGACAAGAAGGATTTCAAGAAATAATTCCACCATAGGAATAATAACTACTCCAACAACAATAATAGGGACTTCCAGACTCCTAAACAACTAACTCCTCTATGAGCAGTGGACACTAGGAAGCAGGTTTAGGAGGGAAACTCAAATCCAAAGATAAGATGCTTCGATTGTGGAGGTCCACATTATGCTATCAATTGCCCAAAATGTGCTAGCACTAGCACATATAGGCCGAATCACAAGATCTATGCAGCAACAACAATGCAAGACTTGGATGGTCAGGCTACTCCTCTACTTCTGAATGGTAAACTTTTTGATAGAGATGTTAAAATTCTAATTGATAGTGGGGCTACAGATAGTTTTATTTCAAGTAACCTATTAAGGGATATACCCAAAAAGCCAAGATCTTTGGCACAAGGGTGGAAAGTTGAGTATGGATCAGGATAGACTTATCATGTCAACCAATGTTTTTCCTCAACTCAAATTACCTTACCCAATGGCTTTACTAGGTGGCATTTATATGTAGCACCCCTACATGCATTTGACATCATCTTGGGAATAGATTGGTTGAAGGCTCATGAAGCCTTGGTAAATTTCCAAGAAATATGGATTGAGTTTACTAATGAAAACAAGGAAAGGCAAAGGATGTATAGTGAAGCAAGGGAATTTCAACCTAAGCTGATATCCACTATGCAATTGAAGAAGACAATTAGAAAATGAGGAATGGTTTATGTTGTGAAAATAAAAGAAAAAGAGGAGATTCCAAGGGAAGAAATTATTAACAAATTTCCACTTTTGCAAGAATATCAGGATGTTTTTGTTGATGAGATACCTAGTTTACCACCTAAATGTGAATTTGATTTCACCATAGAACTATTTCCAGGAACAGAGCCTATCCATAGAGCTCCTTATAGAATGAATCCCATCGAGATGCAAGAATTGAAGGTGCAACTTCAAGAGTTGCTTGATAAGGGATTAATAAAACCAAGTGTATCACCTTGGGGAGCACCCATATTATTTATTAAGAAGAAATATGGATCATTGAGGCTTTGCATAGATTATAGAATGTTGAACAAGGCAACAATCAAAAATAGATATCCATTTCCAAGGATTGAAGATCTATTTGATCAGTTGAAAGGTGCTTCAATTTTTACCAAAATTGATTTGAAGTCAGGGTATCATCAACTAAGAATATGAGATGAGGACACACACAAAACCATGTTCAAGACTAGATATGGTCACTATGAATTCACAGTCTTACCATTTGGTTTGACCAATGCACCAGTAGCTTTCATGAATTTGATGAACAGTGTGTTCAAGAATCAGTTGGATCAGTTTGTGTTGATATTCTTGGATGATATTTTGGTTTATTCTCATAGTCGAGAAGAGCATGATAAGCATTTAAGGATAGTATTAGAGTTGTTAAGGAAAAATCAACTCTATGGAAACTTGTCTAAATGTGAGTTTTATGTTTCTCAAGTACATTATTTGGGACACATAATATCAGTAGATGGAATTGTTGTAGACCCAAAGAAAATAGAAGCTATTTTGAGTTGGCCACCTCCAACAAATGTGACAAAAGTTAGAAGCTTCATGGGATTATCAGGTTATTACAGGATATTTGTGAAAGATTACTCCAAAATTGCTTATCCTATAACCAACCTTCAAAAGAAGGGGAAGGAGTTTAAGTGGACTGACAAATGCGAAGTAACATTTAATTTTCTTAAATAGAAGCTTACCACAACTCCTATTCTGAAGATACCAGATCCATCTGGAAATTTTTTAGTTTGCATTGATGCTTCATTAGAAGGACTTGGAGGAGTCCTATCTCAAGATGACTCCGTAGTAGCATATGAGTCTAGGAAACTCAAAAAGCATGAAGTTAATTATGCTACTCATGATCTAGAGCTTGCTGCAGTTGTACATGCTTTGAATATTTGGTGATATTATCTGGTGGGTAGACCATTTGAGTTGAGAACTGATCACCAGAGTTTAAGATATATTTTCACTCAACCATTGTTAAATGCTAGACAAAGAAGATGGATAGAATTTTTAGCCAAATATGACTTTGGTATTGAGTATATCAAAGGGAAGGAGAACAAGGTCATCGATGCTTTAAGTAGGAGAAGACATATAGCAACATTGACTCATAGTCATGTAGATCTTATGGATCAAGTTAGGAGAATGCAGTGCTAGGATCTAGAGTGTAGTGAAATTCGGATTAAAATAGAACAAAATCTGAATGAGAATCCGGATTATAGCATAAAGGATGGACTTTTATGCTTTAAGGAACGTGTGGTCATTCCTAAAATAGGTGATCTAAGGAGATTGATTATGTGAGAATCTCATAACTCACCTTACTCCGCTCATCCTGGAGGAGCTAAGATGAGGGAAAATATGAAAAAGACCTTCTATTGGTCTGGCATGAAGAAAGACATCATCAATTTTGTGGCACGATGTCTACAGTGTCAAAAGGTGAAAGCTGAACACCAGCATCCAGCAGGAAAGTTGTTTTCTCATCACATCCCTACTCAAAAATGGCAGGTGATTTCAATGGATTTTATTGTCGGTTTACCTAAAACAAAATATTAGCATGATGTAATTTTTGTGGTAGTAGATAAACTCACTAAGGTTGCACACTTTATAGCAGGTAGTACTACAGATGATGTTGTAGTTGTTGCCAACAGATTTTCTAAAGAAATTTTTAGGCTATATGGATTTCCAGAGATGATAATCTCAGATAGGGACTCTAGGTTTACTTTTGAGTTCTAGTAGGCTCTCCATCATGCAATTGGCACCACTTTGAATATTAGTTCTACGTATCATCCAAAAATGGATGGACAGACTGAAAGGGTAAACCAAGTTCTAGAAGATATGTTACGCATGTATTGCATGGACCAGAAGTCTCATTGGGAAGACTATTTGTATCTGGTTGAGTTTACTTATAATAATAGCTATCATTCTTCTTTTAAAATGGCCCCTTTCGAAGCCTTGTATGGCAGACGATGCAGAACACCATTATCATGGGATAATCCCGAGGATCGGGTTGTCATTGGACCAAAAATGGTTAAAATAATGGAAGAGCAGCTAGCACTAATTTGACAAAGGCTCAAGGAAGCCTCGGATAGATAGAAGAGTTATGCATATTTGAAAAGAACTCCTAGAGAATTCTCTGTGGGTGATAGGGTGTTTTTGAGGGTAAAACCTAAAAAGAGTGCCATTAAATCAACCAAACTGGATCCTAGGTTTGTAGGACCATTTGAGATTGTGGAAAAGATAAGTCTTGTAGCCTATCGGCTTGACTTACCACCTAACCTATCAAAGATCCATAACACTTTTCATGTATCCCTACTTAGGAGGTATATTGTTGATCCTGATCATGTGTTAGATGTTTCTAACTTGCAGATGGTAGATCCGACAACCTTTGAGGTGAAACCTATGAAGATCTTGGAATTTCATTCCAAGACTATGAGGAAAAGAAATATTGAGTAGTGCAAGGTCCAGTGGGACCAATATTCTAAAAGGAATTCCACTTGGGAAAAAGTGGAAGATATGAAAAGACACTTTCCTTATTTATTTGATGATGTTATGTAATAATACAGGTTGAACTATGGACCACTTATGCAAAGTGGAGAACTATGCCAAAACTATATTTTATTGATTTGTGTGTAATATTGTAGGAAAACACAGAGGACTGTGTTTAATCTAAGGGGGGAGTATGTCACGACCCACCTTAGAGAACTCTTTTATAATGCTATGTTTGTAATGTTGGCTGGTTTAATGCTTAATATATTTGTATTAAGTTTGTTTCTATCAAGAGAAAATGATGTTGCGTCGCATTACTTGATTGTAGGAACAAGTATTCTCGTAGGTGGAATACTGACCACCAAGAGATGAAAAGGGAAAATTATGACTATGACAACTCAATAGGTAAAGCTCTTATCTCAACCATCACTAGTTACCTCCCTGAGGGTGGTGTACTTGAGTCTAACTCTGAAAAGTCCCACCCAATCAAAGGAAAAATGGTGATGGGAGATATTGAGCATATGCATCGAGTGCTTGTATGCTATTTGTTTATGATTCATATTTGAATTTCACAATTGGTTTTGCATGAGATTGGCTAATTGGATTGTATTTTGAAAATGCACATATTGTTTTGCATTTTGCAATTTACTTTTGAAAATAATATCATGCAATGTATTTTAATTTTGTGAAATCTTTATTTTGGATCATTTTTAAAACAAGAGACTTATTATGCTAAAGTATGCTTAATTAATTTAGTGAACCCTATGTTAGAAGGGAAAATTAAGAGGTTATGTCCTCTTATGAACATGTCCAATATTTATTGGACCAAAACAAGAAAAAGACTACCTTATAGATTAAATAATAATTCCCCTCTCCTACACTTGTCTACCTTGGTATTGGTTGGAATAAAGGGTAAGATACTCCTCTTATATTTAATAGTTAAAATATTTATCACCCATGCTTATGAAAATGGTAGTGCCCTAGGAGTGGGGGACACAGGACAAAATAGCCTACCTTGCCTTATCTTCAAGGAATCTCCTTTCATTAAATAATATATGATAAGATAAGCCTTCACATGGAGCAAGGGAAAGTAGATAATTAAAATAGTAGGAAGCATCTTCTTATCGAAAAGAAAGAATGCTATAAATTTCCATAGAGACTGTGAAATAAAAGGAGGCTAGGCTATGTTTGGTTGGTGGGAGAAGGAAGAGGAAGCTAGAGGAGAGCAAGTCAAATAAGAACCAACCCTTGCTAGAGTTCCAGGTTGGAGCTTTCCACTTTAATCCATTTTATTGTTTGCTTGATATGGAATAAAACCAAACATGCTCAATTTGTATAGCCTAGTTCATAGAAAGAAATTGTGTATCTTTTCTTCAATATTCTATAGTTGAGAAATTTTGGATAGGGGATTTTGTGCCTATTTTTGACACATCTTATTTTCCAAATAATCCAAATTAGTCACTTTAATACCACATGTTTATAGTCACCTCTTTCTATGGTCGATACCATACTAATTTGGATGAATGGTAGTTTTAATGAATTCATGGAACACCAAACTTTAGAATGGGGACTTGTTTGGTTTGGGGTTGTCATGACCATAAGTGAATTTCTTGAAAGACCAAAATTTGCCTTCTAATAACACATGTAAGTCAAGATACACACCACTCTAGATCCTAACCAAATATCTCTTCGAATAGGTATTAACATTGTCATTATTGTTGTGTGCCATATCAGTTGTAAAGCCCACTTTAGAGTCTGAATTGCAATTTAACGGTTAGGGAAATCCACTGTATTCCTATTGATATAGCATTTTTGATAGCACCTGGTATGAAGACCATGGTCGCCCGTCAGGGAGTTCATTATCACCTAGACATCATTTGGATTACGATGCAGTACAAAGTTGGTTCTCTACCATAGCTCTAATGCATAAGAATAACCTGTATTCAACCTTGAAGTCGTTCAATTCATATCACCTATAGGCCACATTTTGACCATTATTACCCCTCCAATTAGTGGTTGCTATGAGAAAACATAAAAAATAGTAGCACTAGGAGGTCGCTAGTCGTGTTCACCAGGTTTGGGATGTTGCTGGTCTGAATGGTTACTTGCAATAGATGCCCTCAAATGTTCTCTAATTTGTATTTAAAATACTCTTGCAACTTAGCACTCGGGTTATAATAAATATCTTGGTATGTTTTAACATATTGGAATGTCATAACCAATGTATATAATAGTGACTATTGTTATAATGTACTTAGGAAGTGCACATGATTATAGTCGTATATTTGACCAAGGCATGGAACATTAGAGTGTGGGAATAATACTAACACATGGAGATAATTTTACATGTACTGGTGGCATGTTGGTTAGGTTACAATATACGTATTTAGGAAGGAAGTTTTATTTTAATATTAGAATGAATGGGGATGCGATGTATTGATCTTAAGAAGAATCCTTTATGTTTTAGAATGAGCAATATCATTCATATGGAGTTTCATTTTCAATAATTTCTTATTATATTTATTGGTATTATATGATAAAGCTTGAGAATTATATAATAATATGAAGTTTTGTTCCATGTATGATTTATGAAAATAATTAGGATTGAAAATAGATTGTTATAATTATAAACTAGCATTTTTGAAGCTCTCCATTTGGTTTGTTACAATAATTTGTACTTATGGTCATGAAAAGCAAATGTTATTTAAATTTAGTTAGATAGATAATTGAATGATCTAAAGCTATTACTCTTCTTCTTGGTAGATACTAGTTTTGTTTATATTAAATTGAATGATCTATATAGAATGGAAGTCAAATAGCATTGGTTAATGATGTGAGATCATTTTGAATAATAGACTAGAGAAATTATAGACTATGCATAATGTATTAGACAATAAACTATTCTGTGTTATCAAACGAATTCTGTAAAAGAATGATATAAAAATCCTATTTTAAAGAGGATGGATTGGTGTCCATTTCTTCGAAAGAGGTATGGGACTCTTCCTATGTATGGTGATATTCCAAAAAATTGATGGATGAGATTACAAATTAATCCTTATTGGGAAATACATAAAATATGAATGAATTACTATTTCATGTTGGTGATTTTATTGTATACATTTGGCATATGTGAGTTTTATGATTGCATTCGATGTAATAAGCATGGCTTGCTTGTATTGCATTTGGCATACTTTGCATCTGAGTTGTCTTGATCCCTTCACCATCATCTCTTCCAACCATGAAGAACTTAATGCAAATCAGAGAAGGACCGGACAACACTTTTTGAAGACTATTGAAATGTACAACATGTATGAGTTTGAAATTGAAATAGTTCCATTGTATTTATTAATGGCTGAAATAATTATTGTAAATACAACCATGTTTGTAATATTTTATGTATTTGATTTCTAGCTTTTGTAAAACTAGAGTTAGAATATTTTTATTGAAGTAATCACCTCTATTAAATGTTAGGTAGTTTATGATTTATAATTTGAGTAAGCAATGGAATTCTTTTGGTTATTTCGTATTGTCAAATGTATGGTTTGTAATGCTATAGTAGATTAGATGGATGTATTTAAACTTTATCTCATGAACTACAACATAGAAGGATAAATATGGACAACCTTCTTCATGATATGAAATAGAACGATATCTGCACCATCCACTTAAGATAACTTGAAGCAAAACAAACACTCAATACAACTAGATTAGTCGAACAATAACCAACACCATATCACTTGGTAAATGGTTAAACTATATAATAGTGCTTAAGACTTTATCCTAAGTTATATGTAAGGTTCCATGAGAAATAACAATATTAATGAATCTCTCCTTAATAATATTCTTTATGGATGGTATGGAGAGGAGTGTATGTATAAAACTAGTCTATAACCCTTACAAATTTACTTCCAATATCAATCCTAATAATGCATAAATTTTCTTCTCAAAACTGATCTATAACTCTTGCACTTTCAATCCCAATATCACTTAAAACCAATTTCAATAAACACTAATGCACATCAAATCAATATTTATACCTCCAATCATATGACATCAAAATATTTACTTCAAATAGAAACCACCCTTGAGAAAGGAATTAAATCATCATATCTCAAAATCTACCTTGATGATGATTATCAGCTTACCAAATCAGTCTTAACAAGTAATTTTATTTTCTAGCACCACTTCAAAAATTGGTTAGCAAATCTCCTTTTCAAATCATCCACATTAAAAACCCTTTTCAACAATGTTCACAATAAGGCTTGAAAATAATATCTTATATTTTTCTCACAATATAAAGCTTCATCAATAACACAAACCCTTTTATCCCCTGTCTATGATATGTCAAAATACAAATAACAATAATCATAAATACACCTTATTTCTCCTTTCTACAATATGCAAAAATACAAATAACAATAATCACAAATACACCTTATCTCTCTTTTCTATAAATGCAAGATTACAACTTTCAAATAATACCCAAATCATATTATGTCTATTTTCCTCATACAAACATTACAATATCAAATAATTGTTATTACACCTTATGACTCCCTTTTTAAATCAAATTTAAAACAAAATATTTTGCTCCCTTTATATTCAATACACCCAATGAACGATTTGCCTTTGTAAATTAATTTTAATCAAAAAAATTTATGCATACCTTCCACCAAGCACATGATTTCCTTTCTTTGCCTTGCAAAATAGTGCTTGTAGGAATTGACCCTACAACCTCCTACTCCATGGTGCCCTAGCACTAGCTAGGCATCCAGATGGGCTACCCCAGTGGGTAGCAACAATAATGCATGACATAAATTTAAACCTTCCTCTTTGTTGCCACTCAAAACAATGTTTCTGCCACCAAAACAATGTCTGCGTGAATCGAACCTGCAACCTTCTCCCCTATAGTGTATTAGCACCAGCCATGGGCTAGCTATTCAATTGAAACCTATAGCACAACACCTCATCACATCACCTCCTACCAAAATTCATGTTCCCTTATTCTTGTGATTTAAAGTTTCAACGCGTGAAAGGATTTTGAATTGCACTACACAAAAACCTTAGTCAAACAAATATTTTAGTGCATTATTTATATGCATATTGCCTCCTTTCACAATGACATCAACACTCATGTTTTTATTTTTTATTTTTGACTTTCATATAGCCTCTAATAATTTTTGGCGTTCTTTCTTTTTAAACCTTCTTTTGATTATAATATTTTAAATCTAAAAGATTTAAATATTATAATCTTTAAACCTTTGGCCTTTGGAAAAATAAATATTTGTCTTTAAACCTTTGCCTCCTCTTGTGGTCTTTAGATATTTTTCAAGCAATTATAATAAAACCTGTTAAACCTTGTCCTTCTTCATAATATTTAAATTTGACATTTAAATATTATTAATCCTTCTCTTAGAAAAATACTTTGGAGATATACCTTACCTTGAATTTTGTCCATAGTACCTTGCCTTGAATTTTGTCCATATACCTTGCTTTTGAATTTTATCCATTGCTTTCTATTCATCAAACCCATTTTTTTGCCTTGACTATCATTCACCTTTGACATAAAAATATTTTTCTCTCATGTACCCTTTGACATCAATGACAACTCCGTATACTCAATATTTCCAATATTATTTACCACAAGTTGTGAGTCTCCAAAAATTGATAGGATTTTAATATTCAAATCTAAAATTACTCGTAAACTGGGAATTAAGGCCTCATATTCTACTATGTTATTTGTATAGGCAAATTGGATTTTGAAAGATAATGAAATAAGTTGTTTCTATGGAGACACCAATATAATGCCTACACCTATGCCACTCATGCAATGGGCTCCATCAAAAACAGAGACCAAGAGTTCAAATTATCATCCTCTAAATTAAGGCATTCATCTAGAAATTCTACTTTTAAGGGATGAGTAGATTCAAGAGGGGCAACAACAAGTTTGTATGCTATAACTTGTCCTTTAATGAATTTTAGACAAATATAGGTTAGGTAAAATTTTCTCAAGGTGAGAACCCATTTCGTTTCTCATCCTAATAAGTAAGGTCTACTCATCAAATATCATAATGGGTCGAATTTCGCTATGACAAATGTTCTTTGACTAAGCATATAGTGGCACAGTTTTTGAGTAGAGAACACAACAACTAAGAAAATATTTTCTAGGGGTGTGTAATGAGTTTTATAGCTTACCAAAGTTTGTCTAAATTTTTTTTGTCTCATTCTTTCTTTTCCTCATCATGTTGTGCCAGCATTGCTCCTAATGCAAGTTTTGAAGCAAAAATATACAAAATGAAAGGTTGTTCTGGTCTAGGAGGAACAAGCACTAGTGGTGTAAGTAGGTATTTTTTAATAACTTCAAAGGCTTCTTGGTATTCATAATCTGAATTAAAAGAGTATCTTTCTTCAAAGGCTTCTTGGTATTCATCATCCCAGTTAAAAGGGTATCTTTCTTCAAAGGCTTTTTGGTATTTATATGCTAATTTATTGATGAAATGATGAATGGATTGAAGTTTACCTTGTAAACTTCTAAGCTCTATCAAAGTCTTCAATGGTGGCATGTTTATGATAACATCAATTTTAATAGGGTCTATCTCTATACCTCGCATGGATATAATAAACCCTAGTAATTTACTAGATTTTACACCAAAAACACATTTGTTTGGGTTTAAATGAACTTTGTACTCATGGAGCCTATAAAATAATCATTGCAGATTAGGGATGTGATATTCCTTCTTAATAGAATAAGCTATGATATCATCAACATAATCATGTAAAATATCATACATCATATCATGAAACACATATGTCATGGCTCGTTTATAAGTTGCACCGACATTATTTAAACCAAAGGGCATTACTTTCCAATAGAAATTTCCTCAAAGTGTAATGAAAGTAGCCTTGGGTTAGTCCTCTAGTGCTATACAAATTTTATTGTATCCTAAAAATCCATCTATAAGGGATAGCATCCCACTTCCTGCTGTGAAATCAACAATTTGATCCATGTTAGGAAGAGGAAAGTCATTCTTGGTACAAATGACGTTAATGTCCCTATAATCAGTACATACTCTAATTTTAGTAGTCTCTTTTTTAGATAATGGAACAACATTGGATATCCAATCAGAATAGTTGATAACTTGAATGAAGTCAACATCTAAAAGATTTTGTAATTTTTCTTTACAACAAGGTTATTTTAGGATGCATATTTCTAAGTTTTTATTTTATAGGTTGGCATCAAGATGAACCACCAAATGGTGCATGACTACAGAAGGATCTAAGCCAGGCATATCTACATATGTCCATGTGAATATATGAGGGTATTTTGCAAGAAGTTTCATATATATATTTTTTATTCTTCGCTCAAAGCGACTCCTAGTTTAACTATGTGGGGATTGGCTTCCGTACCAATATTAATTTTCAAAATATCTTCTACCACAATGCTTAAATCCCTTTCAAAATTAGGAGTGGGTGAGACACCCATTTCCTAGAGTTCTTCTAGGGATTATTTTTCTAATTCATCTTGTGTAGTTGTTGTTTGAACATAGGCTATGTATGGGATGGACCCATCAAATAAGAAACCTTTTCGTATGATCTCCTCATGAGGGATGTCATAAAAGACATATCCTTCTACACACTCATCTGGAGTGGCAATTATTTTTGGATGAACCATCAAAAGCATATTGCAAGAGAAAAGGGGAGATTTCTTTCTCTTTTTTATTTCTTTTAAATGTTGTTTATTTTCTAAATAATCCCTATATGTGATCAGATGATCATCCTCATCAAAGGGGAAAGGCTGGGATTTTGTAAGGATATAGCCAATACCACATTGGACAGGCCATTCCTCAACATCAAAAGGCTTACATATTCTATTTTCCAAATGACTTAAACCTTTACCCTTATACCCCATGTCACACATAATTTACTTGTATTTTATATACCTATCTAAGAAATAATATTGAGCAAAACTATCTTCATAAAAGATAAAAGGTCATTCACTTAATAGTAATCTCATCTAGGGAATATCCTACATAAATAAAGGTATAATTTCCAACATGGTATATATTACCCTTTTTGTGAGGTAACCTCGTTGTGCACAGGGATGGAAGTAATTGAGACAAGAAGATGGAGTCTTGCACAACAAAATTAGCATATTCAATCGGGGCTACTATGGTAGATAAATCTGGTAGAATATCATCTATAAGAGGATACAATGTAGAAGGATCATTAGTGCTAGAAGGTGGAGGTGTGTCAGAATAATGTGGTTGATTAGGTGTTGGTAAGGATGAATTAGAATAAATAGGTGCCAATGATGATAGAGTTGGACAAAAAGAGACATCAATAGGTTCAGTTGTAGCACACATTTCAAATGGTATAGGATCCCCATGAATAGTGACCAATTGATTTTTAAATTCAAATTTTATGCATTGATACAAGGTAGAGGGGATTGCCCTCATTGCATTAATCCAGGGGCATCCTAGAATAATATTGTATGATGCTTTGCAAGATACAATGAAAATAGAAGTATCCAAAATCCTAGGACCAACTTGTAATGGAATGGACATCACACCACAAGCTTCTTGGATCTCATCATTAAAGGCTTTGATGATCATCTCAGTTCTTCTTAAATCCTCATTTATAAATCCAAATCTCTTGAAAATGTCATAAGTACAATTGTTCAAGGATGATCGATTATCAATCAACACTCTTTTAACACAAACATATTTTATTAATATTTTTATATATAGAGGATTATCTCTATGCATATTCTGAGGAGGGATATCTTTATCATGAAAATTAATGTAGTCTATTCCATGAGTGGCTACAACATTAACTACAATAGTTGGATCTATGTCCTAAGGTACCAACATTTGACTTAGGGTATTCATTAATTCTTCCCTATGAATGGGTGAAGTTCTAAGGAGGTCAAGAAGAGAAATTCTAGTTGTTGTATTAGCTAGTTGTTCATTGATATCAAAAGGGGTATTATGCAGAAGTTGAACTAGATTATTTCCCTTATGTGGTGCCTTCAATACAAAAGGTGGTTGAGTTGCATCATTTGGTTAAGTTGTAGATAGTTGGGGTTGAGAAGCTTGAGCTTGAGCTTGTTACCTAGTGATGGCTCCAATAGTACCTACTATGTTACTTGGTTGATGAGGTGGTTGTGGGATAATAAATGGGTTGGATGAATTAAACTGAATGGGGTGAGGTCTTGTGGTTACCGCTTGTTTTATAGGGAGTAACTATCATGAATATGAACAAGTTGTTAGTATTCTTAGAAATGTTTCCTTTGGAACTAACAAATCTATGATAGGTAGGATTAGTCCTAATTCATATTCTGAGCTATTAGAATGAAGAGAAATAATATCTACCTCTGATTCTAATTCACTTTCTATATGTTCAAGAGATAAATATTGGAATTCTTTTTCTTGAAACTTCTCGATTGTAACCATAGATTGGGTAGGTACAAATATGATTTGTGAAAATTGTGGTGGTAGAAGGTTACTAATCATTCCCACATAATGCATTAGATGAGGCACACTTTTGCAATCTAGTTGATTCACGGATTCCTTACTGTGATTGGGTAATGGGTTTTGGAAGATGTCTAAATTTTGATTGATATTTTATGCTTGTTGTTTTTGTGTGTTTGCTAGAGGATTAGAGTTTTGAGGAGGACTTTCCACTTCTAGCTTGCCATTGTAAATTAGGTCTTGCACCAAGTGTTTCAATCTCCTACAAGTATTGGTTGGATGACCATCAACTTGATGGAAATCACAATGTTGATATGGTCTATACCAAAGCTAGGAGGTTTTTGGTTGAGATATTTCTGGCAATTTTATCAAACCTCTTTCCAAAAATTGTGGCAAGACCATTGTCAAGGGTTGATTCAACTTTGTAAAATTCTATAGTAGAGGTTTTTGTGGTGCTTTTAACACAAATTTCTTTGTAGCTTCTACAACATTAACATTTGTGGGAGGTCTATTATCTAAGATCCCATCTCCTACCACATGTTTATTTTTATATTGATTTTTGGAGGATTTATCTTCATATTTCTTTTTAAGTTGTACCCTTCTGATAAGGGCTTCTTCTACTCTTCTTGATAAATCAATGGCTTGATCAAAAGGTGTTATAGTAGCAGTTGCTAACTCATAAAAAACTATTCTTGTAGGTTTCCAATAAATATTTCTAGCATCTCTTTTGGAGGTAGAGTAAAATGTAATTTACCCAAGAGTTTTTTCCATCAAGCTAGAAACTCTGCAAAACATTCTTCTTTTCCTTGTTTTAAGTTATACAAGTATTTAATCGTGACATATATTTCTATGTAGGCACCAAATTGATGCACAAATAATTCTACAATTTCTTCAAAGTTTATTAAGGAGTGTGTGGGAAAGTGATAATACCATTCTAAAGCCATACCACACATACTTTTAGGAAACATTTTCAGTAACAATATATCATCATAAGTTATATCATGACATGTTGTCCTAAACATACAAAGATGTTCAATTGGATCTTCAATCTCCTTGTAAATCAGAAAAATTGGCATGGGGAAATATTTAAGATATGGTCGGGTTGCAACAATGGGATCCAATGGTTGATTACACATTTCTATATAACTATATGTAGGACAATAAGTATCTATGTGGTCTAATCGTGAAGCTAATTGTTTGACTATAGCTTCAAGATGATGTGGTTGTCCATTGTGCATATTTTGTGCCACTATATTTCCATAAGGAGGGTAATATGTAGCTTGTGCTTCCGAATAAGGAGTCGGAATGGTGATACTATTGTGCATAGGATTTGAAATAGTAGGGTTGGTATACCCATAAGGAAATGTATTTTGTTGAGAGGTTGGATGAAAAGAAGTAGGAATTTGTGAATGTGTTGTGTGAATATTTTGATTTCTTTGAGATGTAGAAGCTTGGGCAAACTGGTTGTTGAGATATTGAGAAAGAAATTTATAATTGGTGGAAGGAGGTGGTTGATTTTTAGTGGAAGTAGTTGTAGTGGCAACAAAAATAGGTTTGTATTGAGGTGCTATGGATGCTTGAATTTGTGAGTGAATATCTTGAGAGTGTGGAATTTGGGTGGTACCAAGGGGATGATCATTATAGGTGACATGTTGTAATGGAGGAATATTATATGAAGTGTCACTTGCATACATCTCTAGTTGTGGGTAAAGTCGAAAAGCTTCTTCCAAAGTTGTTTCAATTGAAAAATCACCCCTCTTAATTTGCTCTTCTATCTCAAAGGCATTTGTGAGAGTAGGAAGATTATGACTTAAAAAATCCTAAAAATGTTTTATGGATTCAAAATGGATATCCCCTTTAGGTCCCATTTTAGGCTCAAAAGGATCTATTGTTTCTTCTTCTTCATTTTGTTCTACTTGTGCTATTTGTTCTTCTTGGTTTTCTCCTATCTCTATTTCAATATTTTGGTCATTAGGATTTTCTATATCCAACTCCTCTTCGGAGTTGATTACAACATGTTTACCATTCCTTAAAGTAGGATCTTTTATCGATGCTAACTCCGTTTTTTTTTTTTTGTAGATAAACTAATATTGCCGACAGTACATATTTTTAAATTGTGAGAACATTTTATGGTCTCATGTGTTTTCCAAGGTAAATCTTTTTAAAAGGAGGACAAAAGAAATAACAGACAGAGTGAGATTTTAGCGTAATAGTAGTGGGTTGAAATTGTAATTCATGGAAATAATCCTGAAAGAGTATCACTCTAGGTGCCTTATTATATCTTCTATTTTGTTCCAAAGTTACTTCCTTGTCTTCTAGATATGCTAGAAACTTGTGAACAGTTAACAATTCTTCAAAATAGCTTTCCTAAGGGTATATTGTTGAGTGAACACTAGCCCTTTTGTTTGCTAACCAATGCTCACAACTTCTTTTAATTTTGAAGTAAGGGGAATAATAGTCTACACTAAAGCTTTTGTTATATCAATTCTCTTAATTTTTCTTAGTTCTTCAGACCTACTCTTAACAAGATCAAGGTTGTGCCACAAATCACCCCAATGTTCCCTGTCATTTCTATAAAGAATATCAACTTCTTGTTCTATGAATGTCTTCCTAAGGTCTATGAGAACATATTTCCTAGAACTATTGTCCACCATTTATTTATTTATTTTATATGTAGTTTATATTTTTAGAGAAAAACAAAATGAAAAAAAATAATGTTAAGACAAAGTTTTTCTCCTAACTAAAAGTTTTTTTTTCAAACCGTTCAAAAGTTGTAGGCCAAGTTGTCTTTTTTAATTTAGGCTTTCACCTAGATAACCGCATGCAGATACTTGGTGATGAAGTCCAAGCCATGATGAATCCCAAGTCCTACCAGTCCTCACCCAGTTCACCGTGGTCAGCGATACACCTCAACGAGATGCATGCTATTTTCCATGGCTACAATGGTTATTAGACCGATCGAATTTTAAATCTTGATTAGAGTTTATGTTTTTTGGGTATAGGCAAAAGGATAATCTCTTTCTGAAAGTTTTTACCCCTTCACTATGTGTTCCCATTGTGTCTAGACTAACCAAAGCTATAGAAAAGCATGTCGGATGTGATTCTTTTTAGGACAATGGTGTAAAAATAAAAGAGTGTGACTCGATTCAATTAAAAATTATCATTTTTATGTGACTTACTCTAAGACAAGAAAATTTTTAATTACATTTTTAGTTTTTTTTAAACAAAAGAAAACAACAAAATCAAAGTGGTGGTGTGTTCACGTTAGGTTCACCAAAGAATGTAGACTCAAAATTTTTACACCCCTTTCCTTTAGGCTGATGGATCCATGCCTGAAAGGGAGAGGGAAAATAAAGGACCTACACCTCATATGAGAAGCACTTGAGTTGTGCTCTCTTTGGTGTTTGTCGATGAATTGTTGGTGGGGTTCACCAGGAAACACTTTGTGGTGGTTTCCATGCCTAGGTAAGGTGAGATTTTGATGAGTTCTTTGATTGGCATACACCTAATGGTTTAGGTAAAATGCATCTAAGCCTAGTCTATATGCAATTTTATTTTCATGAAGACATCAACAAGCAGTGAAAGTAATGTAAGCTAATGGAAACTAATTATCTTTTTTTTTTTTATCTTTTCAAACAGTAAAATTAATGCAAAACTAATGCAACTAACTATATATTTTTGTCTTTTCTTTTCTTTTCTTTTCAGATAATCATATGCATAAGATAAAATTTAGACAAGAATAAAATAGTTGGAAATAGAACATAAATTAAATTTTGTTGCACTTACCTAATCTGGATGTCTAATGTAGATGAATACGCATCCTCATAGAGCGAATGCACATCTTGAAGCGAATACGTGTCCTATCGGCTAGCTCATAGATTCACACCTTTGGGAGATTTGCAAGTAACTTTTGCACAAAACCCTTAAATTTGGAAATTAGGGTTTGGGGATCTACTTAAGCCACTATAGATCTGATTTCTTGATGGTACAATAGTCAGATCCCCAGGTCTATTAAAAAACCTTGTTTCAAAATGTGATTAACAAAAACATATATAAAATTAAACATCAATTGAACATATAGATGAATTATAGGAATGGCTAAGACATACTAAATGCATGTTGATTTAAGATGAATATACATATGTCATTTATGCATTTGACTACATGTATTTTTCCTTAGACCTATAATTCAGTGGATTCATGACCTAGATGTGAATACACGCCTTGTGTATTCAATGCCAATCAGGATGTAAAATTGCAAAATCTTGAGAATTAAAATAAAGTATTACAAATTATGATACTTTGAATGATCTAAGAGGTAATACTATACATTTACGGTGATCTTGGTGGTATATCGAATCAATAGAAGCTCAAAGGATGGTGGAGAAGTGGTAGATCTAACATGAAGCAAGTCCTTCCCTGCAAAGAATCCCCATAGCACTTAGAGACTCCATTCCATCTTATCAAACCTACAACAAAAATGTTAAATCTATTCTCCTTAGCTCAAAAAATAATATTGCTTTTAATCTTTCCTCCTCTTCACTTGCCATCCAATCTCATTATGAATGTTGAATTTTTACTTTAATAGCTTCATAGGTTACCAAATAGGGTCATTGGTTACACGTTTTGGGAGGCTAAAGTGGATCGTATTAGGCCAATTTGGAGTTTCTCCAAATTTGGTGAATTTGCATCCTAGCTGCTAGGACGTGTATTCACTAGGATCGAACCGTTGGATGATTTTGGGATAGAATCTAAACAATCACTTTGGTGAGAATATGTGAATACGTATCCTAGATACTAGGACACATAATCACAAAAAAAAGTAAAATGTGCCAAACTAGTTGGCACGTGTGAGGGGAAAGTTACAATTTAAAAAAAATGGAGGGAAATTACACATGTAGGAGAGAGAGGGAATTTGACATGGGTCAAATTTCCCTCTCTACAGTTCTCATTCTGCCTTCATTACTTTGCTAATAGTAGACGTAGAATACCTACTGTGTTAGTAACTTTAAGACACTTAATATTCTATCCTCCTTATGATAAATATGGTGCATTGATGTAGAATGAATAAGAAACTTTATTGTGCATCAAATTTTAGTGAACTCCTTGTCTCCTTTTGATGTTATTTTCTCCTTTGATATGACGACTTCTTGTTATGTATATAGATATGTTCCTCTTTGTATAGCTTGAGGATAATTGTCTATGAATTGAAGCTTTCCCCTTGCTTCCTGGATACTACCTCTACTTGCTCTATTCCTTGAGAGCAATGTATTGTTGTATTTATAATTAGACAACACTAATTCCTTCACTTTGATAGTTTAGTAACAATAAATCCAAGCTAATAATAAAGAAAATAATATGCTTTTGAAAGAGTTATTTTGCACTAACTTTCACCTTTAATGAAATCCTTAGTGCACCTTAATTTGATACTCTCCAAGTCTTGATTTGTAGCTTGTTTTAATGATTTTAATAGTGGCTTCCTTCTCCACTCCTTGGAGGAATATGAATATTTTTGGTGGCTTCTCTAGGCCACAATAGATTATAGATTTTGTGCACTAAATAGTGTCTCTAAACACTTTGATATTTTGAGCTCTTTGGCTTTCACTTTGTACAAACTAATATTTAAGAGTAATAAGCTGAATAATAATAGTCTTACCTTATTTCTCCTTTAATGCACTAATATAAACTCTTAAAGAACTCTCAAATGCACTAATAATTTTTGCAACTCTCTTAAGAGTAATTATAAAGAACCCTTAAAAGTAATATGTAATATGCACTACAATCAATGTTGTAGGCTATAGTCTTCCTGATTCTTAGATAGAAAATAGGTAATGATATTTTATTTCTATCAAAATATATCTAAATCCTATTTAATGTGCAGATAATAACCTTAAAAGTAACTTCCTTCTACACTCCTTGAAGACTATAAAATGCAACCTTCTCTTTGCAAATTTTGAATTCTAATAAGGCACTTTAATGGAACTAAATAATAACCCAAATTAAAGTTCAACTAATGAACCTATTTGCACCCAAGTTACTTACCTTAATGATAATTGTAGATGAATGATTGCAAGTGATTAGATTCACCTTATTGGTGCCTTGAAACTAAATGGATTCGTAACTCTACTTGACTATCTTAAACAACTCATTAACTCACCAATTTGTAGCCTAGTAACTCCTCTATCTTGCTTCCCTTTAATCTGTAGTAGGTGATTCCTATTATCCTTCAGGATGAGCTTTGAAACTCAAGTTTTGTATCTAGTAATGCTATCTTAATTTTTGCCCTTTTATAGTTAGTTTTTGCATTGAAATTTTGTTCTTGAAACTCATAAATTTGGTAGGGAGCTCTCCCAAATTGTAGCTAAGTTTTCCTTTAAGAACCCTTTAGGTATTTTTTTGTAGATTCAGCAAACCCCTATCTTCGGATGAGATTTTTATCCTCTAAAGATAATAATAAAACCTTTCTAGTTTGGTAGTAATGTCTAGATCATTTCTCTTGGTCAAATTATAACTTCGATCTTAGTATCCTTTTTAAGAATATAAATATCTTTAGGTCTTTAGTATTATCCTTCAGGATTTGGCACTCCTTTCCAAATTCTTATCCTTTTGGGCTTATTGTCTAATGACATTAATTGGATCTTCTAAGGGTCTATTAATCTTCGTTTAGCTGATATCTTCATTTTTTTGTCTGTGGTCATTGATGGAGATCACCAACCTCCAATATTCTTCTTGACTCTTTTATAGAGTCTCTTGAATCAGCAGTAAGGCTACTATGGTATTTTCTTCTTCTGCACTCTTATAGGTCTACAATATCTAGTAATGAGACCTCTCCTCAGGTCTCTAAAATATTTAGTCTTCTACTTGTTGCTACAAGTTCTAGAATAATTCTAAGAAGATATTCTTCCTAGCTCTCTTGTAGGAAGCTTCCCAACTTTTTTT
The DNA here is from genome assembly GCA_028583015.1 of Wollemia nobilis. Lineage (NCBI taxonomy): Eukaryota > Viridiplantae > Streptophyta > Pinopsida > Araucariales > Araucariaceae > Wollemia > Wollemia nobilis. The sequence goes on from JAQPPZ010016370.1 coordinate 7,853,675, forward strand.
TAATCTTCTTTTCTTGCAATAAGATGTTAGAAACCAAAATGGTGGAAACTGTAAAATCTATAGACGATGACTCTTCACTAGTTGATTTTTCAATCTAGTGGGATGAATGTTGAGTCCTAGTCTTCATGAGTTTTTTTGCAACTTTATGGAAAGACTCTAGCCAAATGTAATCTCAAATTTTTTGGCATTGAGATTTGCTTCTCTCCTCTCAACCTCTCTTATGGCTCCCCCTATTCCTATTGATCTACCATGTGCTCTGATACCATTGTTAGCTTTTGATGGGAGGTAGTAAAACCACAAGATGAAAGATAAATTATCTGAGATTGTTAGTTTCACAATGACACTAAGAGGGGGAGTGAATCAGTGTGGCTCTTTAAAACTTAAAAACTTCAACTCTTAAAGCCAAAAAAATGAAAGCTTAAAACCACATAAAGCAAATATAACAAGAGAGCATTCCACAACACATGATGTAACGAGGTTCACCAATTTGGCTACTCCTCAAAATGACTGCTTGGACTCCCGTCCAAATCCAGCCTTTGCAAAATACCAATTTTACAAACAATTTACCAACACCCACTGGAAGGAGCACCAACCCTTGGTTTATCTGCACCAACAAAAAGGAGCACCAACCCCTGATTTATCTGCACCAACAGAAAGGAGCACCAACTTGGACTACAATTTTGAAACTATAAGTTTGACATAAATATGCCTTCGCTTATACAAGACCCTGACTGGTCTATTGCTAACCCAACCTCTCTCGCTATTCACCAAAACACCACACACTCTTACGACTCTGCTTACTGCACTTTTATGGCCCTCTTACAGCCCTCTTGCTGTGCTTCTTACAACATTCTTACGGCTCTCACGGCTCTGCTTAACGCTCTCTTACGACACTCTTCCAGCCCTATTTTCACAGCACTTTCACTCTATTCAACTGCTAACTAATACTCCACGTAGACCTCCTTTTATAACAAAGTTCTCTGTAACTGCACCTGTAACTGTCTTACTGACTTTTCTTATTTTAGCTGCATGTTCTTCTTCTGTGTCTGCACCTATAACCGTCGTATTGACTTCAGTTAGCTCTTCCTATTTTAGCTGCATGATTTTCTTCTATAACTGCACTCGTAATCGTCGTATTGTCTTCGATTAGCTCTTCGTATTTTAGCTACATGATTTTCTTCATGAATCGCATTTGTAACTATCATCGTTTTGTAGTTTCATTGCCAGATTCTGTAACACACCGAACGTTGTACCGACTTCAGTTAACTGTCACATATCTTATTTCAGCTGGGTTCTCTTCTTAGCTCGTGCCAAAATGACCTGTCGCAAAATCGTGACACTTCTATCTCTTTGTCCTCTTCTCAGACTTGTACCCGTGAAAACACAACATGTCGCGATATCATGACACTTTTGCCTCCTTGCTACTCTTCTTGGCTTGTACCAGCAAAAACACATGTCATGATATCACGACACTTTCGCCTTCTTACTTTCTCTCTCCTCATTTAGTCGTGAAAATGCGACATGTCGCGATATCGTGACACTTTCTCTCATTTGCTCTTTCTCTTGCCTTCGGGTCATGAAAACACGACATGTCGCGATATCGTGACACTTTTTCTCCTGGACTCTCTCTCTTGCCTTCGGGTCGCGAAAACCCGACATGTCGCGATATCGCGACACTTTTTCTCCTGGAATCTCTCTCTTGCCTTCGGGTCGTGAAAACCCGACATGTCGCGATATCATGACACTTTTTCTTCTCGACATTTTTGCTCTTTTCAAGTCGCAAAAATGCGACATGTCGCGAAATCGTGACACTTTTTCTTTTCTGTCTTCCTACACTTTTCAAGTCACAAAAATGCGACATGTCACGAAATCGTGACACTTTTCCTTTTCTGCCTTCATCTTCGCTTTGGACCATGAAAATGCTACATGTCACGATATCGTGACACTTTTTCCTCCTTGCATTTTCTCTTCGCTTCGGACCGCGAAAATGCAACATGTCGCGAAATCGTGACACCTTTTTCTCTCTCCTCTTTCTCTTTGCTTTGGCCCACAAAAATGAAACATGTCATGAAATCGTGACACCTTTTTCTCTCTCCTATTTCTCTTTGCTTTGGCCCACGAAAATGAAACATGTCACGAAATCGTGACACCTTTTTCTCTCTCCTCTTTCTCTTTGCTTTGGCCCACAAAAATGAAACATGTCGCGAAATCGCGACACCTTTTTCTCTCTCCTCTTTCTCTTTGCTTTGGCCCAAAATGAAACATGTCGCAAAATCATGACACCTTTTTCTTTCGGACTCTCTCTCTTGCAATATGTCGCGAAATCGTGACACTTTTTCTTTCGTACAATCTCCCTTGCAATATGTCGCGAAATCATGACACTTTTTCTACTTGCCTCTTTTTCTTTCAACATGTCGCGAAATCGTGACACTTTTTCTTGCTTGCGCTTTCTCTCCGAACATGTCACGAAATCGTGACAGTTTTGCTTTCTTGCACTTTCTCTCCAAACATGTCACGATATCGTGACAATTTTTCTTTCTTGCGCTTTCTCTTCGAACATGTCACGATATCGCGACCATTTTTCTTTCTTGCTCAACATGTCGCGATATCGCGACAGTTTTTCTTTCTTGTACTTTGTCTTCGAACATGTCGCGATATCGCGACTATTTTTCTTTCTTTCTCAACATGTCGCGATATCGTGACAGTTTTCTTACTTGTGATTTTATTTTGATTTTTAGCATTTTTAGCATATGGGTCACTTCGAATTTTCTAGATAATCACTGTACATTCTCTGAAGAATCTCTTAACTCCTGTTTCATTGCATCAACCGACCTATCTGACTGTGTTGACAACAATGACAATACCGTTGCTGCACCTTGCTCAACAATCTCCCCCTTTGGAATTGTTGGCAACACTCATGCACTTCCTTGTAATTCTTCTCCCCCTTTGACAATAATACCAAAGGGCTGCTGCAGACTCCCCCTGAGTCCATGCACAACATTCTCAGGAACAAATTATTATAGTTAGCAAAAATTACAAACATGAGCAAAAAGATAACCAAATATATAAATGCTCCCCCTAAGAATGTGGTCCCGATAGCTAGTCAGTTCTTGGGAAGCATGACCACTCCCAATTTATTGTGAAGGTATCCACTACTGACTGGTGGACCTCTCTTCACTTGAAGAATCCTCACTCAGATCTATCTTCAACTGTGTTGGCTGCTGGATCTCTATCCATTTAGACTTTGTCCTTTGTACTCTATCAATAGGCTCACACAGAACCTGCTTAACAAGCTCACATAGAACTTGTTCGAATCTACTCTAGTAAGCTCACTAAGAACTTGCCCAAATCTGCTCTAGAAATCTATCCCAACACTATCCTCAAATATTTCCCAAAGGCCTTCTCAAAGGCTCAATCAATCATGCTCAAGTAGTACTCAAAATGAACTCAACAATGAATGGCAATCTCAAATCAAATCCACTTCACAGAAGCATAAAGAGATTTGTTAGAGACTTAAAATGTTCTAACCTCAATCTCACCTCAACATAGAATGATGGAATAATTTATTTCATAGAACTTTAAAAATCACTTCACACATAACTTGACTAGGCTCAATCAAATCAACTCAACCAATCATCACAAGGGACAACTCTCTCTCACACAACCCTAGTCCTAAGTATGTATCAACCAACTCAATCATTTCCAACAATGCTCAACCACAAATATCACATAACAATGATACTCACGTTCTTTTCTAACTCAAGTTCTTTCACAACCAATGGGCTTCAACCACTATGCTTATAACTTGTTCCCTACCTTCATCAACTTTAACATCAGCAATCTCCACAATTTTCTTTAGCCTCTTGACCGCCACCTCCTCCGTGACTAACGACTTTGCCTCGCATCCGTTGTGCAACTCAATGTCTCTGGTTTCTAATGGCTGCCATGAATGTTTTCATTGTCTACGCAGGTATTGACAGTGGACCGTTATATCTAGCGTTGGAACCTCAATCTATGCACAGTCATCAACTCTTGGTATTCTGCTTCTTGCTAGGGCATATGTCAGGGCTACTCAATGTCTTAGATGAATGTTCTTTAGAGCATTTCTCCTCGCTGCGATCAAGGGATTCCTCGGGAAATATCTCGCATTTCTCAAATAATGCAAGACTTTCTTAGTTGCATAGGCATCTTGTCCTCCTTGATGCTTCACCACCTGGGTGCTATTTTCTCAACGTCTCTGCCTTGCATGTGCCACTTGGCACTCTTGACCAACTGGGTGCTAGTACCACTGTTTGCTTTGACTCTGGCATCTCTTTGATAACAACTACTTCTTTAGAGAAAATTGATGCTCTCTTATACCAAACGATGTGATGTATTTTTGGTTAAGAACCTCACGCTTTCCACCTACACTTTGGCAGTAATTTTCATAACGATCATGAAGATCTTTACCATAGTCCTCCATCGATATTGGTAGATGAATTTAGATGTACTCACAACACGGATTCTATTTTATCTGCAGATTGGGAATGTTACAAGCTTCAAAACCAGCACCTGCCAACTTATGCTTCCATGACACGTTGACCTGTGCTGCGTGTTCTATCTCAGATAACGCCTATCAGCTGCTGCATCAAAAACCTCTTCTTCAAGCTTCCCATTCAAAAACGCTGATTTCACATCTGTCAAAAAATTGTCAAGTGACTCACACTTGTACCAACTTTTGTCCAACACTGTACCGACACTGCAATTTTACTGCCAACTTTGTGCAAGCATCAAACACTGTACCACAACACCAACCAAATCCCTTTTTACATTTTCAACTTGGTCTATGTTTTCTACAGTCACCGCTGGTCACACCTTACTTTCAACTATTCGAATTAGGAGACAACATTTTGTCAAACACTTCATAGCCAACTATAGTGCACCTTACTCAAACTCATACTTTTGGACCTCGGATAGGTATGATTCACAAAGCAAAGTTTCTCATCTTGATGAGCTAAACATGAATCAATAATCAGACTTCAATATTTTTCACCACAACGTCATAATAGATCTAACAATCTTCACGTCAATGTGTAGTTCAAATACACACTGCTTTTATCGAAACACATATATGCGGCTAGGGCAACATTCTTTCACTAACCAAATTATCTGAATTGTTATAATCCTTAACTTTGGACGAGTGGCAGTAAGAACCATCAACAGTACAACAATGACATATAGCAATACTTCCAATAATGACAACTCTCAATTTAATCACCACCCTTCACGGCACTTCCACAAACAACTACATGAACTGAAAACACACTTCGACAACTATACGACAACTTCCCTGACTACTTGCCTTTCATCCTCAGATAACCAACCAAATACATAGGAGAATTAAAATGAAACTTCAAGATTGCTCCCCATGAGGATGTGCTACCTAGAGTTTCTTAGTGCAATAGCGGAGTAGTCTCCTTCAGTCCAAGGAGATATGATTCCCTTTCTTCTTTCTTTCTCCACTCTGGTTTGATTATAGTTTTGGGCTCTTGTTTTGAATTTTCTTTTTCAGTAGCTTGTGCATGTTTTCTGGGAAATCTTCTATTTTGTCTCATTCCATTTGGTTGAAATTTTCTTCCCTGAAATTGATTAGATGCAAATGTACTTCGACAATTTCTTGCAGTGTGCCCAAAATTATGACAATTATAACATTCTACTGCATAATCCATCAAAGGTGAAAAACCATTTCTACTGGGTGGTTGTCTCTTGTGCATCCTTTATGGATGATTATTTTCCTTTCTTTGATGCACATGATTTCTTCCCTGTCTATGTTGCATTCTTTGTGTCTGATGAAATCTATTGTCTTGCCTTAGATTAGATACATAAATTCTTGGACAAAACCTTGCTATGTGCCCATGACCATTACATTTAAAACATTGCAGATGGTGTTCAACCAGAATAACAGATGTATTTCTACCAAACATAACTATTTGATCTATTATTCAATCCACAATAAATTGCCTTGTGACCATAATGGTTGCATCTAAAACAATAGCCATTAAAAGCATTATTATGAATAGAGTGAGAGTGATAGAACCTCTTTTGTTGTGGTTGCTTTGTTGTAGATCTCCTTTGAGATTTTCTTTCTTTTGAAGATTCAACTTCAAGATTTTCTTGCTTTGATCCTTCAGCAGTGGACTTCTTCTTCTCTGCAGATTTAGACGATGAAGGTTGTTAATCTTCACATCCAAGACCAAGCTTAACCATTGGGCTTCTTTTTTGCCTTATCATTTTATCTAGCAACTCTGTGCTCTTCTCAAATTTGAGATTTGTATTGGCCTCTTCTAGTTGTTTCCTCAATGAAACAATCTCCTCTTCTTATTTGCAGTAAACAATCTCTTTCTCATTGATCTGTGACCTGAGAGTTTCTTTAGTCCTTTTGGACTCTTCTACTTGCAGCTTTAGATCACTAATAACTTTGTTAGATTCCTCTTCACGTTTGCTACATACATCGCCTTTATCATCCAGGCGTGACTTCAAGGCTTCTTCTATTTTCTTGGCTTTTTGAATTTGTAAGAAGAGATCTTCAATATTATCCCCATATTCTTCCAACTTCTTGGACAGTATTTTGTTCTTTTTATTTTCTATACCCAACTCTTCAAGTGTAGCGATCAACTCACCTTCTAGATCTACTTCAGGCTCAAGGTTTTCATCACATACTTCAGAATTCACTTCTTCTATCTTTTCTGGTTCAATTTTCTCTTCCACAAGAATTGAAACTGACTGAGATGCCTTATTGGAGGAAGATCTATTCTTCTTACCCATTGCATACTAATCCAAGATCAACCCTAGCTGATTTAGCCTGACAAGGGAAACTGGCTCTGATACCAATTGTTAGTTTCACAATGACATTGAGAGGGGGGGTGAATCAGTGTGGCTCTTTAAAACTTAAAAACTTCAACTCTTAAAGCCAAAACAATGAAAGCTTAAAACCACATAAAGCAAATATAACAAGAGAGCATTCCACAACACACGATGTAATGAGGTTCACCAATTTGGCTACTCCTCAAAATGACTGCTTGGACTCCTGTCCAAATCTAGCCTTTGCAAAATACCAATTTTACAAACAATTTACCAGCACCCACTAGAAGGAGCACCAACCCCTAGTTTATCTGCACCAATAGAAAGGAGCACCAACCCCTGATTTATCTGCACCAACAGAAAGGAGCACCAACCCCTAATTCCAAGCACCAACTTGGACTACAATTTTGAAACTATAAGTTTGACATAAATATGCCTTCGCTTATACAAGACCTTGACTGGTCTATTGCTAACCCAACCTCTCTTGCTATTCACCAAAACACCACACACTCTTATGGCTCTGCTTACTGCACTTTTACGGCCCTCTTACAGACCCTCTTGCTATGCTTCTTATAGCATTCTTATGGCTCTCACGGCTCTGCTTAATGCTCTCTTATGACACTCTTCCAGCCCTCTTTTCATAGCACTTTCACTCTATTCATCTTCTAACTAATACTCCACGTAGACCTCCTTTTATAACAAAGTTCTCTGTAACTGCACCTATAACTGTCTTACTAAATTTTCTTATTTTAGCTGCATGTTCTTCTTCTACGTCTGCACCTATAACTATTGTACTGACTTCAGTTAGCTCTTCCTATTTTAGCTGCATGATTTTCTTCTATAACTGCACCTGTAACTGTCGTACTGTCTTAGTTAGCTCTTCGTATTTTAGATACATGATTTTCTTATGTAATTGCATCTGTAACTGTCGTACTGTCTTCAATTAGCTCTTCGTATTTTAGCTACATGATTTTCTTCTATAACTGCATCTGTAACTGTCATACCGACTTTAGTTAACTGTCACATATCTTATTTCGGTTGGGTTCTCTTCTTAGCTCGCGCCAAAATGACCTGTCACGAAATCGCGACACTTCTGTCTCTTTTTCCTCTTCTCGGACTTGTACCCATGAAAACACAACATGTCACGATATCGCAACACTTTCATCTCCTTACTACTCTTCTTGGCTTGTACTAGCAAAAACACATGTCGCGATATTGCGACACTTTCGCCTTCTTACTTTCTCTCTCCTCCTTTAGTCGTGAAAATGCGACATGTCGCGATATCACAAAACTTTCTCTCATTTGCTCTTTCTCTTGCCTTCGGGTCGTGAAAACCTAACATGTTGCGATATCGTGACACTTTTTCTCCTAGACTCTCTCTCTTGCCTTCGGGTCGTGAAAACCCGACATGTCATGATATCGCGACACTTTTTCTCCTAGAATCTCTCTCTTGCCTTCGGGTCACGAAAACCTGACATGTCGCGATATCACGACACTTTTTCTTCTTGGCATTTCAGCTCTTTTCAAGTCATAAAAATGCGACATGTCATAAAATCATGAAACTTTTTCTTTTCTGTCTTCCTGCACTTTTCAAGTCACGAAAATGTGACATGTCGCGAAATCGTGACATTTTTCCTTTTTTGCCTTCATCTTCGCTTTGGACCACAAAAATGCTACATGTCATGATATCATGAAACTTTTTCATCCTTGCATTTTCTCTTCGCTTCGGACCGTGAAAATGCAACATGTCGTGAAATCGCGACACCTTTTTCTCTCTACTCTTTCTCTTTGCTTTGGCTTGCAAAAATGAAACATGTCACGAAATCGCGACACCTTTTTCTCTCTCCTCTTTCTCTTTGCTTTGGCCCACGAAAATGAAACATGTCACAAAATCGTGACACCTTTTTCTCTCTCCTCTTTCTCTTTGCTTTGGCCCGCGAAAATGAAACATGTCACGAAATCACGACACCTTTTTCTTTCGGACTCTCTCTCCTGCAATATGTCGTGAAATCGTGACACTTTTTCTTCCGTACAATCTCTCTTGCAATATGTCGTGAAATCGTGATACTTTTTCTACTTGCCTCTTTTTATTTCAACATGTCACAAAATTGCGACACTTTTTCTTGCTTGCGCTTTCTCTTCGAACATGTCACGAAATCACGACAGTTTTGCTTGCTTGCGCTTTCTCTCCAAACATGTCATGATATCGCGACAGTTTTTCTTTCTTGTACTTTGTCTTCGAACATGTTGCGATATCGCGACAGTTTTTCTTTCTTGCTCAACATGTTGTGATATCACGATAGTTTTTCTTTCTTGTACTTTGTCTTGGAACATGTCACGATATCGCGACAGTTTTTCTTTCTTGCTCAACATGTCACGATATCGCGACAGTTTTCTTACTTGTGATTATCTTTTGATTTTTAGCATTTTTAGCATATGGGTCACTTCGAATTTTCTGGATAATCACTGTACATTCTCTGAAGAATCTCTTAACTCTTGTTTCACTGCATCAACCAATCTTTCTGACCATATTTTCTTAGGCACATATGATTCCTTACAAATCTACTAGATATAAGACCAAAATTATGCAAATGTAATCAATGGTAGTGTGGCAAAACTTTTCATATAATTATCTCTTCCTTGTATGACCTATTTATATTGTATGATTGTATGATCTAAATATTTGTACAAATATTATCTTGAATGGTTGATCCTTCAAAAAAAACCCTAATGTACAATGATATTTTATCATACAACACTAATTCCTTTGTACAAAAAATTCAATGTATAGTTTGTATGGCAAATGAACTAAGGATGGAAACTAAATTAAATGACAAGTTTTAATATCCTTCAATTTAATGATGTTCTAGTTGGATAGTAGGCTAGTCATACAACTTAATTGTATGACCCAAAAACTATACGATCAATCCATGAGATGAAAATATTATTTGAATGATAATATCAATTGAACGACATAAAATTTATCATTATTTCATAACATTATACTTGCACTTTTGTTCGACTAATAAGAAACATGGTGTTTCTCTTTGAACAATCCTTTACTTGAGTGTGTGTTGCTCCTATGTTATGACACTATATTTTTCACTTAAAAGGTTCTCTCTTTCTCACAATGTCAATTTTGGATGGCTTTGAACAATGACTAAATCCTGCACTATCTTGAATGATAACCCAAAAACCTACCACTTTTGGTTCTAACTTGCACACATTAGTTCCAAAACTCTCCAAAATAGCAGAATCCTTATCCATACACATATAATAGATCAAATATATATATTATTATATTATTCAAGTATTGCTTGGCATTACAAAGTAACAAAGCAACAAAATGAATAATTTTCAATGTCCATTTTTGGCAATTTTTCCTACCTCCCAAGTCTCATTATATTTATTTCTCTCCCTCTTCCTATTTTTGTCGTTACAAATTATCTCTATATTTTCACCCCTTCCTCATGTCATTCTCTTATTTTCTTTTGATATGCAATTTTTTTCTTCCTAGATGTCGTAATCCATTTCTTGAATCTCTACTCTCCTTTAGACTTATTTCCTCACCTCCTAGTTCTCTCTTTTTGGCCTTTCTCCTAATTTATCTCTAAAACATTTTTTTTCTTGTCATTTGCCCCTTTTTCTTCTACTTCCTTCCCTCTCTATCTATCTCCTATTTCCATTTCACTTAATTTTTTTCTCGACTGCCTTCATTATTGTTTTCACTTCCATTTTAATATATGATTTTGATGGTTTCAAATAAAAAATGGTTTGACAATATTTTTTTTATTTATTTCTTCTATCTATTCCTCTCCCCATTTTAGGCACTAAATAAGGTGACATTTACCCTTTTAATACCATATGGATGCTCTTGCATCAATTAGAAATAGTGGCCTCATGTTCCTCGTATTATAGTTATATATTGTTTCTTGAGGATGTATTTTTAAGGCATTTAATTGGAAAAGGATAGAGTAATTATTCCCCTTATTGCCAAATATTCTCATGGATGATTTGACTATGCAATCCCAATTGGTGATAAAATTATTAGAAAGGCATCTATACCACATGATAAATTTATCTCTCATTGAGTAGATTAGCAGTTAACCCATGATATATTCCTCTTGAATTTGATATAGAGATTTCACTTTTGACAATTCATTCAAATGGGACATCAATATTATTTCCATTGCCATCAAAGGTTGGTAACAATTCCATATTAGAAAAATTAATTAGGGAGTACATAATCATATTTATATGTCCTTGATATATCCTATGCCATTTAATATTATGGCTTCATTTGTATTTGCATTGGGTAATTTTGAGGTGGATTCCCATATAAAATTTGTAGGATACATGGAAGGGTTTTCCTTCTACGGTGAACGGAATCAACAATAGATATGAAATTCTATAACCCGAACGAATAACTAAATCGAATGCGAAAGCGAAGAATATAAATATTAATAATAAATCGTCTTGCCACTAGGAGGGCAGATCCCGCCGTTGAGGCAAATGTAAAAATGCAGATATAAAAATAAAAATATGATATCCATCCATCAATGAAAACTATTCTAATAAATATGAAGTTTTATACAATTGGATAACCTAGCCGACTGCTAGGTTTGGTCTGTAGCATGACTCCCCTCCTCGGAAAGCTTTGTCCTCAAAGCTGGAAATGTCTGGAAAATACTTTCGTGTTCCCATGTGGCATCTTCCTCTGGTAGGTCTTGCCATTTGATGAGAAATTCTTGAATCTGGCGTGATCTTAGTCTTCGTATTCTGTGTTGTAATATATCTTCAGGTTGGAGATGTATGCGGCCTTCCTCATCGAGCACTGGTAATTCTGATTGACTTTGCACCTTCTGACCAATTACCTTTTTGAGACAGGAAACATGGAATACCGGGTGTATTCGTGATGATGAAGGAAGTTCTAACTGATAGGCTGCTTCTCCAATGCGGCGCACAATTTTGTAAGGACCATAGAATCGTGGTGCCAACTTTTGACTGGTCTTTATCCTTAACGATGCTTGTTTGTAAGGTTGCAACCTTAGGAAAACCTTGTCACCGACATTAAAAGTTCGTTCTGAACGGTGCAAGTCATGTTGTTGTTTCATGCGATTTTGTGCTTGGAATAAATTCTCCTTGAGGATGGTGAGTGTCGACTGCCTTTGTTGAAACCAATCATCCACTTTGTCTACTTTGGATGAACCGGGAACGTAATCTGCTACGATTGGAGGCTTAGTTCCATACAATGCTTCAAAGGGAGACATCTTAATTGAATAATGGTAAGAAGTGTTGTACCACCATTCCGCCATTGCTAGCCATTGGCTCCATTGATATTGTTTATCTTGAGCAAAACATCGTAAGTATGTACCCAAACATTTGTTAACTACTTCTATTTGACCATCTGTCTAGGGATGGTAAGTTGAGGACATGTTCAATTTGGTACCACTAAGTCGAAATAATTCTTGCCAAAAGTTACTAGTGAAGATGGGATCTCTATCACTTACAATATTTTTTGGCATACCATGTAATTTGAAAATTGAATCCATAAATACCTTTGCCACCTTGCTTGCGGAAAATGGATGTTGTAAAGCCTGAAAATGAGCGTATTTGGATAACCGGTCTACGACGACGAAGATAACTGTCCTGCCTTCTGATTTTGGAAGACCTTCAATAAAATCCATAGATATATGTTCCCACTGTCGTTCAGGGATGGGTAAAGGTTGTAACAATCCTGGTGATTTGACTATTTCTCCTTTATTGCGCTGGCAAATTTCACATTCTGCTACCCATTGTTTGACTTCTGCTTTTAATCCTTTCCAACAAAATGATTGTTTGACCCTTAAATATGTTTTCAAAAATCCGGAATGTCCTGCTGATGGAGAAGCGTGTGATTCGTCTAGGATCTTCGATTTGAGTTCCGAATTGTGTGGAATGTAAATGCGATTCTTCTTCCGGAGGATTTTATCTTCATAAGAGAACAAAGGGTGTTTAGAGGACCCTATAGATAATTCTTGAAGTATCTGAGTAGTTTCGCTATTGGACAACCATTCCTCTTGTAGTTGATTCACCCATTGGGAGCAAGGACCTGAAATAGCGTTAATGACTACTTCATCTTCATATTTCCTGGACAGCGCATCGGCTGCTATATTTTCCTTCCCCTTTTTGTATTCGATAACAAAATCATAACCCAATAGTTTGGTTAACCACTTATTTTGTTTCGGATAGGAAAACCTCTGCTCAAGAAAATGTTTGAGACTACTATGATCTGTTTTGATAATGAAGCGACTACTGATTAGGTAGTGTCTCCATTTTTCTACTGCATGAAGAATAGCCAACATTTCTTTTTCATATGTCGATCTTCCCAAAATTTTTTCGGAGAGCTGTTTACTTTCAAACGCTAAAGGATGACCTTCTTGCATTAATATAGCCCCAATTCCTGTTCCTGATGCATCACATTCGATAATAAATGGTTTGTGAAAATTGGGGGTTGCTAATACTGGAGTTGTACACATGGCCTTCTTAAGAGCTTCAAAAGCTAGAGTAGCCTCTTCCGACCAACGAAAAGCATCCTTTTTTGTGAGTGCTGTGAGAGGTGCTGCAATCTTACCATAATTTTGTACAAACTTGCGATAGTAGCCCGTGAGACCCAAAAAACCCCGAAGTTTCTTGATGGTTTTAGGTAAAGGCCATTCTTGAATTGCCTTAATCTTATTGGGGTCAACTTTGACGCCCTCGTGTGAAACTATATGACCCAGATATTCCACTTCTTGGACACCAAAGGAACATTTGGAACGTTTGACAAATAGCTTTTCTCTGTGTAAAATGTGAAGGGCTTTATCCACATGATGTAAATGGTCCGTCCATGTTTTGCTGTATATGAGAATATCATCAAAAAAAACTAACACAAACTTACGAAGGAGTGGACGAAACACTTGGTTCATGAGACTTTGGAATGTGGATGGTGCATTAGTGAGACCAAAAGGCATGACCAAAAATTCGTAATGACCTTCATGAGTACGAAAGGCCGTTTTGGGAATATCTTCTTCTCTAACACGGATTTGGTGAAATCCGGAGCGAAGGTCTAATTTTGTAAAAAAATTTTGCACCATGCAACTCATCTAATAGGTCATCTATGACAGGGATAGGAAATTTGTCCTTGATAGTGAGTTTATTGAGAGAACGAAAGTCAGGACACATACGCCAAGAATTATCTTTTCTTCTAGCCAGGACTACAGGTGAGGAATAAGGACTAGTGCTGTGACGAATGACTCCATGATCCAACAAATCCTGAATGATTTGTTCGATTTCTATCTTTTGTGGTTGAGGATAGCGATAAGGACGATTGTTAGGAGGGACACTCCCTGGAATCAAATGGATGGCATGGTCATGAGATCGTTTAGGTGGTAATCCTTGAGGTTCTTGGAAAACCTCTTCGTAATGTGTTATGATGTCTTGTAACTCTAGAGCAATACTATCCGAAGTTGTTGGAGATTGTTTTTCCAAACAATTAATTTGAGCTATAAACCCATATCCACCCTTTTTTAACATCTTCTCCATACTATGAGAGCTCACCATTTGTGATGGAGGAGTAGTAATGCCTTGTAAGCGAATGACTCGTCCATTTTCCTTCCATTCCACAAATAATTTTTTGAAGTTGAAACTAACCGTGTCTAATGTTTCCAACCATTCAACTCCCAAAATGACATCCGAGTTCCCCAAATTCATGACGAAAAGGGATCCCAACCAAGTATAAGTTCCCATTTTTATGGAAACTTGAGATGTGCGACCAACACATTGTGCGTTCACCCCGTTGGCCACTAGAACCTGGAATTTGTCTTTGTTGGAGGAGTTAATGAATAAATTCAAAGCTTTTGCGGTTTTGATGTCGATAAAGTTGTGGGTACTACCAGAATCAATTAGCACATTCACCTTTTTCTGACGGAGAAATCCTGGTACCTTGATGGTATGGTGGGCGGTTAAACCCATGAGAGCATGCACGGAAATCGCCATTGTATCCTCTTCTTTTTCTTCTATAGTACATGGTAGGTCTTCTGACATAGGTTCTTCTGATTGGTAAGGCTCATCCTCTTCTCCTTCACATTGATCACCTTCAATATGAAAGTTTTGTTTTTGGGCACATGCTTGTTCCCTGGGGTGATGAGTGCGACATTTATAGCAAAAATATCTTGATGGTTGATCATTTCTATGAAAGGAATTGTTGCGATATGAGGGACGACTATAAGTTTCACGCCTTGCAGACAACTGATGTCTCTTCTCGGCCAACTTGGCTATTCTTATACAACTATTTAGCAAGGTTGGATCGTGCATGTCTACCTCCACTCGAATATTTTCTTTCAAACCATTGCGAAAGGCTCCTACCACTGTGTCGGGACCGAGGTCTAAAGTGTATGGTAGTAAACTGGTAAACTCCGAAACGAATTCACTAACTGACCCTTCTTGTTTAAGAGATAACAGTCTTACTGTGTATGATGATGTAGCTCCTTCATCAAATCTTTCTAAAAAAGAGGTAGTGAATTTTCTCCAATTAATAGTAGCTCCTTTCTCTCGTTTAAGCCATACAAACCATTGGTAGGCCTCGAGTGCCTAGTTTTGATGCAACGAAAGGGACTTTGTCAATTTCCTTAATTTGATATAAGTCAAGAATGCCTTCCATTTTGGCTATCCAACCACGAGGATCATGACCTTCAAAAGTGGGTATATCAATTCGTGGAAAATTATTATTATTAGGACCTCTCGGTTGGTGATAACCCGTGTCCCTTTCTTGATGTTGGTTATACCGCTGTCTTTGATAGCGATCCCTGTAATTATCTGAATCACCTTGTTGTTGTTCCCAATCATCATTAGGATCGATATTGTCTTCATCCCTTTGGGCATGGGAGTGATTTTGGGTATTAGTATTGGGATTAGGCTGGTTTTTTGCTTTCACAAGGTCTTTTAGGAGGATACCAATTTCGTTCATACCATCTAGTAAGAGTCGAAGAGAATCCCTATCGGAAACGGCTGAGTTACTTGAGTTTCCTTGTGTGATGTTTTCGTGAGTTGGGGAAGGATTATTAGCCATAGGATCTACTAGTGGATGATGTGGATTATAACTACCAATTTTAAAAGGAGAAAGAGAATTTTTAGTACCTGGGCTACGATTAGGTCTTCTTGTGTTGTTATTGGTCATTTTCGAGCTTGATAATCGACCGTCAGCACCTTTTGTCCACTGTTTGCTCATGCACTTGTTACATAACTTGCTTGGGATTCCGCTTCAACTATCGCAAAATTTGGTTGAATTTAGCAAAAAATTGTGGGTTCCGCTTCAACTGTCGCTCCAACTGCGACGCGGATTTGAATTTTGCTGGCTCACCTCCTTAACCACAACTTTTGACGACTTCAGCGACTATTGACAACTTTTAGCAACTTTTGACGACTTTTAGCAACTTTTGACGATTTTTAGCAAGGCACGACGGAACAACTTTGACACGTGAGACACCTACGATGACACGACCCCAAAACCGAGAACTGAACAGAAGACTGACTGACACGTGAGACACCTGCGATGACACGACCCCAAAACTGACACAGAACTGAACAGAATACTGACTGACACGTGAGACACCTGCGATGACACGACCCCAAAACGAATGGACGAAAGACGCGACGCAGACGCTAGACCGAGAACGAATGGACGGACAACCGACAGATGACGCGATAGCCCCCAATGACTGAAAAATGCGACGAACTGGAATGACAATACGCGAGGGACACGAAGCCTCGAGCAATGACTAGACCGAGGGACACGAAGACAGAACTGACGGAAGACGCGAAACGCGACAACGGACGATAGACTACCACGCGCGGAGGAGCCAGATGTGTGACCGCAGTCACGATGAAGAAGGGGTGACAACGGTTTTTTAAAGACTACCACAACCAAAACACGGCATATGTGGGATAAATAACACTGTCTAAATGAATGAAAAATTTGGAACTGACGTCAGCACCCGAATTAATGGAGAAACCTTAGGTTTACGGCACAAATTAAATAAAATCACGAACGCAGATTGGTTTAAATGCTGCGAAAGGATTTGTGGGTAAAAACGCCAAGTTTTTGAAGGATTGGTGACTGGAATGAATCACAGTAACTGCAGCGGCTAAATGCGGCTTGGAGGAGACTGCAGAGTGCGGATGAAAGCTATGGCACCGGTTGTAGTGGAAACACCACTGCGAGTGGCGGTAACGTCCTGAAAAATGCCTGCAGCGGTGCTGCAAGACGCCTGCGGATGCTTTAAAACCTTGCTACGAAATGCTTCAGAACCTGCCTACGGAATTTGGAAAATGACGAATGACTCAGGACCGAATGACAACTGATACCACTTGGAAGGGTTTTCCTTCTACGATGAACGGAATCAACAATAGATATGAAATTCTATAACCCGAACGAATAACTAAATCGAATGCGGAAGCGAAGAATATAAATATTAATAATAAATCGTCTTGCCACTAGGAGGGCAGATCCCGCCGTTGAGGCAAATGTAAAAATGCAGATATAAAAATAAAAATATGATATCCATCCATCAATGAAAACTATTCTAATAAATATGAAGTTTTATACAATTGGATAACCTAGCCGACTGCTAGGTTTGGTCTGTAGCAATACATGGTATTTGATATTGAGAAGAGTACACATAGACATGTGACTATTGTGTGAATTGAACCATTTTTTGATTTGGAACTATGTATGGATTTTGTGGAGCCATAGGTTGTTGTGGAATGAATAATTGTAGTGAACCTAACCATTACCTCATATTATCTAATATTATATTTTAATATAATTCCATATATAACTTATCCTATTAATAGTTGTAGACAGGGAAATTTGACCCATATCAAATTCCCTAGCCCTCCTACCATATGTAACTTACCCTTTTTTTTAATTTTATCCTCCCCTCGCACGTGCCAACTAATTTGGCATGTTTCCCTCTTTTTCATGATTTTGCAACCTAGTGGCTAGGATGTGTATCCACAGAATCTGAAACACGCTTCCTACAAAAATATATCATTCGGATCCCATCCCAAATTGGTCAATAGTCCAATATCGGTGATTTCATGTTCTAGAAGCTAGAATACAATTTTTTTGAATTTGGAGAAACTCCAAATTGGCTCGATCTAATTTGCTTTGGCCTCGCAGATCTCGCAACTACCAACCTATTCTGTGACCTACAAAGCTGTTAAAGCCAAGGTTCAACCTCCATAATATGTTGGATAGTTGGATGGTGGAAGAGTGAATTGATAGCTTGAAGAATATATTAAGGCAATATTTTCTGATTTAGAGAGCAAGCATCTAAAATTTTATTGCAATTCTGATAAATTAGATAGAACCTCTTTGTTGTTATGGAGATTTGTCGTAAGGAAAGGCTTGTGATTGTTTAGATCCACCATGTCACCATTATTATTCAGGTGTCCAACATCCTAATTCATTGTGCAAACAACTGTAACTTTCTTTCACAATATTTAGATCATTATTTAATCACATTTCATGATGAATATTCGTCACTTTCTACTAATCTAGTGAATTTGTGTCCTAACTGTCGGTAAAATTATAGATCGTGTATTTACATCTAGGATGAAAATTTGTGAAAGTACAAATCTAGAAGAAAAATCAAGATCTTAAATTTATAAATTCATATGCATATTATGTTAGGTCAATTTGCAGTAATAAGATTTAATTATCTTTAGATTTTATTCATATTAGTCAATCCAAGTTCAAATCTATGCACACTTTTACTATCCAATTTTCTTACACAAGGTTGTTTAATAGATCTAGGGGGTATGACTGCTACGCCATCGAGAATTAGATCTATAGTGACTTAAGCAGGTCCACAAACCCTAATCTCCATATTTAAGTTTTTGTGCATAGACTTCCTGCAGATCTATTTGAAAACATAAATTTACAAACTGGTTTATAGAACGTGTATTCATTGCAAAATGTGAAATCGCTTTATAGGACACGTATTCAACTGCACCTTCATTTGGATTAGATAAGTACATAAAAATCTAGCTTATTTTCTATTTCTAACTATTTTATTTCTATTATGATTCTATCTTATACATGTAATCATCTGAAAAGAACAAATAAAAGCAAAAAGAAAAAATTTGTAGTTAATTACATTAGTTTGCATTATTTTTTTATTATTTGAAAAGAAAAGATAAAAAACATAGCTAATTACATTAGCTTGCAGTATTTTCTATTATTTGAAATGAAATGACCAATATGTATTGTTAATTGCATTAGTTTGTACCAATTTTATCATCTAAAAAGATAAAAGACAAAAAAAAAGATGGTTAATTTCCTTAGATTACATTAATTTTCATTGTTTGCAGATGTATTCATAAAAATAAAAAATGCATATAATTAGGCATAGTTGCATTTTACCAAACTTTAGGTGTATGCTTAAAAATAATACATCAAACATTTTGATTGCCTAGGTGTGGAAACTGCCACTAAAGTGTTTCCTATTGAACCCACCAAAAATTTATCGATAGCCACCAAAGAGAGCACAACACAAGTGCTTGTCGTCTGAGGTGTATATCCTTTAATTTACCTCCCCATTTCAGGCATGGATCCATCAACCTGAAGAAAAGGGATGCAAAATTTTGAGTCTACATTCTTTGATGAACCTGACGTGAATCACACCACCACTTTGATTTTGATGTTTTTCTTTTATTTAAAAAAAACAACTAAAAAAATATCATTAAAAACTTGCTTGTCTTAGATTAAGTCACATAAAAAGATAATTTTTAATTGAATTGATTCACATTTTTTAATTTATACATCATGCCTTAAAAAAGAATCACATTCAATGCATTTTTTTGCAACTTTGGATGGTCTAGATATAACGGGAACACACAGTGAAGGGGATACAAACCTTCGAAAAGGGATCATCCTTTTGCATGTGCCTAGAAAACTGAAGCCTTAATCAAGATTTAAAATATGTTCGATCTAAAAACCATCATAACCATGGAATAGAGCACGCACTTCTCCTCGAAGAGTGTATTGATGACCATGGTGAACTGGGTGAGGATTGGTAGGACCTAGGCTACATCACAACTTGGATTTCATCACCAAGTGTTTGTATGCGGGTATCCAAGTGAAAGCCTAATTTGAACAAGACAACTAGACTTCCAACTTTTCGAACATCTTAAAGAAAATATTACAGTTAGAAAAAAAACTTTTCTAGGGTATTTTATTTTTATTTCTATTTTTCTAAAAAAAACAAGAAAAAAAGTAAAAAAAAAAATATAATTAAATGGTGGACAAAAATGTTAGGGAATCCATGCTCATATAACTTAGGAAAGCATTCATAGAACAAGAAGTCAATATTCTTGATAGAAACGACAAAGAACATTGGAATTATTTTTGGCATCACATTGATCTTATTAGGAGAATGTTTGAAGAATTAAGCAGAATTAGGAGAATCGATATAATAAAATCTCTAGGTATAGAATACTACTCTCCTTACTTTGAAATTAAAATAAATTATGAACATTGGTAAGCAAACAAAAGAGCTAGTGTCCATTCAATGATATACCATTGGGAAAGTTATTTTGAGGATTCGCTAACCATCCACAAGTTCCTAGTAGATCTAGAAGACAAAGAGGTAACTTTGGAACAAAACAAAAGATATCATAGGGCACTTAGAGCTGTACTCTTTCGGGAGTTTTGCCATCACCTACAATTTCAATCCCTTGCTTCTATTAACAAATAATTATCTATTGTCCATTTCGTTACCCTTTTGAAAAATGATTTTACCTTTGAAGAAGAGCATTATATGAGCCCAAAGGAATTAGAGTCAATCAATGATATATAAAAATTGTTCAAAGAAGATTAGGGGCTATATTCAGAAAATTTACAAAAATATATATAATTTAGTTTAAGCAAAAAGTAAAACACAAAAAAATAAAAATAAAATACAAAAGAAAACTATAAAACAAAACACACACACACACACACACACACACACACATATATATATATATATAACCATGACTCTAAGGAATGGTAAAGAAATTGTAGATCCTCCAAAGGATCAACTAGACACTGAAAATCCTAACGACGAGGGCAACGAAGTAGATATAGAAAAATAAGATAAATAAGAACAGAAGAAACAAATAGAATAAGTCATAACCAATCCAAAACCTCACCTTGAACCAAAGGTAGGACCTAAATGGGATGTTCACTTTAATAATACCAATAAATTTTGAGGTTTTGTAAGTTATAATTACCTTGCTATTCGTAGAGCCTTTGAAGTAGAAGACTATCTTAGGGATCAAATTTCAATTGAAGCATCCTTAGAACAAGTTTTTGAACTTCAACCCTCTTCTTCTCAACTTCCTCTTGAGAGCCATGCATGAATGGCAACGACTAACCTCGATCTATTTCATAATATCCCTTTTGGTAATCCTACTCTTAGTACCACTCAGCTTGTCCAACCTCCAGATGGTCACTTGCAAGACAATGCTCATCAGATATCATAACAAGTTGTTTATTTTGCAGTCACAACCATTAGTGCAGGGAAAAACCCACAAGTTTCTTCATCTAATGAAAGATTATTTCACCATATCTATAATAACATACCCCCTTGCCAATTATATAATCCATATTTGTAAGCTTCTACATCACACAATAATCCTTCATCACAACCAATTCATTCCCAACCACCTCAAGTGTATAATTCATATTCTTCATATATCCTACACTCTTCTCAACAAGTTACCATACCTATTCTAAATACTCTTCATAATAGCATATATATCCCATATATAAATCAACATCAAGCCAATAACTCTTTTGTTAATCCTATGCACAATAATGTTACAACTTCAATTTTGACTCCATATCAAGCCACACAATCCAACTATTACCCTCCTCATGCAAACATAATGACATCAGATATGCACAATGGGCAACTACACCATCATATTGAAACTATAGTGATATAGTTAGCTTCACGATTATATCACATAGATCCTTATTGTCCCACATATAGTTATAATAATATGTGCAACCAACCATTAGATCCCGTTATTGCAGTAAGACCATATCCCAAACATTTCCCCATGCTAGTTCTTCCCATCTATAAGGGGACAAAATATCCAATTAAACATCTTGCATGTTTAGGATGGAATGTCATGATATCGCTTATGATGATATGCTATTACTAAAAATGTTTTCCAAAAGTCTAGGGGGAATGGCTCTAGAATGGTATTATCAATTGCCGACACACTCAAATTTTTTTGAAGAGACTACAGATCTATTTGTGCATCAATTTAGTGCCTACATAGATAGATACATAACAATAAAAAACTTGTATGACTTGAAACAAGGAAAAGAAGAAAGCTTTACCGAATTTTTAGCGCGATGGAGAAAGCTTTTGGGTAAACTACATTTTACTTTACCTCCAAAAGAGATGCTAGAAATTTTCATTGGAAACTTACAAGAGCAATTGTATTATGAATTGGTAACCGGTACTTTAACCTCATTTGATCAAGTCATCAATTTTGCAATGAGAGTATAATAAGATATTATTAGAAGAGGATAACTTAAAAGAAAATATGAGGATAAATCATCAAAAAACCAATACAAAAACAAACATATGGTGGGAGATAGGGTTACAGATAATAGATCCCCTACAAATGTTAATGTTGCCAATGTTGCAAATAAATTTGTATTGAAAGCACCACAAAAACCCCCACCATACAATTTCACAAAGTTGAATCAATCCTTGACAATGGTCTTGCCACAATTTTTGGAAAGAGGCTTGATAGAATTGCCAAAATTATGGCAACTAGACACCTCTTAACATTGGTATAGACCAGATCAACATTATGATTTCCATCAAGTTGATGGTCATCCAACTAATACTTTTAGAAGGTTAAAATATTTAGTGCAAGATCTAATCAACAATGGTAAATTGAAGGTAGAAAACTCTTCCAAAAACCCCAATCCTCTTGCAAATACACAAATTCCTCCACAACAAGCACAAAATGTAAACCAAAATTTGGACATTTTTTAAAATTCATTACCAAACCATGGTAAAGAGGTAATAAATCAACTGGATTATAAAAATATCTCTCATCCAACATGCTATGAAGGTATGGTTTGTAACTTCTTACCATCACAACCTTCATAGAATACATTCATACATACACAATCTATTGTTACAATTAAAATATGGTAAGAATCTCAACCCTTGTCTTCCAATTATTCAGAAAGTGAATCAGAATCTGAACTAGATATTAGTTCCTCTCATTCTAATAGTTTAGAGGATGAATTAGAATCTATGATGCCCATCATAGACTTGTTAGTTCCCAAAGAACATTTTCCAAGAGTACTAACAACTCACCCATATTCACATCAATTTCTCCCTCTAGGGCAAGCATCAAATCATAGACCTCATCCCATTCAATGTATCTCAATATATTTGCCCATTTTTATTGATATCCTCCCTCAATAAAACAATACAATGGGTATAATTGGGGCCA
The DNA here is from genome assembly GCA_028583015.1 of Wollemia nobilis. Lineage (NCBI taxonomy): Eukaryota > Viridiplantae > Streptophyta > Pinopsida > Araucariales > Araucariaceae > Wollemia > Wollemia nobilis. The sequence goes on from JAQPPZ010016370.1 coordinate 7,877,069, forward strand.
TAACTAGACAACAGGCTCAAGCTCAAACATTTCAACCACAAATATCTTCATCTCAATTAAATAACTCTATTCAACCACCTTTAATTTTGAAGGCACCTAATAAAAATAATAATCTAGCAAAACCTTAATAAAGAACATATTTCAACATTAATGAACAACTAGCTACTAAAATAGCTAGAATATCACTTTTGGAACTTCTTCGATCCTCCCACATTCATATGGAAGAATTGATGAATACCTGAAGTCAAATTATGGTGCCTCAAGATATAGAACCAATTGCTATGGTTAATGCAGTAGCCTCTAATAGAGTTGATTACATTGATTTTCGTGATAAGGATATTCCTCCTCATAGTCTATATAGAGATAACCCTATGTACTTAACGATATTAATTAGAGATGTTTTTGTTACTAGGGTATTGATAGATAATGGGTCATATTTAAATATTTGCACATTTGAATTTTCAAAATATTTGGATTCAAAAATGAATATTTAAGAACAACCGATATGATCATAAAAGATTTCAATGATGAAACTCAGGATGCATGTGGTTGGATGTCCATCCTACTACAAGTTGGTCCTAGAACATTAAATACATCTATTTATGTTGTACCATACCCAACATCATACAATATTCTTCTAGGATGTCCTTGGATTAATTCAATGAAGGGAATTCCCTCTACTCTACATCAATGTGTGAAATTTGAATTCAAAAATCAATTAGTAACCATTCATGATGATCCTAGAAATTTTGATATGTGTGCTATGACTGAGTCTATCAATGTTTCCTTTTGCCCTAGTTTATCATCATTAGCACCTACTTCCTCTGACTCATATTTAGAAACATTTGATCAGTCGTACTCCATATTTTTACACCAATGATCATTCCACGTCATATCCTCTCATAGATGAGGTGCTAATTAATTTACCCATCATATTAGCCCCAGCTAAACATGCCAATTTCACTACACAATATTCTATTCTCTTGTCTAAACTTCCATCCTCTCTGTGTATTATGGGACTATCCTACAAGAAGGGAAATATATACCAAGTTGGTAGTTATACCTTCATTTCTATAGGATACTCCATAGATGATATTATCATTAGTTGAACAAGATTTATCTTTAACAAAAATAGTTTTACCCAATCTTATTTCTCAGATAGGTATATGAAATCCAAGCAAATCATGTGTGACATGGGGTATAGGGGTAAAGGTTTAGGTCATTTGGAAATGACATACGTGAGCCTTTTGAAGCTGAGGAATGGCCTACCCGATGTGGTATTAGCTATATCCCTATAAAATGCTAGCATTTTCCCTTCAATGAGGATGATCATTTGATCACATATAGCAAATATTTAAAGAATCAACAATGTCTGAAAGAGATTAAAAAAGGAAAGAGACCCCCATTTTTCTATTGCAATATGCTTTTAGTAGTTCATCTTGAAATAATTTCCACTCCAAATGAATGTGTAGAAGGAGACGTCTTTTATCACATACCTCATGATGAGATCATACAGAATGGTTTCTTCTTTGATGGGTCCATACCATAAATAGCCCATATTCAAATAATAAATACACATGATGAATTAACATATTTATCCTTAGAAGAGATTCAAGAAATGGGTGTTTCATCTACCCCCTTAATTTTGAAAGAGATTTAAACATAGTAATAGAGGATATTTTGAAAATAAATATTGGCACTGAATCTAACCCTCATATGGTTAAAATTAGGGCTACTTTGAGTAAAGAGACCCAAGCTAAATATTTAAATCTCCTAGCTGAATATCTTGATATATTTGCATGGACTTATGTAGATATGCCTAGACTGGACCCATCTATAGTTATGCATCATCTAGTGGTTCATATCCATGCTAAGCCAATAAAATAGAAGCTTAGAAAAATACATCCAAAAATTGCTTTACTGGTTAAAAAATAATTACAAAAGCTCTTATATGTTGATTTTATCCAAGCCATTGATTATTTTGACTAGATATCCAACATTGTTCCCGTATCTAAAAAATAAGTTAATAAAATCAAGGTATATACTGACTTTAGGGACATCAATGCCACATGTCCCAAAGATGATTTTCCCCTCCCCAATATGGATAAAATTATTGATATTATGGTAAGGAGTGGAATATTATTCCTCATGGATGGTTTTTTAGGTTATAACCAAGTCCGTATAGCACTAGAAAACCAACCTAAAACTTCTTTTACTACACCATGGGGAACTTCTGTTGGAAAGTAATGCCCTTTTGATAGGGATTAGGTATGTTGTTGATAAGGATTAGGTGCGATTTAATAAATTTTGATTGTTTATTTTTAAATGTTAGTTGTTAGTTGGGATAATGTCATTGAATGTAACCTTATTTTTTATATCAGTTTGTAAAACCTATTTAGGCTTATGTTATCAATGAAAAATCAGTTTTTAGATTGTCATTATTTTCCTTTGTCTATTGTAACTGCTCTCATATCATTGGTATCAAAGTAGGTTATGGGATCCATGCCAGTATCCTCTTTCGCTAGGCTGAGATTGGTTCAGAAGAGGAATGAGAATGCCTCTGTAGATCTATTTGTGGAGAAGTTATGTTTTTTTCAGATATTTTTTATTGCAAGATATTATGGAATTGTTGATTCTATTTTGCGATTTCATCCCGCTTTCGCATTGTAATTTTTGACAATCGCCAAACTCCATTTATCTTTGTTGTCATTTTTGTACAAGTTCATGATCTGGTGCTACTCATTTACAATATGTTTTTTGGAGCATTGATCTGACTTTTTTAGACCTCCATATGATTTATGGTGTTGGTAAAGTTCATTATTTGGCCAGATCTACAATTGCTAGCCATTTGCTGCTATTTTATAGTGTGGTGGCCATATACAAAAATTTTATTGGCTTTGTGTAGGTTTTTTGAGCCTTCTACTATTTGTTCTTGGCTTGATTTACACATTATATCGCACTCTAAACTTAACATTACTGCATTTCAACCATTTTCTACTGTAGCATTCATGCACCTACAGATTTCCTTTAGACTCTAACATCAACTCTATTTCCAATTCTTCAATGACACAACTTTGATGTCATTTGATGTTGATATGGTTACCTCGATCAGTTTGGAAGGATTTTGCCTACCCCTAACCTTGACATTACTGCATTTCAACCATTTTCTATTGTAGTGTTCATGCACCTACGGATTTCCTTCAGACTCTAACATAAAATCTATTTCCAATGATTCAATGACACAACTTTGATGTCATTTTATGTTGATATGGTTACCTCAATCAGTTTGGAAGGTTTTGTCATGCCCTTGCATCATTTTGGTAGATATGCTCACGGTCACCCGCATCTCTCGGCTCTTCTTGGTGTTGCACATGGCTACGATCTGCCTCTATGAGCATCGAACTTGCCCTTTTGGAGTTTTGTGTACATAGTTGCTTGTTCATAGCTTGATGTTTTTAGGTTGCTAACACATTCATGATGCGATCTCTATTTTTTCGACATCCCAGTCTTTCAACAAGCCACATACATCTCTGATGTGCATTGTTCCAATTGTTGTTTTTTTTTGTGCCTATCTAACATTGATTCAATTGTATTGCATAACACTTATATTTATGGATATGGCCTCTCACTGATACACTCACCATTTATTAGGTTATTAGCTTTGATATTTGCTTACTGATCTGAGCATGTTGGTTTCTCTACTGTGTTCGACTCTACGATGTGCACACACCAACCATTCACCATTTTATATGATGATCGCTTATGATTTTTGATGCACCATATTACCCTTATAATGATTGAATACCACTCTTCAATGATGATATTTTCCCATTTTCACTTCATTAAACACTTTCTGGCAATGTTTGCACATTTATCGACTAGTCCTTCCTTTTGACATATCAATCTCCATCAGATCGTTCTTGTGTTTCTCCATTGATTTTGTCGCATCACTATTGTTGCCCAGTGCCTGCATTCTAGCTTGATGCACACTTTTTTATAATGATGATAACCTTTATGGGTGCATCAAAATTTTTTTATGGAAATGATTCATCGCTTCCCTCAAGTTGATTCTTTTTTCAGTTAGCCGCTACATTTTTTCCTAGTGTACACCACAATTCCTGGCATTCATCTATGCATTCCAATGTGATTTTGAACTTAATGATATAAAGTTGATTCTTTCATAGTATGTTACCACATTTTTAAGTCATCCTAAATATTTTTTTGATCAGATCACCATTTTACAGCGTGCAATATTAAGTTGTTCTAAGGTTTGAAAATATTTTTGTTGTGTCTATTTTTTGGCGATCGCCTTTTGTCAAAGATCCATTTTTGGCAAGCTATCATGGGTTTATCCAATATAGTTGGTGTTTTGGGATTTCATGTATTTATATTACATGCTTCTCATATCCTACGGTAGCCATATTTTGCTGCTACCTTCCTACTTCATTCACCTAACCTCTACTACCATTTGACTAGCCTTTGCCCCTGCACCACTATCCCCACCATGTTGATTACTTCATCATTTTCACCATGTATCTATCCATAGGGTTAGTATTTGTCATCACATTGTCCTGTGCACCACGTGTACCCCTATCATGGTGAACATCACTGATGTCACCCTGACATCATCCATATCCTTGATGCATCAGTTTGTCTATGGTCATTAATGTTCACACCATGTGTGCTATCATAGACGTTACCAAGCATCAATTTGTTCATGGTCATTAACATCTACACCACATATGCTGTCATAGGCATTGCCAATACTTACTGATGTTCCACATCTCACATTTCATGAAATACTCATCGTTGGCTAGCATTCACGTTGCTCATTGAATAGTCATTGCCATTATTAAATTCCAACTACCCATTAGAACTTGCACAATTGACTTCTAACGTCACCAAAAACTAGCTATTACAATCCTTAAATATTAATATTTTTTCATTTTGTCATTGGTTGACCATTGAAAACTTGTCGTTGGGAGTAACCTGTTGCAAACAATTACATTTTGGCATTTTTAGGAGACATTCTGCAATTTCAGCTTTTACAAGGCCATTATTTGTCTGAGTATACACTTGCATATACTCGTTGGAAAGCTTATTTTGAGCTCTATCCATTTGCCATGGTACATTTTCCATTTACCCCTATTTTGTCTCCCAAATTATATCCCAAAGATTCATTTATCTTCCAAGATTGCATTTTTACCTTGTGATAACATTTCTTCATTTTTCGGATTTCTTCCTAGCTTGCACCAGACATATGGCCGCCAACATAGCCTTAGCAAAAAAATTGGCCAAAATAACTACCCACATTAATTCTTTGGCTAAAACCATTAAGGAAATCAAACTTCAATCTTTAGCATCCTCTCATTCCCATGCAAAATGTGAAGTTCATATTTATGAAGGCTCTTGAGATCCTAATGTTCTCAATACTTGGATACTCAACATGGAGACCTAGTTTGACTATATTCAAACAACAAAGGATGACAAGGTTCTATTTTCCAAGCTGAAGCTTTTTGGCATGGCTAAAGTCCTAGTAACTGAACGCCACATTGTCACATGGGATGACTTGGTCAAAAATTTAAAGGTCACATTTTATCCATCCCATTATGATACCAATTTGCATATTCATTGGCTTCATCTTCTCTAGGGATAAAATCAGTCAGTTCAAGATCATGTGTATCAGTTCAACAAGTTATGTATTTTTTTACACATTGCTGATCCTATATATTCCATGATTATAAAATTTAAAAATGGGCTTCTTGCACACTTGTTTCTTGAGTTGAAATATACTCAATAAACCACACTTGATAATGTGTTCAACCATGCTCAACTTATGGAGGAGAAGTTTTTTGCACAGCATCGAGGTCCTTGTTACTCGTCTAGTCACTCCACAAATGAGTCTCATAAATAATAACAAGCACCAAGGTACTCTTCTTATTTCTCCCCTTATTCTTCTAATAACTCTCATGCTTCTAAGAAAATATTTAATTCTTCTTCTACTTCTCAACAATTCTATTGATTATAAAATACATGGGCATGACAAATCTGCATGTCCCAAGTTACAGAATTCTAACAAAAAGAATTTATTTGTAAATTCTGATGAGGGAACATTTGATAACCCCATCAAGGCTACTGGTGAGGGAGATATTTATGAGGAATTAAGGGGATAATTGAATGATGTAACATTGATGCATCACCATTCCACAGCCCATGATCGTGATAATCTATTTGTAACACATGCACATTTGCACCATAATTTTACTATAGACTGTATCATTAAAATAGCTTGTATATGAATTTTATTGCACAATCCATTGTTGATAGGCTTAAAATTCCCACAAAACCTCATCCTTATCCATACACTCTTGGGTGGAAGGATGATAACAACACTTCATAGATCACACATACGTGCTCAATTGCATTTGCTTTTGGCTCTAAGTTCAAAGATAGGGTCACTTGTGATGTGACACCCATGGATTGTTATGGGTTATTATTGGGTAAGCCATATCAGTATGACAAATGTGCCACTTATGATGCCTATCATAATACATATACTTTACAACATGAGAACAAATATTTTCTTGTCTGTAGTGTTCCACCCACTCCACATTAGGCTTGCACTACTTTGCATATGACACAACCCATTGCTTTGATTTTTAGCACACCATAATAGTAGGAAGTTTAGCCATGAGTACTTTTGTCCATTTACAACACATAAATTAGGATATTATTCCTGCTGTACCTATAGCTCATGTTGTACCAACAATTGTTCCTATTGTACCAACAATTATTCCTATGGCACCAACACTTGCTCCTATTGTTGCACCAACATATCTTCATGTTGCTCTTGCTCCTACTCAAATTTTAGTTATTGCTCTAGTTCTTAATTTGGTTCTCACCATTCTGCATCCTGCCTCCTTCATATTGTAGGAATTTCAATATTCAATGGTATATTAGAAACTGCCATTCATACACACTCATATTGGCAGTCCGCATTGCATCTACATGGAGCCTCACCATGGATTATCCCCATAACCTCTGGGATTCACACCACTTTATTTCTCTTTTGTACACATTGGAGGCAAATTCTTCTATGGTGGGGAGGAATGATAGGGATTAGGTGTGTTGTTCATAAGGATTAGGTGTGATTTAATAAATGTTGATTGTTTATTTTTAAATTTTAGTTGTTAGTTGGGATAAGGTCATTGAATGTAACCTTATATGTTATATCAGTTTGTAATTCCTATTTATAGGCTTATGTTATCAATGGAAAATTAGTTTTTGGATTGTCATTATTTTTCTTTATCTATTGTAACTGCTCCCACATCACCTTTGATCCAAAGAACATAGGTGCAACTTATCAAAGAGAAATGACCTATGTGTTTCATGACATGATGTGTGACATATTGCATGATTAAGTTGATGATATTATCACACATTCCATTAATAAGGAAGACCATATTCCTAATATTCGATGAGTATTTGATAGGCTTTGTGAATACAAGGTCCGCTTAAACCCGAACAAGTGTGTTTTTTGGGTTAAATCTAGAAAATTATTAGGGTTTATCATTTCAATGCATGGAATAGAGATAGGTCCAATTAAGATAGATGTTATCATAAATATACCACCATACAATAATTTTACTGAGATTCATAGTTTGAAAGGTAAAATTTAGTCTACTTATCGCTTCATTGACAAACTAGAAGATAAATGTCAACCTTTTCTTAAACTACTCAAGAAAGGTACCCCTTTCAATTAGGATGTTGAATGTCAAGAAGCCTTTGAATCCCTTAAAAATATTTGATTACACTACCTATGTTTGTTCCTCCTAAACCAAAACACCCTTTTGTCTTGTACATCTCTACTTCAAAACTTGCACTAGAAGCAATGCTCACCCAAAATGATGAAGAAAAGAAAGAGAAAATAATATAATACATTAGTAGGACTTTAGTGAATTATGAAACTCCCTATACACTCTTATAAAAGCTATCTTTTTGTCATGTTCTCCATGTAAAAACTGCATCACTATATGCTTAGTAAAAAAACTTTTGTCATCATGAAATTTGATCCCCTACGTTATTTTATGAGTCGACCCTACTTATCGGGATGAGCAGCAAAATGGGTTCTTGCCTTAAGCGAGTTTGACTTAACCTTTATTGGTAAAAAATCCATTTAAGAATAAGTTATAGTAGATCAACTTGTTGTCACTCCCATTGACTCTACTCATACCTTAACTATAGAATTTCTAGATAAATGTCTTAATCTAGAGGATTATCTTTCACACTCTTGGTCTCTATTCTTTGATGAAGCTCATTGCATGAGTGGCATAGGTGCAGGAATTATATTGGTGTCTCCATAGAAACAACTAATTCCATTATCATTTAAGCTCTAATTTTCTTGCACAAACAACATGGTAGAGTACAAAGCTTTGATTCTTGGCTTACGTGTAGTTGTAGCCCTTAATGTTAAAGTTCTATATATTTTTGGAGATCTACAGCTCGTGGTAAACCAAATTATGAAGTTTTACCAAACTTGAGATGAGAAAATTTATCCTTATAAAGAATTTATCCAAAATATTATGTATTTATTTTAAAAGGTTACCATTGAATCTATCCCTCAGACTAATAATTGCTCTACATATGCTATGGCTGCAATTGCTTCTCTCATTCCTTTAGAGTTGGATGATGATCATGCCACCATTATCATTTGTTAGATCTAAGATCCTGCTTCACTAGATTCATGCCTAACACCTTTGGATATATTTGTAATTGGAGAAACATCATAAAAACCATGGTATACATACATCATCAACTTTCTCCAAAATATATCATTCCCAGATGGTTTAGATAGAAATAAATATAGACTTGTACATAAAAGAGTTGTTTGCTTTGTCATCATAGGAAACACCCTTTACAAGAGGTTTTTTGAAGGTATCCTCTTAAGATACCTCAACCTAGAAGAATCTCAAAAATCATTGAGTGAAGGGCATGATGGTTCTTGTGAATTTCATTTTAGTGGTAGCGCCATAGCCAAAAAGCTCCTACAAATGGGTTATTGAAGAACACAAGATTATATTGAGAGGGGGGTAAATAGTATAAGACCACTTTTTAATTTTCTTTTCTCAAACAATATTATCCAATATATCAATGGCAATATCAATATCAATAATCAAAGCAATGTACAAATTATCACACACAATAAATACGCCAATTTAATGTGGTTCACCCAATGTGGGCTACGTCCATAGAGAAAATATTTCACTAAATTTTCTCAAAAAATCTCTTGGGAATCCTTCCCTATTACAATGTTTATGGACCTCTATCCAAAGTTGACACCAATCCCCTAATCAAGTTTGTGAATGCCTATCCAAAGGAGACACCAATCCCCTAATCAAGTTCATGGATGCCTATCCACAAGAGACACCAATCCCCTAAGCTGATTCATGGAAATCTATTCATAGGATAACTCCTTGTTCTCTACTATGGTTGGTGATCCTCTAGAATACTACTACCTCCAATACACTGGCTTGTGGATCTCTCTCCACTAAAGACTCATGTACTCACTTAGAATATCTCTATCCTCACTACCATAGCTAATGGATCTCTATATATTGGCAACCATTTTCATCTATTCTATCACCTCCAAAGCTTGCTCTCAGTTTGAAGAACATGTGCTTATACTAAGAGGGGGATGAAAAGTATAAGATAAAACTTTTTACTTTTTAATCTAAATTATAACATCAACAATATTAAAGTAGTAAACATCACACACATGAGAGACATGATTTAATGTGGTTCACCCAATGTGGACTACTCCACGGAGAAAATATTCCTTATAAAATTTTCTCAAATAAATTCTCTTAGGAATTCTTTCCCTACAATATTTATGGACCTCTGTCCAAAGGAAACACCAATCCCCTAATCAAGTTTGTGTATATCTATCCATAGGAGAACTCTTTTCTCCTCTACTCTGGCTGGTGATCTTCTAGAACTATTACCCCCACTACTCTAGCTAATGGATCTCTATCCACTAAAGTCACTTGTTCTCACTACCCTGGCTAATGGATCTCTATCCTCTGGAGATTTTCATCCTCTATACTATGTCACTTCTAAAGATCTATCTTAAATTTGCATTAAACACAGTCCTTCAGTCTAGCACAAATTTGCTCAATCTTTGTCTCTAGTATGGCATAAACCTATCCTTAAATATACACCAAAATTTGTCCTCAAATCTATCCTCAATCTCTATCCTCAAATTTATCCTCAATATCTATCCTCAAATATGTATTGTAATATTCCACAAAATATTACACCAATCTATCCACAAGTCTTCTCTAAGACTTACCTCAAATATGCTCAAAAAGTCCTCACTAGAACTTGTCCAAATCTGCTCAACAAGTTCTCACTAGAACTTGTCCAATCTCAAGAAACATATAGAGAATTTTTAGAGACTCAATATGCTTCACATTCACAAACTATAAATCACTTTCGATTTCTATTTTATCATAGAAACATATAGAGAATTTTTAGAGACTCAATATGCTTCACATTCACAAACTATAAATCACTTTTGATTTCTATTTTATCACAGAAACATATAGAGAATTTTTAGAGACTCAATATGTTTCACACTCACAAATACTCAACCTCTTTCTCAAATCAATTTAGAATATAGAACAATTTGTTTCATAGAACTTGAACTATCACTTCAACACATCCACTTGAATAGGCTCAACCAACTCTACTCAACCAATCACTCAATGAATTAATCCTTGCTTACAAACCCTAGTACAAGCATATGAACACTCACTCAAATGTTTCCAACAATGCTTATCAATCAATATCACATAACAATGATACTCATGATATTTACAAATCCTAGTTCAAGTTCACTCAACTTAATCACTTCAACAACAATGCTTATCAAACAAGGTTTTATCAACAACTCTTTATTCTAGAATACCTTGAAGAATTAATTAAAAAAACACTCAAAAATGCTTACCAACAAATCCTTTTCACTCCAACTTTGCATTTATAACATTCAACAATCACTCACTAGGAATATGTGCTCATACCTTTTGTTTTATGTAGAAGTACCCATAGAAAAACTGTATCAATAACAATTTTCTTTGTCCTTTACCCCAAAATGGTTTTGGTGAGTTTTGAACCATAGTATCTCCAATCACCAAGCACCTTAATACTTTGGTTCCCATCGTGTGGGCTATAGGTTCCCACGTGAAGGAAGGGAAGCCTCCTTCCTTTTAAATCTTTTTCTGTCATTAATTCCAAACAAAAATAAAACACACTACCATGGATTCGAACCTCTGCCACTTGCTACCCTATACTTTGCTTCTACTACGGTTGCCAATTGCACTACCAGCACTTGGTGACCAAGGCACCAACCTTAGTGAATAAAAAACTCTGCCTCCTCTTGACACTTTAACAAAATAAAATCCTCTTTGATCGTATAGCACAATTCGCATGTTTTTGCATAGCATGGAGATTAATATCGAGGGCATATTATTTTGTGGCTAAGGTAGAGGATTCCTCCTTTTATACACAATTATTTTATGCCCCACATCGATGCTCGAATTCGAATTCAAAATTCAAATTTTGATTTAATAACCCACCTTAGGGTTATTTAAAATTAACATAAATTAACTTATAATTAATATTAAATTTAATTAATAATTAATTTAAATAGCTTATAAGTTAAGTAAATTAATTAATAAATTAATTTATAATAAAAATTATATTAATTAATTTGTAATTAATTTAAACTTCCCTATATAATATTATAAATAAATATTATAACATTATTCACTTGGGTTTCTTATTTGCACTTTGGACCACATCTGACTTCCTGGAACCGGGTCTTGATCAACTGAAAATAGACTATCCTTTTGCACTTATTGGAGAACCTGAAATTGATGCTGCCCACTGAAACTACCACTAACTGGTGTTAAAATCTTGAAATCAATGACCACTCGCTCTTGACATAAATGACAACTCATCTACTCAAAATGTCCAACAATCTCCCCCTTTGTCATTGATGGCAACCCAAATTATTTTAACCAAAACTTGACCTTTTTCCTATTTTGCTCCCCTTGGGAAATTTCTCCCCCTGACTCAATGCTCTCTCCTTAAACCAAATATCTCCCCCTTACTCAAATCTCTCCCCCTTTGACATCAATGGCAAAGGATCACCTTTGGGGCTCGGGGTTAAGAATAAGTCTCTTAGCTTAGCCCTTCCCCCACATCCTCTTAAGGTGGTTAATTTTGGGGTGGGATTATTACTCCCAGTTTTCCTTGGAGATACTCAAAGGTCTCCTTTGAAAGTGGTTTAGTGAAAATATCTGCTATATGTTCCTTTGTAGTAACATATTCCAACCTAACCTGTTTATCTTTCACTTGTTATCTTAGAAAATGATACTTTATCAGAATGTGCTTTGTCATGGAGTGCATCATTGGATTGTTTGAGATACTTATAACGCTTGTATTATCACATAATATGGGAATAGGATGATCATGTTTTATCTTGAAGTATTCTAGAGTTCACTTCATCCATAATACCTGTGTACAACTGGCTACTGTTTCAATATATTTTACTTCTATTGTAGATAAGGATACTAAAATGTGCTTCTTACTTAGCCAAGGGACTAAACAGTCTCCAAGAAAGAATACTCCTCCACTTGTGTTTTTTTTGTCATCAATTTTGCCAGCCCAATCTACATCTGTATATGTTGTGAGTGTGAAACTATCACTTTTGGGATACCATTGCCCAAAATCCATAGTCCCTTTTAGATACCTGAGAATTATATTTACTACTACCACATGTGTTTCCTTAGGTGCTGCTTGAAACCTTGCCACTAATCCCATTGACTGCACTATGTTTGGTCTTGTAGTTGTAACATACAACAAGCTACCAATCATAGATCTGTATAATCTCTGATTTGCCTTTGGAGATTCATAATCCTTACTTAATTTGCATCTAGTGACCATGGAGTTACTTACCGGTTTGCAATATTCTAACCTAAATTCCTTTAGAATCTCTTTTATATACTTGGTTTGTGAGAGAAATACTCCTTTCTCTTATTGTGAAATCCAAAGTCCAAGAAAGAAGGAAAAATCATCAAGCATAGACATCAAATTCATTCTGCATGTTCTTTGCAAATTCTTTACACACCTTATCATTGTTTCCCCAAAAATGATGTCATCAACATAAACAACCACAATTAGTAGATTATTCCCTTCATTTTTGATGTATACATTGATGTTCGCTATTCCTTTTATGAATCCTTGTTCCTGAAGATACTTATCCAATTTTAAGTACCATGCTCTAGGAGCCTGCTTTAGACCAGATAATATATTTTTCAATCTACATATGTGATCTGGTTTATCTATTAATATGAATCTCTTTGGTTGTTCAATATAGACTTCTTCTTCTAGAACACCATTTAGAAATGTTGACTTAACATCCAGCCGATATACCTTGAAGTTTTTAAAACTTGAGAAGGCTAAAAGCATTCTTATGGCTTCAAGTCATGCAATTGGAGCAAATTTCTCGTCAAAGTCAATTCCCTCTACCTGTGCATAACCTTTGCACACTAACCTTGCTTTACTCCTTACTACGTGCCCATCTTCATTTAACTTATTTATTCACATTCTTGTCCTTTGGTTGTGGAAAAAGTTCTCAAGTCTTGCTTTTCTCTATCTGATCTAATTCCTCATCCATTGCCTTAATACAAAAATCATCTTCACTTTCCTGATTGAAATCATTTGGCTCAATATTAGATAGCAAAGAAAAATTTGCTTGTTGAGATGGTGTTATTATCCTTCTCCTTGTGTCTTTCATCTGGATTCCCAATGATTAGATATTTTAGATGATGCTTCTGTACATACCTGGATGGAGTTTTAGGAAGAAGTATTTGTGTTTCTTCTTCTTCATCATCTAATTCCTTATGAAACTCTTCTTGACAACTCCCATCTTCCTGATACACAATTTTTTGAATTGGTTCTCTTGAATCTATCTTCTCATCAGTTGTTACATTTATACTTTCCACAATAGTGTGTGTTCTCTTATTGAAGCATCTATAATATTTACTCTTAGTGGAATAACCAAGAAAAATTCCTTCCTCACATCTTGGGTCAAACTTGCCTAAGTTTTTATCTTCTCATCTTATGTAGCACTTACTTCCAAAAACCTTGAAGTGTTTTACAGTGGCCAGTCTTCCTTTCCAAAGCTTATAAGGAGTTTTGTGATGGTTTACCCTCATTTGAGCTCTAGTGATTATATATACTGTTGTTTTGACTGCTTCTCTCCAAAATTCATCTAAAATTTTAGACTCATTTAACATAGCTCTAGCCATATTCTTAACGGTTCTATTTTTTCTTTCAACTACTCCATTTTGTTGAGGAGTTCTTGCAGTTGAGTATTCTCTCTTGATTCTATGTTATTCACAAAAATCTACAAATTCATTTGAGGAAAATTATCCTCCTCTTTCATATCTCAAACATTTAATCCTCTTGTCGATTTCATTTTCAACGAGTTCCTTAAATACTTTGAATTTTTCAAATGCATCTGACTTCACTTTTAGGAAGGCTACCCAAACCATTATGGAGTAATCATATATAAACAATATAAAGTAACTCTCACCCTAAATACTTTGTGTTCTGGTAGGACCACATAGATCAGTATGTATTAGAATTAATGGCTCATATGACATATATCCCTTTTAATTAAAGCTTGTTTTAGTTTGCTTTTCATGTTGACAAGGTGCACATATTGTGTTTTGTGGCCTCTTTAATATCGAAGGCATATTATTTTTTGGCTAAGGTGAAAGAGTCCTCCTTTTATACACATAATTATTTTACTCCCCATGTCGGCACTCGAATTTGAATTCAAAATTTGAATTTTGGTTTAATAACCCACCTTAGGGTTATTTAAAATTAAAATAAATTAACTTATAATCAATATTAAAATTAATTAATAATTAATTTAAATAACTTATAAGTTAAGTAAATTAATTAATAAATTAATTTATAATAAAAATTATATTAATTAATTTATAATTAATTTAAACTTCCCTGTATAATATTATAAAGAAATATTATAATATTATTCACTTGGGATTCTTCTTTGCACTTTGGACCACATATGACTTCCTGGAACTACGTCTTGATCAACTAAAAATGGACTATCCTTTTGCACTTATTGGAGAAACTGAAATTGATGTTGCCTACTGAAACTGCCATTGATTGGTGTTGAAAGCTTGACATCAATGACAACTCACTCTTGACATCAGTGACAACTCATCTACTTAAAATGTCCAACACAACTCTATCTCAAATCTGCATTAAACACAGTCCTTCGATCTAGCACAAATATTCTTAATCTCCATCTCAAATATACACTAAACATAGTCCTTTGATCTAGCACAAATATGCTCAATATCTATCTCAAATCTACACTAAATGCATTCCTTCATTCTAGCACAAATCTCCTTAATCTCTGTCTCTAGTCTGGTACAAATATGTCCTCAGGTCTACAACAAAATCTATTTTCAAATATTTCCTCAAGCCTTAACACAAAGCTTGATCTAATCACAAATCAACTCTGCTAGATATTCCCCAAACCTTAACTCAAGGTTTGAAAAAATCAATCAACTTTGTTCACAAGTCTTGTCAAATACTTGCCTCAAATCTATGCACAAGTCCTCTCAAGAACTTGCTCAAACTGCTCTCAAGTCTTCACTAAGACTTACCTTAAATTTTTCCACAAGTCTTCACTAATACTTACCTCAAATCTACTCAACAAGTCCTCACTAGAACTTGTACAATTTGCTCACCAATTCTTCACCAAGACTTACCTCTAATATGCTCTATAAGTCCTTACTATAACTTGTCCAATTCTGATTGTAAACTTCCATAAAAGCTCACATAAATATGTCCACAAGTATTAACTAAGACTTATCCTAATATTGCTTAACAAGTCCTCTCTAGGACTTATCCAATCTGCTCACCAAGTCTTTACCAAAACTTACCTCTAATCTGCTCTATAAGTCCTTACGAGAACTCGTCCAATCTTGATTGTAAGCTTCCATAAAAACTCACACAAATCTATCCACAAGTCTTCACTAAGACTTGTCCCAAATGGCTCAACAAGTCCTCTCTAGGACTTACTTAAATCTGCTCACAAGCTTTCACCAAAGCTTATTAAAATCAATTACAAAACTTGCACACAAAAACTCAACTCAATCTTTCATAGAAAACCTCTTCAATCCCACTAACAAGTTTCACTTAGAATCTTGTTAAACCTCAAAAGCATATAGAAAATTGTTAAAGACTCAATATGTTTCACACTCACAAACACTCAAAAAATTCAACTTAATCTCTTACAAATAAATTTCACTCAAAATTTTGTTTGACCTCAAAAATACATAGAGAATGGTAAGAGACTAAATATATTTCATACTAAATCATTTTCAATCTCTTTCTCAAATTAGTAAAAAATAATTTGTTTCACAAAAATTGAACTATCACTCCAATGCTTTCAATCAATTATGCTCAATCAAATTCATTCAACCAATCACTTAATGAAACACAACTTGCTTATAAATCCTAGACAAGTGTTTCACAATGCTTTCAACAACTCATACAATAGAACTCAAACCTTGACTCAAGATGATTCCGCATTCACATAACAATGATACTCATGATATTTTCACAAACCCTAATCATGCATATGAAAGCTTACTCCAATATTTCCAACAATGTTTATCAAACAATCTCAGATAACAATGATACTCATGATCTTTCACAAATCCTAGTTCAAGATAGTTCTCAATTTCTCACTCAAATGTTCTCACAAACATTCACCAATCATGCACATGAAAGCTTACTCAACAATGCTTATAAAACGACCTTTTCACACCAACTTAGCATTCACAATATCCAACATTATTTCACTTCACAAGGATGATATAACTTTTTTTTGAAGAATATTTGACCTCAAAACCTGTCTCAATTACAATTAACCTCTTTGCCAATCTCAAGGGTTAGGTAGCAAAAACCATTTCAAAATTTCATTCAAATATTCCCCCAAAATATTTCACCATACAAAAAATTAAATCTCAATTACACCTTATAATCTCCACACTTTTAAACACTACTCAAAACCCTAGATATCAAATTAAATTGGAAAAAATGAACTCCTCAAAAATGTCCTTATAACTCCTTTCTCAAAAATTAAATCACGCCTTTAATATGCTAAAAAATGCAAACATTAAATTTTAATAAAACACCTTATACCTCCCTTTAACTCTAAAATTCATACCAGGTCTGAGTCCTGGGTGTTTTTAGCGGAATGGATACCCCTACCTCCTCGGGTCTTACCCGAAAGTGGCATCCCTTTTGGGATGTTTTCCACAAAAAAAAAAAAAAAAATCATACCACGATAAAAACCGTAGGAGCAAATTTAATTAAAAAATTAAATACCTTAATTGCCCTTGGTGGGATTCGATCCCCCGTTGCACTGCCACCAGCCCCCTAGCTGCGGTCCAACTACTGCGTGAGATAGGCACTCATGCTGGTAGACAAAAGTGCCTTGTGTACTTTGTCTCCTATGCTAGGCACCAAAACTAAATGGACCACCAACAAAACTCTCTCAGGCCTACCATCGGGATTTGATCGCAAGACCTCTTGCCTGTCAACGCCTCAATGCACTACCATTTTTCACTAGCCCAACCTCCAGGTTGGTAATGAGGCTTTAAGCCTCCACTGTGTTATCTCTTCGATGGCCATCGAAACTATTAAAACTTTATCCTTTTTCTTGCATGCAAATCACAAAAATTCATAGGCACTAACAATATTAATCGATCAAAGGATAATACTTAGGCAACCAAATGCACATGGTATTTATACCATTGTGCCATATCCCTTTGGACGTTAGTGAAGGGAGAAAATATATATGACATCGACACTTTAATAAAACTAAACCTTTTGCCCTTATAACCCTAACCTTAGCGTTAATTAAATTAAATTATAAATTAATTTATAATGAAATAATTATAATTAATTTAATAACTTCAAGTCTTAACATTAGACCTTTAATATTATAATAAAATATTATAATATTATTTTTCTTGGGCCTTCCTATTGCTCCTTTAGACCTTATTTGACCACCTTGAATATTATAATAAGAGATATTATAATATTATTTCCTTTAGGTCTTTTCTTCAGGGTATTTAACTGTCCTTTTGACCAATCATGTGAAGCTCTTAAACCAAATATCTTGGGCTTAAAATATAAATATTTTAATCCTTCTTTTGCCAAGTCCTACACTGATTCCTGACACTGACTCTTGAAATCAATGACAATACAACTAACTCAAAATTTCCAACAGTTATGTAGACCCAAACTTTTTGCACCCCTTTTCTTTAGGCTTATGGATCCATGCCTAAAAGGGGGAGGGAAAATAAAGTGTCTATACCTCAAAAAATAAGTGCTCGATTTTTTCTCTCCTTGGTGTTTGTCGATGAATTTGGTGGGTTCACCAAGAAACACTTTGTGGCGGTTTCCATGCCTAGGTAAGGTGGGAGTTTAGTGGATTCTTTGATTGACACACACCTAGGGTTTTGGCCAAATGCAACTATACCCTAACTATATGCACTTTTGCTTTCATGAACACATCAGCGAACAATGAGACTAATGTAAACTATTGAAAATTGCATATCTATTTCTTTTTTTTTCTTTTTTTTTGCAAATGATGAAACTAATGCAAGCTAATATGTGTAATTATGCATTTCTATTTTTTTTTTTTTTGTATTTTATTTTATGAAGATGCTTATAAAGTAGGAAAGTACAAAATTAAGATATGATAGTCTAATAAAACTAAAATGAATCAAAAATCATACCCTTACCTGATATGAATGGTTGATCTCAAGAGAATTTAGATTTGTCAGAGTGAATTTGGAAACACAGAATGAATTCGTATCTATAAAATCAAATTCAAAAATACCCTGTAGTTCTCCAAATTTGTTTAAAACCTACAATTTCACAAATGGGACACTAAAAATTGTGATTAGTGATGAGGGATCTACTTGAGCCACTACAAGTTTGATCCTCAGTGACGTGGCAGTCAGATCCCCTCAGTTATTTCAGTAAACTGTAAGTAAAATGATTGATTTCTAAGTCTAGTGCAAGCATATATGTTCAACAAGAAACAACGAAATAGTATGGAATACAACAAGTAATGAATGCTATTATGATCAAGATGTAAAGCATAAGATATTGCGATAAACCTGAGAACAATATTTTTCCCCTAGCATGTGTTTGCACAAATTTGAATGTTTTCAGCAAATTCAAAAATATCTTGAAGCCTTTTGAATTCGTTCAAATCTACAACGATCAAATTTAGAAAGTTTGCAAAGCCATTTCAAAAACTCTTTAGTGAATTATAATGATCATAACAATCTTTCGAATTCATTTTAAACCTACAATTTGACAAATCTATGCTAGATATCTACATTTAAAAGATATCAAGATTAAGAGTACACATTATCAACATTATCATAAGATAAGAAATTTTTCTCTTGGGTATGTCTATGCAAATTCAAAACTTACAAAGCAAATTCAGAAATATTCTAAAACTTTCAAATTTATTAAAAATAAGTAAAACTTTGATCTACTGATGCAAAATGATAAAATCTAAATACTAAATCAAGGTATATGGATTGATTGTACCAATTTTCATCTCATATGATCATTGGAATGATGATAGAATAGCAATATTTCTCATCAAATATGCGACAAGACGTGTGAAAAGCTTCTCTCCACTTCCCTCTTCTGCAAAATCACCATTAGTTTTCTCTAAAGGTAGATTGCAACTTTTAAAACGAGAGTATATCAAAAAATCTCGAGGAGGGTGAAGATGGGTGGGGGTTATTAGAGGAAATTAGCAATTTTCATAATTTAGGTGAATTCGAACGATTCTAAATTCGCTAAAAATATGGGTTTGCCCATATTGGATGTAAATCCAAATGATATGCTAATTGTTTTTAGACACACATTTGATTTTAATGAATTCAGATGTCCAAATTTGATTTGGTAGTCCAAATTTTCTAAAAGGGGAGAAAAAGACAAGAATAGGTTTTAACGAATACGAGAAATGAGGTGGATGACTAAGGGGGGAAGATACGTTGCTGAGGAGGGAAACTATATTTTTAGGAAGACTAGGAATTTTACCCCCTCTTTGGCGTATTTGTGAATGCATCAAAGAAAGATGTAGCGAAAAGGATTTGCATTGCAAAAAAAAGTATTTTTTACATGTTTTCTATTATTATTTATTATCTAGAGTGCCCCCTTCAAGTTTTGTGAGAAATTCAAATTTTTTTACGAAACTCAAAACTTGCAAGAAAAGGGGTAAACATAGAAATTTAGGGTAAAACCTAATTCATTTTTACCTTTGCATTCTACAAATTTTTGCTCTAGAGAAAATGGCTTCTCCTCTTCATTGGGTAGATGAAGTGTGAGCAGGCAGTAAAAGAGCAAGCGTAAAGATGTGGGTAAGTATTACTTTAAGCTTTGAAAATTTGAATTTTACATTATTTGTTTTATTTTTTTGGAATTCTTGATATGATCAGCCATCACGCGGTAGAACAGTTAAATTCGTCTAAAAAATCTTTCAAATTCATAAATTCGAATGGTTTAGGTGAATTCGGGTGTTTGTATTTGACGAAATATGTATTTGAATTTACAAATAAGAAACAATTCAGGGTGAAGTCAGGTTTCTTAATTCAACTGGAAAAGAATCTGAGTTTGCAAATTTGGTCTTGCTAGGCAGATTTGGGTATCCAAATTTGTATTTGCAATGCATCTAAATTAGTGAATTTAAAAACAAATTGTGTTCGAATTTGCAAAGGAAGAAGAAATGTACATCTTTCTAGCATTATTTTTGTGAATTTTGATTTTTATTAATGTTTTGATCATGATAATTTACTAAATAATATTTTTATTTTAGTGAGGCACTCTCAAGAATCAAGAGTGGCACTATAAGGGGTTTGAGGATCATGTTAGAGAATTGAGTGGTCTTGACAGGTCAATTCTACAACTAGTAAGGCTCCTTCATATGGTTAAGATACCACGAATAGAGGTAGACTATCCTCTCTTGACCGCTTTGGATGAGAGATGGTATCAGATATCTTTCATATGTTGGTTTTTAATAGGTGGTCATTGATTCTAGAGGATGTGTGGATAATCCTTCGAATTCCTATAAAGGGTTAGTTTATCTATCAGTCGATAATCCAAATAGATATGGTACAACAACTAACAAGGTATCCCTCTTTTCCTATAAATTAGAGTGGGATCAATATTGAGGGGTTGATAGCCACAGAGGGGGTGTCTAGATTGATAGTGATGTTATCTGGGATAGTCATTGGATTTTTGTCATGTCATCATAGTAGACAACATCTCCCATGGGATTTGGCTAGAGTAGTGATAGAAGTGATGGAGTCCAACAAACAGTTTGCATGGGGACATTTTGTTCTATACTACTTATGCAAGACATTGCTTAATATCATGTATAAGCACGGTCGTGGCCTTGTACTTACCACATTATTATAGGTGTGGTGTTGGGAGCACATTATAGTGAGGAGGCCTCAGGTACTACCATGTCAGAAGGTAGAAGATGGTTGGCCTACTGTATTCTTATGGGGCCACATAGGAGGACATGGGAGGAGGACAATTAGTTTAGAGGAGACCAAGTGGGCTATTGATGAGCTATCCACTCCTCATGTCTCTTGGAGACCCTAGAAAGGAAAACTTGTATGGAATGATAATGACAAGGAGCTAGCTTGAGTATCATGGATACGATGGCTATGCTTGGAGAAGGGAGAGATAGAGCTACATTGGTCTTACTAAGTATAGTTCTAGTTTGTGTTAGTATAGGGGATACCCTCAGTATGAGAATTTTGGTATTGATGAGTGACATGGGACCCAATGACTACTAGTGGGGTGCCTGATCTCAGCAATTTTATAGAGCCAGATGAGGATGATCCTATGGTGGTAATTCCAGAGGTAGATGACATGGGAGTGGAGGATGGATATCTCAAGTGGTATTCTACTTGCTAGGATCACACATGAGAGAGATGTAGTAGTAGAGTATATGTAGCGAGCATACCATATGATTGCTAGGTATATATTTGCTAGGCTATAGTAGGGGGAGAGACCTATAGCACAAAGGACTATTGGTCCTTAGATGAGAGTGGGTGGACAAAGATAGAGGTCCTCTCGATAGGAGAGTTTCTTAGGAGGAGGGTACTAGTCAGCAATAGGGTGTGCTATCTCCATAGCGACAAGTGTCACCATCATAGCTGGATGTGCTATCTCCATAGTGAGAGGTGGCATCATCACCTTGACAAGACTCACTTAGGAAGGACATTGCAATGGATATTAGAGAGTCGAGTAGCACTAAAGAGGTTGTTGCACTATGGGTAGAGAATGCTGGTTTTAGGAGTCATATTCAGTCACTAGAGACTCAAATCTCTCAATACTAGGCTCTATTGGGATAGACTCAAATTCAGATATCCTAAGTGCATGCACATATTGCATAGGCTCAAGTGTATCTCATTTAGGTATAGTCATAGTCATGCCATATGAGGAGTGTAGCCTCAGGCCAATCTATAGGTAGTAGATTTCTACAAAGTGCTTTATTAGCGATGCAAGAAAATGTGATACAAGAATCACAGTAGGTGACCTTATATCAGATATTGTACTTAAAATTGGTGCCTAAGGGTTAGAGGATTGTGTTGCCCCCAGATCTAGCTACACTGAGTTGTTCTCGATCAACTTATAGGATGATGTTTGGGAGTCCTCAATTTTAGGTGCCTAGGCAACCTCCTGATGATAGTCCGAGTTCTAGAGGCTCTAGGGGATGATATACCGAGGTTTATTTTTATGGTATACCCCTAGTGGTTGAGTATACTAGTTTTGGTTGTGGCATACCAATTAATATTATGTACTTTGTGTGCCTTTTATGGGATTAATTTTATACTACTGTTTGTGTTTTGTTTTTATGTGGTTTTATGCAAAATGTAAAATATTTTTTTTGTTTTTTTATGATTCTACATAATTGTGCTTATGGTCATGTTTTGATTTATAATGCATTTATTATCATTGCTTAGTCGAGATATCATTGTAAGAGAGTGAAAATGTGATTTGATGTAATTGATATATTGTAATGTAGTGTGATCAAATTGTTTGTAGAATAAAGTTTTGTTTGTGAAATATACCCTTATGATTTTGATCAGTCAACAATAAAACTCAAGGAGTTGTGCTTGTATATGACCATTTATATGCTTATGTGAGGTTTTGTTGTTATGTTGACATCGAAGGGTTATGATCCAAAAAGTAGTTTGAGATTTGTTGATTGAAAGGGATATAATTGATGATAAGTAATGTGTGATAATATTAATTTCAATTAAACTTAAGATAAGTATGGCGTAATTTGGGTGATTAAGCATGAAAAATGGGATAGAGGAATTGCGCTAGGCATAAGATTTCTAGTGTGAAATGAATGAAGAGATTTTATTAGGATTATATCATGACATAATCGTGAAGTCTATATGCAACTACATGACCAATAAATTATGTGTGATCAATGCAATTTTTTGTATATGACAAGTAATCATGCAATATGATGAAATGAATACATTGTACTAGGTGCTAGATATGAGATGCAAGATTAATTGGTTTTAGGGCTAATTGCTTATGCTAACAGTAATACAAATCCATGGGGATATAGTGACTTCAACTAATCAAGACTCAAAGATAATCTTGGTCATTTTAGGATGAAATCAAGTTTATCAAGAGCCAGTGTGTGATTTGTGTATTCATTTTCCATATTGACCTTAATTATGATATAAAATATCTCAAAGATCAAATGTGTGTGCATTATGAAGTTAATTTACCAATTTTGAGTAAGGAAATGATGCAAACCGGCTTGATTTTGTACATTGTTAGACTTAACTACTTTGTAATACAAGCCACCAAAAGCTAGCTTATCCATAAGAGAACATTGGTCTATACAAAATAAGGTTGCTAATATGACAGACATGTCACCACACGTAAGAATACCCCATTTCCAAGTGGGTTTCATTCAACCTATTGTTGTAATGGAGATCACCCCACGATTTTCAAATAACTGAGGAATTCTAGGGATTCAAGATCATTATCCCCTTCTTTTATTTTGATTTATTTTATGTGGGGATTCTTGCTCATTTGTGAACAAGGGGATTTTTATTTTCTTTGTAGTAAAAAACATTTTCTTTTTTTGCTTTTTATTTTTATCTTTTCTCTTTTTCTCTTTTTTTTCAAGGGATACTTGCTCCTTTTAGTGGAGGAGTAAGGGATTTTATTTCTTCGGGTAGGGGGGAGTTTGTCCTTTTGCAAATTCTTAGCATTCTATACCATGCACATAATAGGATAGCATGGGAAACATTTCACTTAAGGATCTAGGACTACTATGTAGTATCATCTTTCTTTGTGCAAAATCATTTTAAAATGTGTGAATGTGTTTTGGTTCAAAAGTTGCAAAATCAATTCCCAAGACTCAAAATTTTCTTAATGAGAAATAGTGATTTTGGTTCAAGAGAGATTTTTTTATCAATATCAAGATTCAAGACTTTATTAAAGTGATCTTGTGAGTGGTTCAAGATAAACTCTGAATTTCTTCAAAGAAAACCAAGATTGACTTATGAACCTTGACAACATCGGTCTAATATTTAAATGATATAATAACTAGATGTGACTATATGTTATATGCAATTGGACTGAAACTCATAAATATATAGGATAAATGCAACTATATGAAAGATTATTTATATAAGATGGTTGCAATTTCAAACTGAACTACATGCAACAAATGTTGTATGTACAAAATATATGATGACTATGTACAGTGGTGAAACATGGTTTTATGCATAATATATTTTAAGGTGTATTATGTTCATTGGTTCCTTAATATATTTTCCATCTAAAGTAGCCAAACGATATGCACCTGATCCAAATTTAGCAGTTATGATAAATGGACCTAATCGATTTGGTTGAAATATTCCTTTAATATTGGTTTGAGCATTGGTGTTTTTCTGATTTTATTTAAGAACTAGGTTTCCAACCTCAAAATATCGAGTATGAACTTTCTTGGAGTATGATATTTTGAGTTTATCTTGATAAGCACAAGGATGCTCTAAATATTTTATGCACTTTTCATATAATAGTTCCAGTTGGCTTAGTCATCAAGCATGGTATTCATCCCCTACTTTAGCCTCTTGAAGTAAAAGTCCTAAAGAAGGTACTTAAAGCTCAAAAGGAAATACAACTTTGGTGTTGTCTACCAAGAAAAAGGGAGAAGCACCTTTAGGGGTTTGAACATTGGTCCTATAAGCCCATAAAGCTAGATATAATTGAGTTTGTCAATCTCGACTCCTTTTAACATTTTAATTAAGGTTTTATTGGATGCTTCAGCTTGGTCGTTTCCTTGTGGATAGTAAGGAGTTGACTACCTATGCTATGTTTTGTATTTTGCACAAATATTTTTGTATGTCTTTATTTTTGAAGCAGGTTTCATTTTCAAATACAAGTATAGAGGTGTTGGCCCGGCTTTCATGCACACCCCGGGAAAAAAGGGATGAAGGCAAGGAAAGCTCCGGAGACACCCACGGGACTGATCCCACTCATCTTTAGGATCTAGCTGGTTATCCAAGGTGCGAGTTACAGAGTTGGGTCGAATGGCAATTCACTCTTTTCCACTTCTGGAATAGATTTCAATATGGATCGCTCTGTTACCTTACAGGGGGTTCCTGAACTTGTTCAGTAGTTGCAAAAGTTGTTGACAATCAGATTTGACTTGAATTCTTTGATCTAGCTCTCATGGGTCAGCAGATTTAAATAAAAGGCAAACAAAGAAAATAAAAATGGATCATTCACGGTAAGCAAAGAGAGGGTAGGGTAGGGCGTAAAAGAGAAGTTTATCAGACTTTAAACTGTAAAACTCTAAACTATCAATCTTATCTATGCTATCGCCTTCACAACGTAACAAATCCCAGAAGAAAGTGTCCAGTCAGTCTAAGATCACTTTCAACTAAGAGCACAAGGCAGAGTGAAACGGAT
Organism: Wollemia nobilis; assembly: GCA_028583015.1. Lineage (NCBI taxonomy): Eukaryota > Viridiplantae > Streptophyta > Pinopsida > Araucariales > Araucariaceae > Wollemia > Wollemia nobilis. The sequence continues at coordinate 7,903,238 of JAQPPZ010016370.1, forward strand.
CTAGCAGAAAATTATAAATCCAAGGGGCAGCTGGTTAAAATTGGTATCTTTCACCGGCAGCCTAGCTCGCACAGTGAAGACAGAGCAATTAGAACAAACTTACACCTGAAATCTGTAATTTCCCCTAGCGCACAATAGAACAACCGAAGCCTAACAAAGATATTTAATCTTGACAATGGCAGATTTACAAAGATATATCTAACAAACTTTAAATGGAACGGATAACAAAAGAAAATACACTTATCACACTCTGCAAAAGATTAGGCTCCCCGGCCATGCTATCACGTAAAAGCTAAAGCACATCAACTCCAAGTCCGAAAACAAAGGATTTCACAAAATTTGCAAGAAATTGCTTATAAGCCTTTATTTCTAAGTCTCCGCCTCCCCGCGATTACATTTAGAATTTGTATTTATAGACTCATGACAGACCCTGATCTTTTCCAAAATATCTTGCTCAAACCCTAAATCTTATCGCACTTAAACCCTAGGACCCGGGTTTTACAATAAAAATCCATTTAAAAATCAAAGTCCGGATAGAACTTAACCCTTCGGCAAATCTTTGCAGTCAGCTGCCATAAATGGAGAAGATAAAATAAAATGCAACTTGCATTCATTCGCATCTGCAAATAAATGCTTCCATTAATTCTGCTGGTGAGCCGGATGAGTCACCACTTCTCCATCAATTCGATCTCCGCAAATCCATCCCGAAGTTGAAATGGTCTTCATGCTATCAAGTCTGCAATAAATTTGTCGTTGAATGCTCTCACCGGCAGCTTCTCTCCTAGCATGGCGGTCCTTGACTAAATCCGCACTTTATCTTCGCCTTTATGGTCTTTCCCGGTTGTCCCGTAAGTGCCTGTGGAATCCCTGCATGAAAGACAAAAAGATGCATTAGATTAGCATTTTAATTAAATCGAAGCTTAAAACATTAAAAACAGATTAAATCCGCAAAATAAGCTTGCATGTCGGCTTCGGTTTGTCCCATTCACGCTTTGACACGTGTCGCTACCCCGTGAAGCCTTCTGTTTCCCGCCGGAATGCACTTTCAGGTCAACTATGACTTTCTCTCTCCTGCCGCGATTCTGCGACATGTCGCGATTTCGCGACATGTCGCGAAATCGCGGCCCTGCCAGCGCATCGGCAACTTCCTCCCTCGTCGGCCGCGAAACGCGACATGTCGCGATTTCGCGACATGTCGCGAAATCGCGACCCTTCCCGGCCTCCGTACGCCTTCTTGATTTTCAGCCGCGATTCTAGAACACGTCGCGATATCGCGACGCTCCCTTACCCGCATGCGTTGACCGCGTTGACCGCGATTTTGGAACATGTTTCCGACTTAGCCGATTTTTCATCCCGCAGCCCATTTTCTCTCTCCTGCGCGAAAATGCGACATGTCGCGATTTCGCGACATGTCGCAAAATCGCGCCCTCCGGACTGCCTTGCTTCTCTCTCCCAAAAACCGTCGCGATTTCGCGACATGTCGCGAAATCGCGACCTTTCTGGCACTTAGCCGCATTTTGACTTACCCGTCGCGATATCGCGACATTTCCGAAATGGAAGTGTCGCGATATCGCGACACTACCAAAAATGGAAAGTTTGATTTTTCAATGAATTATGCAACTCGTTTTCTGGATTTTTCTCGGTAACGGTGCAAGATTTTCTTGTGCATGAATGATTCTAGCATGTAAAAAGTGAATTCTTGGATAACACAACTAGAATGCAAGAAAAAGCACAACTTTAAAAAGGAGGCAAGCAAAATATGGATTTAAAACCGAAAATGACCAAGAGGGTCCCCGCCGCAAAAAATGGAAGTTCAAAATTTTCTAAGGATGGAATCTCATTTTTCAGTGGGGGGTGTGTTGCTTATCAACAAATGGCGATATCTGCAGGGTAAAATAGTAGCACTATTTTAGAACCCAAGACTCGGGTTTCAAAACAAAAAGACCATGCATCATGCCTTGCCACGGACATTCTTCACAATAAATTGACTACTAACCGCCAACTCGTTAAAATTTCCCAAGGACATACTAGGTCGGATTACTTCAAGGAAGATTTCGATGTGCAATTACAAAGGTATAGAACTTTCTTCAAGGATGACCGAATTGAATGATAAACTTGGATTAATCAACTTTTCTAGATTGTAAATGGGGAAACCGAGTAGAGCTCGGTTTACTAGTTTAGCTTTTTACAGCCTAGACAGAGTTACCCTTTAGATTTACACGACCCAATTTACAACTGTAGGGCGTAATCTAATATTGGCTGCCTCTTTTGATCATATAACTCTTTTTTTTTTTTTTTTTTCTTTTCTTATCTCTCTTTTTTTATCTCTCTTCTTTTTGAAATATATCACTATCCGGAAGACCTTAGAGAAATTACAATTTTCTTTTAATATTTGATCAACTGGAACTGCTTTCACCTAGGCATTGATAGCCTCCGGTGACACCCAAATAATTGCATGAACCATAGTCCCCTCTTATAACCAAACTTTTCTTGGATTCCCCCGGAGTTCCTCCAACAAAACAAAGATAGCAGCTTTTTCTATCATTAAAACAACCGTGGCAAGTAAGACACAAGATCCAATCATCTCTCTACCTTCATCCTGGATAACAAAATAGTTCCACAGTTTAGTGCAAGCAGACTATCTCAATTAGAATAATGAGCAGAATGGGGAGGCACTGGATTGAGGATTTATCAGCTAGGAATAAAACAATTTTCAGCAGGCTGACTTTTCATTGATTGCTCAGGCAGAGGCAAAGGACAGAAAATTTTAGAAGCCAAAGGACTTTGTACAGGCTTCCAAGGACAGGCACAGGCTTAAAGCAAAAACAAAATAAAACCTGTACAGACTAAAACACAGAACTGTACAAGCAACAAAATAAAACTAAAACAAAAGACTGTACAGACAACAAAGAAAAGGAAAAGCAGGGAAGAAAATAAAAATCGTACAGCAATAAAAGAAATAAACTAAAAGAATCGAAGCAAATAAAAATTCTGAATCGAAATAAAGCTAAACCGCAACAAAGACTGAAATAAACTAAATCGCAATCGAAATAAAATAAACCGCAATCGCAATCGTAATCGTACAGATAAGAAAGAAAAAGAAATGCAATAAAGAAAAGACCGTACGGACTAAAATAAAAGCAAGCTAAAATAAAAAGACAAAGAAAGGAAATAAAAAGCACCGACAAAAGAAATAAACCGCACAAGCTAAAACCGAAAAACAACTAAAGAAAATCGAAAATCGCAATCGTACGTACATTTAAAAATAAAACCGCACCGACAAAGAAATAAATCGAAAAATAAATAAATTAAAATTGCAGAGCATTAAAATTAAACTGAAACAGATTAAAACTGCACGTACATTGAAATAAAACTGCACTGACAAAGAAATAAAACTGAAAAACTTCAAAGCTTATTTACAATGCATACATATGTTACAACTTCCCTTCATACTCAAAAAATGCAGCAGTTGGGAAAGCAGAGAAATGGTGCTTTAAAAAATTTTGACCATGCAAGTAATTTAAAAAAAAATTACCTTTCGTGTCCCGTTGACGAAATGCACTCCCGCATCGTGCTTCAAAAATTTGCTATCCGGGGAAAGACTTGGGTTTATCTGTCTTCCCCGTCCCATTTGAAAAACAAATCCGCAACTCCTTCAAATTAAACAAATCATATAATAACAAATCATATGATAACATGTTTATGCTTCTAATTAAAGGGTTTGCAGAGTTCTTTCAAAAGGACTCGAATGTAAAAACCCCCAGGATCAAATACTTTAAAACCTTGACAGACCTAGACCACCACATTTTCAAATTGATGTGACAACTCGAAAGAAATCATGTTTTATCTCGTATGCCCCGGTTCTTAACAACTTGAACATTTTGTGGTTGCCGCACTGCTTCAATATCCAGGACTTCAATTTTTATCCCTCTAGCAGAATCCTTACAATTTTCCTTTTCACCCGAGCCTTGCTTAGACTTAACCTCATCAATGTGCAATGTCCAAACATCATTGTTGTTATTGATTAGGGCCATAATCGTTCCCACCTTTTCAGTTGCCAAATCATAAACTCCAATATCTCGCATCAACACGCTTTATAGCCTCCTCTTTGACATTATGTTCGAAGTTGCAGGCTTATGTTGAGACAGCTTCATCAATTCCAAGTTGGCCGACCACATTCATATTTACCATCTTTTCCTCCTTTTCTTGAAATTCAACAGTTGGTCCAGAGTAAGCCTCAATCAAGTTAATGTTTTGTCCAACAATCCGAGGCGGCTCATAGAGGGTGATGTCGACTTTAAGTTCCCTCATATCCTCAATGATGCTATCCTCCTCGCTATTTCTCGCATAGTGAGATTGAATCTCACTTTCATCATCCTCTCATGAGGAAGGATCATTGTTAAGTTCGGACTCTCACATTTCAAGTCATAACCGTCCATTTTGAACTCGTTGAAAATCTTGCATTTCATCCACGAAGTCTCGTACAAGACTTTCTTGTCTCTTCGGGAAAAGTGACAGAATCTGAAACCCTGGTTGTACTATTTTTGGGTGAACTAGAAATATCAATATTTCTTTGATTTCCAGGAAAATTTAACTCACCAGGAAAAACTTCAGATTTGGGTGGTGCCAGATCACAACTGTTCAGTTCAAGCACCTGCACTTTGAATTTGTCAAAACTTTTCTCTGTATTTTGCACATGTTGAGTGGATGTCACAGTTAACGGAGTCTCCTTGGGTAGAGCATGACATGTTGGCATTAACTCATGATGTGGAATGGGGTCTGGAACAGGCATGTTTTGTGTAACATAGGATATCAAAGGACTGCTCAAAATTTGAGGCCCTAGCTGTCTTTCAAGAATTAAGGCTTCTTTATAAGCCCCTGCCAGGGTTGTAATATTAATGTCTCTCTTGAGGAAAATAGAGGTCACCGAATCCAATGCATTCTTGTAGATTTCTAAGGCCAGATTTGCATTTGGGATGTAATGGCCAGTCATTCTACCGTAAGCTCTTTGGAACCTCATATTGAAAGACCTGACAGTTTCTCCCGACTCTTTCTTGATGCTGGAAAATTGCTGATATAAAATGCTGGGATCTATCACTTCACCGAACTGTGATATAAAAGCTTTCTCTAGATCATCCCAACTAGTAATGGAATTGCTCGGTGAGGTTTAAAAACCAACCATAAGCTCCCTCCCCGGAGAGTGAACGGGAACAATCTGGCAGTGCAACATCTTCATGTCCGTATATTTAACAATTTTAAAGCATTTTTAAAAGCTAGCAGATGTTCTTCTGCAGTTCTTGTCCCATCATGTTTGTACCTGGGGAGGTATCTTTCTCGGACTTCGGGCAAGGTCATGGGCTATACCCGGAATGTTCAAAGCGGTGGGGCCCAACCAATTTGCCATTAATACTTGGCCGACAAGTGATGTTCTCGATTTGTAATTGGATAACCGCAAGTGATGATAGAACTGCTCTTAACAAACCACCGAACTTAAGGCCTTCTCCGGCAATTTTAAAACCGCACCGACAACTTTCAAAACATTTAAAACGCACCGACAACTTTCAAAAACCGCACCGACAATTTACAAAACCGCACCGACAATTTAAAAACCGCATCGACAATTTAAAACCGTATCGACAACTTTCAAAAACTGCACTAAAAATTTATGAAACTGAGCCACTTTTAAATGTTAAAATGCCAGACTCTGGATAAAATACAGTACATACAACTTTACAGTTCTTAACAAGTTCTGCATTTGGAAATTTAAAACACTGTACTGACAATTTATAAAACTGTACTGACAATTTATAAAACTGTACTTACAATTTATAAAACCGTCCGGAGTTCACTGTGGGTCCTTCAAATGTTGCTGTTATGCCCTTACAATACTTGAATCGAGTTCAGCTCCTCCTTCTAGCGCCAATTAGGTGTTGGCTGAGGAGGAGGGGAAAATTGGCTACCAGACTTTGGATAAAATACAGCTTTACAGTTCCACATACAGTCGGATTTCTCAACTCAAGTGCACTAAGAACAGATGTTCTCGTGGCCCTCCTTCTAGCGCCAATTAGGGGGGGCGAGGAGGAGGGGAAAAGCAAAAAACCTCAACCAAGTGCACTAAGAACGATGTTCTGTGGCCCTCCTTCTAGCGCCAATTAGGTGTTGGCCCGGCTTTCATGCACACCCCGGGAAAAAAAGGGATGAAGGCAAGGAAAGCTCCGGAGACACCCACGGGACTGATCCCACTCATCTTTAGGATCTAGCTGGTTATCCAAGGTGCGAGTTACAGAGTTGGGTCGAATGGCAATTCACTCTTTTCCACTTCGGAATAGATTTCGATATGGATCGCTCCGTTACCTTACAGGGGGTTCCTGAACTTGTTCAATAGTTGCAAAAGTTGTTGACAATCAGATTTGACTTGAATTCTTTGATCTAGCTCTCATGGGTCAGCAGATTTAAATAAAAGGCAAACAAAGAAAATAAAAATGGATCATTCACGGAAAGCAAAGAGAGGGTAGGGTAAGGCAGAAAAGAGAAGTTTATCAAACTTAAACTGTAAAACTCTAAACTATCAATCTTATCTATGCTATCAGCTTCACAACGTAACAAATCCCGTAAGAAAGTGTCCAATCACCTAAGATCACTTTCAACTAAGAGCACAAGGCAGAGTGAAACGGATCTAGCAGAAAATTATAAATCCAAGGGGCAACTGGTTAAAATCGGTATCTTTCACCGGCAACCTAGCTCGCACAAAGGAAGACAGAGCAATTAGAACAAACTTACACCCGAAATCGTAATTTCCCCTAGCGGATAATAGAACAACTCGAAGCCTAACAAAGATATTTAATCTTGACAATGGCAGATTTACAAAGATATATCTAACAAACTTTAAATGGAACGGATAACAAAAGAAAATACACTTATCACACTCGCAAAAGATTAGGCTCCCGGCCATGCTATCACGTAAAAGCTAAAGCACATCAACTCCAAGTCCGAAAACAAAGGATTTCACAAAATTTGCAAGAAATTGCTTATAAGCCTTTATTTCTAAGTCTCCGCCTCCCGCGATTACATTTAGAATTTGTATTTATAGACTCGGGACGGACCCCGATCTTTTCCAAAATATCTTGCTCAAACCCTAAATCTTATCGCACTTAAACCCTAGGACCCGGGTTTTACAATAAAAATCCATTTAAAAATCAAAGTCCGGATAGAACTTAACCCTTCGGCAAATCAGTGGCAATCACCGCCATAAATGGAGAAGATAAAATAAAATGCAACTTGCATTCATTCGCATCCGCAAATAAATGCTTCCATTAATTCTCGCCGGTGAGCCGGATGAGTCACCACTTCTCCATCAATTCGATCTCCGCAAATCCATCCCGAGTTGAAATGGTCTTCATGCTATCAAGTCTCGCAATAAATTTGTCGTTGAATGCTCTCACCGGCAGCTTCTCTCCTAGCATGGCGGTCCTTGACTAAATCCGCACTTTATCTTCGCCTTTATGGTCTTTCCCGGTTGTCCCGTAAGTGCCAGGTGGAATCCTGCATGAAAGACAAAAAGATGCATTAGATTAGCATTTTAATTAAATCGAAGCTTAAAACATTAAAAACAGATTAAATCCGCAAAATAAGCTTGCATGTCGGCTTCGGTTTGTCCCATTCACGCTTTGACACGTGTCGCTACCCCAGAAGCCTTCTCGTTTCCCGCCGGAATGCACTTTCAGGTCAACTATGACTTTCTCTCTCCTGCCGCGATTCTCGCGACATGTCGCGATTTCGCGACATGTCGCGAAATCGCGGCCTCGCCAGCAGCATCGGCAACTTCCTCCCTCGTCGGCCGCGAAACGCGACATGTCGCGATTTCGCGACATGTCGCGAAATCGCGACCCTTCCCGGCCTCCGTACGCTCTCTTGATTTTCAGCCGCGATTTTAGAACACGTCGCGATATCGCGACAGCTCCCTTACCCGCATGCGCTGACCGCGTTGACCGCGATTTTGGAACATGTTTCGACTTAACCGATTTTTCATCCCCGCACCCCATTTTCTCTCTCCCGCCGCGAAAATGCGACATGTCGCGATTTCGCGACATGTCGCAAAATCGCGCCCTCCGTACTGCTTGCTTCTCTCTCCCAAAATCGTCGCGATTTCGCGACATGTCGCGAAATCGCGACCTTTCTGGCACTTAGCCGCATTTTGACTTACCTGTCGCGATATCGCGACATTTCCGAAAATGGAAGTGTCGCGATATCGCGACACTACCAAAAATGGAAAGTTTGATTTTTCAGTGAATTATGCAACTGTTTTCTGGATTTTTCTCGGTAACGGTGCAAGATTTTCTTGTGCATGAATGATTCTAGCATGTAAAAAGTGAATTCTTGGATAACACAAGCTAGAATGCAAGAAAAAGCACAACTTTAAAAAGGAGGCAAGCAAAATATGGATTTAAAACTGAAAATGACCAAGAGGGTCCCTGCTGCAAAAATGGAAGTTCATAATTTTCTAAGGATGGAATCTCATTTTTCAGTGGGGGTGTGTTGCTTATCAACAAGAGGGAATCCTAAATCTACAAATGATTTGATTAAAAATAAATTTTGAGACTTGGGTTCCCATACAAGAAGCCAATGGCATGGCTTCTACCCACTTTGTAAAGTATTCAGTTGCTATTATGATGAACTTATACCCATCAAATGAGATTGGATTAATATTCCCAATGATGTCAAGGCCCCATTTGGAAAAAGGCCAAAGGGAAGAAATGGCTTGAAACTCTTGAGTAGGAGCATGAAAAATATTTGCATGTCACTAATATTTGTCACATCAAGGCACATAATAATTAATATATTTTTCCATGGAGGGCCAAAAATATCCCATTCATAGGATTTTTTTGTCTATGGAACTACCACTAAAATGGCCTCCACAAGATCCATCATGCACTTCGCTTAGTACCTTTTTGGATTCATCTAGGTTGAGGCATCTTAGAAGGATACCTTCAAAATACCTTTTATACAATGTACTTCCTATGATTATGAAATGAAAAACTCATTTACGTAAAATTCTTCATTGATTCCTATCTAGAACATCCAATAATGAGCCATTTGGGATGAAGTTAAAGATACCCTCATACCATGGTTCTGAGGATGTTTCTTCAATTGCAAATATGTTCAAAGGTGCTAGGCAAGACTATAGTGAAGTAGGTTCCCAGATTTGGTGAATGATGATAGTAGCATTATCATCATATAACTCTAAAAGGATGAGAGAAATAGTCATTACCATGGCATCCACAAAATGATTACTAGTACGAGGGATAGCTTTTATGGTAACTTTCTCAAATAAAGACATAAGTTTTAAGAAAAAATATTTATAAGGATAGAGTTTCTTATATAGGGTTTGGTAGACATTATTAATTTAATTTACCATGAGTTGTGAGTCTTCAAAAATTGATAGGATTTTAATATTTAAAGCTAGATTTGCTCGTAAATCGAGGATCAAGGCCTCATATTTTGTTCTTTTATTTGTATAAGAAAATTGGAGTTTGAAAGATAATAAAATAATTTGTTCATGTGGAGACACCAATATAATGCCTACACCTACACCACTCATGCAGCGGGTTCCATCAAAAAATAGAGACCAAGAGTCTGATTGATCATCTTCTAAATTAAGACATTCATTTAGAAATTCTATTTTTAAGGGATGAGAAGATTCAAGAGGGGTAACGATGAGTTGTTCTGCTATAACTTATCCTTTACTAGAATTCTAACCAATAAAGGTTAGGTTAAACTCACTTAGAGTGAGAACCCATTTTGCTACCCATATTGATAAGTAAGTTCTACTCATCAAAAATCGTAATGGGTTGAATTTTTCTATGAAAAATGTTTTTTGACCAAGCATATAATGGCACAGTTTTTGTGTAGAGAATACAACAGCTAAACAAAGATTTTATAGGCGTGCATAACAAATTTTATAGCTTACCAAGGTTCTACTTATGTAATAAATGGTGCATTCTTTCTTTTCCTCATCATGTTGCGCTAACATTGCTCCTAGCGCAAGTTTTGAGGTAAAAATATACAAGATAAAAGGATGTTCTAGTCTAGGAGGAACAAGCACTGGCGATGTAAGTAGGTATTTTTTGAGATATTCAAAGGCTTCTTGAAATTCATTATCCCACTTAAAAAGGTATCTTTCTTAAGTAACTTAAGAAAGGTTTGATATTTATTTGCTAATTTATCAATGAAATGACAAATGGATTGAAGTTTACCTTGTAAAATTCTAAGTTCTGTCGAAGTTTTTGGTGGTGGCATATTGATGATAGCATTGATTTTAATAGGATATATCTCTATGCCTCACATGGATACAATAAATCCTAAAAATTTACCATATTTTACTCCAAAAACATACTTGTCTGGATTTCACCCTTCCATATTTCCACTTCCATATTTCTATTATAATATAGACATATTTCAAAACCCATTACCCAATCATGGCAAGGAAGTTGTGAATAAACTAGATTATAAGAATGTGCCTCATCGAACACATTATGTGGGAATGGTTAGTAATAACCTACCATAAAAAATTCTACAAACTTTATTTGTGCCTTCTCAATCCATAGTTACAATTGATAGGAAGAGAGTTACAATCCTTATCTTTGGAACACACAAAAAGTGACTCAAAATCAGAGATATACATTAGTTCCTTTCATTCCAACAACTTATAAGATGAATTGGGATGAATTCTACCCATTACAAATTTTTTAGTTTCGGAGGAACCATTTCTAAGAATGATAACAACTTGTCCCTATTCACAACAACTACTTTCCATAGAACAAGCATCAACTTCCATATCTCACTCCATTCAGCTTAACTCTTCTAATTCATTTTTTATTCCACAATCACCACATCAATAAAATAATATTGTTGGTACAATTGGAGCCATCATTAGACAACAACCTCAAGCTCAAACTTCTCAACCTCAATTACCTACAACTCAACCAAATGATATGGATCAACCACCTTTTGTTATGAAACCACCTCATAAAGGGAATAATTTAGTTCGACCTCAATAGAAGACTCCTTATGATAGTAATGAACAACTAGCTAATACAATAGCTAGAATTTATCTTCTTGATCTTCTTAGGACTACATATTTTTATAGGGAAGAATTAATGAATACCCTAAGTCAAATGATGGTGCCTCAGGACTTAGAGCCAACTGTCATAGTTAATATTTTGGCCTCTCATGGAATTGACTACATTAATTTTCATGATAAATATATTCCTCCTTAGAGTATGCATAGGGATAATTCTCTATACATAACAACATTAATTGGAGATGTGTGTGTTAAAAGGGTGTTGATTGATAATGGATCATTTTTGAACATTTGCACTTATGAATTTTTCAATAGGTTTGGATTTAGAAACAAGGATTTAAGAAGAACTAAAATGATTATTAAATCCTTTAATTATGAAACCCAAGAAGCTTGTGGTGTGATGTCCATTCCATTACAAGTTGGTCCTATAATTTTGGATACGTCCATTTTTATTGTATCTTATCCAACATCATACAACATTCTTCTAGGACATCCTTGGATAAATGCAATGAGGGAAGTCCCCTCTACTTTGCATCAATATGTAAAATTTGAATTTAAAAATCAATTGGTCACCATTCATGGAGACCCTAGACATTTTGAAATGTGTGCAATGGTGGAACCCATTGATATCCCATTTTGTCCAGCCTTATCATCATTGGCCCTTATTCCTCCTAAGTCCTCTATACCAACACTTGATCCACCACCTTCTTCTGATATACCTATACCTTCTAGTGATAATGATACCTCTTCATCATACCCTCTTACATATGAGTCTCTACTAGATTTATCCACCATATTAGCATCGACTGAACATGCTAATTTTATCGTACAAGATTCCATTACCTTGTCTTAATTACCGCCATCTCCACGTACAATAGGTTTATCTCACAAATAGGGAAATATATATCATATTGGACATTGTAACATTTATTTCCATAGGATGCTCCCCAAACAAAATCAACATTAATAAAATGAGCTTTACCTTTGATGAAAATAGTTTTTCTCAATGTTATTTCTCCAATAGATATATAAAATCAAATCAAATTATGTGTGATATGGGTTATAAGGGTAAAGGTTGGGGTCATTTTGAAAATAGAATACACAAACATTTTGAGGTTGAAGAATGGCTTGCCCAATGTGGTATAGGCTATATCCCTACAAAATCTCAGTCTTTCCTCTTCGATTAAGATGATCACCTAATCACATATGGTAAATATTTAGAAAATAAAAAGTATTTAACAAATATTAAGAAGATAAAGAAAACTCATATTGTCTCTTACAAAATGCTTTCGGTGGTCCATCCAAAAATAATTGCCACTCTAGATGAGTGTGTAGAAGATGTAGTTTGTGACATCCCTCATGAAGAAATCATGAGGAATAATTTCTTCTTTTATGGGTCCATCCCATGCATAGCACATGTTCAAACAACAACTACACAATATGAACTAGCTAAACTATCCTTAGAAGAACTTTAATAAATGGGTGTTTCACTTGCCCCTCCTAACTTCAAGAGGGACTTGAGCATTGTGGTATAAGATATTCTAAAAATTAACATCAAAACATAAACCAATCCTCACATGGTTAAAATAGGAGCTTCCTTGAGCAAAGAAGAACAAACTAAATATATAGAAATTCTTATAGAATACCCTAACATATTTGCATGGACATATGTGGATATGCCTGGATTGAATCCTTTTGTGGTCATACACCATTTGGTGGTTCGTCTTGATGCAAACCAGTAAAACAAAAACTTAGAAAAATGCATCCTAAAATAGCCTTGTTGGTTAAATAGGAATTACAAAAACTTTTATATGTCGATTTCATTCAATATTTTTACTATTATGATTGGATATCTAATGTTGTTCTAGTATCTAAAAAAGAGGCTACTAAAATCAGAGTATGTACTGATTTTAGGGATATCAATGTTGCATGTCCCAAAGATGATTTTTACCTTCCTAATATGGATCAAATTATTGACTTCATAGCAGGAAGTGGGATTTTATCCATTATGGATGGATTTTTAGGATACAACCAGGATTGTATAGCACCAAAAGATCAACCCAAAATTGCCTTCATTATGCCATGGGGAACTTTGTGTTGAAAGTTATACCCTTTGGTTTAAATAATGCAAGGGAAGCTTATCAATGAGCTATGACATATGTATTTCATGACATGATGTATGATATTTTTCATCACTATGTGGATGAAATCATAGCTCGGTCTATCAAGGAGGAAGATCACATTCCTAACTTACAACGAGTCTTTAATAGACTCCATGAGTACAAATTCTGTTTAAATCTAGACAAATGTATTTTTGGAGTAAAATCTGGTAAATTGTTGGGATTTATTGTATCTATGTGAGGTATAGAGATAGATCCTATTAAAATAAATGCTATTATCAATATGCCACCACCAAAAAATTTAACAGAGTTTAGAAGTTTACAGGGTAAGCTTCAATACATTCATCGTTTTATTGATAAATTAGCAAACAAATATCAACCCTTTCTTAATTTACTTAAGAAATATACCCTGCTTAAATGGGATGATGAATTTCAAGAAGCCTTTGAAGCTCCTAAAAAATATTTTCTTACACCACCAGTTCTTGTTCCTCCTCAACTAGAATATCCTTTTATTTTATACATTTTTGCCTTAGAACTTGCGTTAGGAGCAATGCTAGGGCGACATGATGAGGATAAGAAAGAACGAGTCATTTATTACATAAGTAGAACTTTTGTAAGCTATGAAACTCGTTATAAACCCCTAGAAAAGTTGTGTTTAGTTGTTGTGTTTTCTACACAGAAACTGTGCCACTATACGCTTAGTCATAAAACAATTATCATAGCAAAAATTGATCCACCACAATATTTGATGAGTAGACCTTACTTATCAGGATGAGTAGCAAAATGGGTTCTCACTCTTAGTGAGTTTAATCTAACATTTATTGGTTAGAAGTCCATTAAAGGGTAAGTCATAGTAGATCAACTCGCCGCTACCTCTCTTGAATCTACTCATCCTTTACCAATAGCATTTCTATATGAATGCCTTAATTTAGAAGGTGATCATTTAGACTCTTGGTATCTATTTTTTGATGGAGCTTATTGCATGAGTGGCATAGGTGTAGGAATCATATTGGTGTCTCCACAAAAAAAACTTATTCCATTATAATTTGAACTCCAATTTTCTTGTACAAATAATATATAAAAATATAAGGCCTTGATTCTCGGTTTACGAGCAGCTTTAGCTTTAAATATCAAAATCCTATCAATTTTTGGAGACTCATAACTCGTGGTAAATCAAACTAAAAATGTCTACCAAACCTGAGATGAGAAACTCCATCCTTATAAATAATTTGTCTTAAAACTTGTCTTTATTTGAGAAAGTTACTATCGAAGTTATCCCTTGTACTAGTAACCATTCCATGGATGATATGGCAACGTCTACTTCTCTCATTCCTTTAGAGTTGTATGATGATCATGCTACTATAATCATTCACAAACTCTAGAAAATAACTTTACTATAGTCTTTATTAGCACCATTGGATGTCTTCACAATTGAAGAAACATCCTCAAAACAATGGTATGAAGATATCTTCAACTTTATCCAAAATAGATCATTCCCAGATGGTCTAGATAGGAATCAATGTAGATTGTTATGTAAAATATTTTTTCATTTCATTATCATTGGAAGTACCTTGTATAAAAGATATTTTGAAGGTATCCTTCTAAGATGACTCAACCTAGATGAATCCAAAAAGGCACTAAGTTAAGTACATGATGGATCTTGCGAAGGTCATTTTAGCGATAGTACCATAGCCAAAAAACTCCTATGCATGGGATATTTTTGGCCCTCCATGGAAAAATATGCTAATGATTATGTGCATCAATGTGAAAAATATCAGTGACACACAAATCTTATTCATGCTCCTGCTAAAGAGCTTCAAGCCATTTCTTCCCCTTGGCCTTTTTCAAAATGGGGCCTAGATATTTTTGGGAAGATTAATCTAATATCATCTGATGGTCATAATTTCATCATTATAGCAACTGAATACTTTACAAAATGGGTAGAAGCCATACCATTGACTTCTTATACAGGAACACAAGTCTCAAAATTTATCTTTAATCAAATAATCTGTAGACTTTGGATTCCCTCTATAATTTTTTCTTATAATGAAACTTTCTTAAAAAATAAAGACTTACAAAAGCTTTGTGCAAAATATAAAATCCTGCATAGATGGTCTACTCCTTACTATCCAAAATGAAATGGTCAAGCTAAAGCATCCAATAAAACTTTAATTAAGATATTAAAAATATTGATTAATAAATCAGTTCAAGATTGGAACACTCAATTATATCCAATATTATGGGCTTATCGAACTAGTGTTCGAACCCCTAAAGGTGCTTCTCCCTTTGTCTTGGCATATGTCACCAAATTTGTATTTCCTTTTGAGCTTGAAGTCCCTTCTTTAGGACTTTTACTTCAAGACACTAAAGTAGGAGATGAATATCATGTTGGATGACTAAGCCAACTTGAACTATTAGATTAAAATTTTCTAAATTCTATAGAACATCTTCATGCTTATCAAGACAAACTCAAAAGATCATAATCCAAGAAATTTCATACTCGATATTTTGAGGTTGGAGACCTAGTTCTTAAAGAAAATAAAAAAAATACCAATGCTCGAATGTATCTTAAAGGAAAATTCTAACCAAATTTTTTAGGACCATTTATCATAACTGCTAAATTTGTATCAAGCGCATATCGTTTGGCTAGCTTATATGGAAAATAACTTAAGGAACCAATGAATATAATGCACCTCAAATGATACTATGCATAAAATCATGTTTCACCATTGTACATAGTTGTCACATATTTTGTATATACAACATGTTTTGCATATAGTTTAATTCATAATCACAACCATTTCATATAAATCATCTTTCATATAGTTGCATTTATCTTATATCTCTCATGAGTTTTGGTCCAACTGCATATGGCATATAATCACATCTAGTTAGCATTATCGTGTAAATATTAGACTGATGTTGTCAATATTCATAGTCAATCTTGGTTTTATTTTAAGAAATTCAAAGTTTATCTTGAACCACTCACATAGTTCAGATTTTAATAAAATCTTGATTCTCGATATTCATTACAAATATTTCTTGAACCAAAATCACTATTCCTCATTAAGAAAGTTTTGAGTTTTGGGAACTGATTTTACCACTTTTTGACCAAGACACACTTACACATATTAAAAATGATTTTGCAAAAACAAATATGATACTACACAGTAGTCCTTGTTCCTTAAGTGAAAGTTTTTCCTTGCTATCCTATTATGCGCATGGTCTAGAATATTGAGAATTGATAAAAGGACAAGCTCCCCCTACCCGAATAAAATCCCTTGCTCTTCCACTAATATGAGCAAGTATCCCTTGAAAAAAATGATTTTAATACAAAGAAAATAAATCCCCTTGTTAAAAATCAGCAAGAATCCCTGCTAAAATAAATAAAAGAAGAAGGGGGTAATGAGATTGAATCCCTGGAATTCCTCAGTTATTCAAAAACCATGAGGTGATCTCCATTACAACAATGGGTTGAATGAAACCCACCTGGAAATGGGGTGGTATTTTGTGTGGTGATATGTATGTCACATTAGTGACCTTATTTTGTACAAACCAATATCTACTTATGGGTAAGCTAGATTTTAGTGGCTTGCATTACAAAATAATTATGTCTAACCACGTATAAAATCAAAGTAAATGAATTCATCACTTGCACACACAATGGTTCTTAAATATGGTTTACATCATTACATTACTTAAAATTAGTAAATGAAATTCATAATGCACACACATTTGATCCTTGAGAGATTTCATATCAAAATTAAGATCAAGATGGAAAACGAATGCAAAAATCATAGACTAGTTCTTAATAAACTTGATTTCATCCTAAATTGACCAAGATTCTCCTTGAGTTTTGATTTCTTGAATTCACTATATCCTCATGGATTTGTATGACTGTTAGCATAAGAAATTGGTCCTAAAACCAATTAATCTTGCATCGCATATCTACCATCTAGTAAAATGCATTCATTTCACCATATTGCATGATTGCTTGCCATATACAAAAATTTGCATTGAGCATACATAATTGCTTGGTCATTTAGTTGCATATAGACTTCGCGATGATGGCATGAGAGACCCTAATAAAATATCTCCATTTATTTCACACTATAAATCTTATGCCTAGTGCAAGTTTTCTATCCCATTTTTCATGCTTCAATAACCTATATTACCCCATACTTCTCTTAAGGTAATCAAAACTAATCTTAAGATCACACATTACTTATCACTACTTCTATCAATTTCAATAAAAAAATCTCAAATTACTTTTGTATCATAACCCTTCGATGTCAGCATTACAAAAAAACCTCACACAAGATTCGCTTCATGACCAATGCAAGAGGCAGCCTCCATAAACAGTCATATACAAGCACACATCCTTGATGTCCATTTCTAACTGATAAAAAAAGTAAGGGTATATTTCCCAAACAATATTTCTTCTACAACACCAAATATTAATTACATCAAATCACCCTTCACTTTTCTACAATGATATCTTGATTAAGCATGATAAAACAACATTAAAAACCAAAACATGACCATAAGCATGATTATGACCAAAATCAATAAAAATATTTTGCATTAGACATAACACATAAACACAAAACAAAACAAAAGTATAATATTAATCTTAAAAATACATAAAGTACATAAGGTCGACTGGTATACCACAATCAAAACTGGCATACTTAATCACTAGGGGTATACCACAAAAAGAACCCTCGATATATCATCCCCTAGATCCTCTAGAACTCTGGCTATCATTAGGAGGTGGCCTGAGCACCTAAAACTTAGGGATCCCAGACATTGACCTGGAAGTTGATCTAGAGTGACTCAAAGCCCTACTAACTCAAGAACTGATATTTTGGGACCACTCAAATCTCTAACGTGATCCTCAAATCCCTTATATCACCACTCTCGATTCTTGAGAGAGCCTCAATGCAAAACAAAAACAAAAACATTGTTTAGTATATTATCATAATCAAAAATATTATTTAAAAAAATAATACTAGTAAAATGAACTTTTTCTTTTTCCTTTGCAAATTTGGATGCAATTTACTGATTTGGATGTATTGCAAACATAGATTCAGGCTTCCAAATCTACCATAAGCAAGCCCAAATTTGCTTGATTGGATTCTTGTTCAAACGAATTTGGACATTCAAATTTGCCTAAAATATCTGAATTTGTGAATTTGAAAGTCAATTTAGAAAAATTCAGATGTCTTAATTTGTTGATTCTACCGCGTGACGGTAGGTTGTGTTACAAATTTCAAAAAATCAAATAAATAATCAAAAATCAAGATCCAAATCTTAGAGTCAGGCTTACTCATATCCGCACGCCTCCTCTGTTACCACTTTCTCACACTCTGTCTACCAGATGAATAGGAGAAACCATTTTCTCTAGAGCAAAATTCTTAGAATACAAGGGTAAAAATGAATTAGGTTTTAACCTAATTTTATAATTTTACCCCTTTTTTTCAAATTTTGAGTTTTATAATAAATTTGAATTACCTAGGCATGGAAATCAAGTTGTGTATTTACTTTGTTCTTATTTACTTAAGGCAGCTCCAATTTTAACCATATGAGGGTTGGTTTATGTTCCAATATTAATTTTTAAGATATCTTCTATACAAATATTCAAGTCTCTTTCGAATTTAGGAGGGGTGAGTGAAACACCCATTTCTTGAAGTTCTTCTAGAGATAGTTTGGCTAACTCTTCCTATGTAGGTGTTGTTTGAACATGAGATATACATGGGATAAATCCATCAAAGAAAAAACTATTCCTCGTGACTTCTTCGAAGGGGATGTCAAAAAAGACATCTCATTCTACACATTCATCTATAGCGGTAATCATTTTCGAATGGACTATTGAAATTATATTGTAATAAAACAAATGAGTTTTCTTTATCTTATTAATATTCATTAAGTGCTTTTGATTTTATAAATATTCACCATATGTGATTAGGTGATCATCGTCATCGAAGGGAAAAGGTTGAGAATTCATAGGAATATAGCCTATACCACATTGAGCAGGCCATTCCTCAACCTCAAAGGGTTCACATATGTCATTTTCAAAATGACCCAAACCTTTACCCTTATAACCCATATCACACATAATTTGCTTTGATTTTATATATTTGTTGGAGAAGTAACATTGAGCAAAACTATTCTCATCAAATATAAAGCTCATTTTTTTAATATTGATTTTATTAGGGGAACATCCTATGAAAACAAAAGTACAACTCCCAACATGATATATTTTTCCCCGTTTGTGAGGTAAACATGTCATTTGCGGGGATGACAGTAATTAAGACAAGATAATAAAGTATTTTTCAACAAAATTAACATGTTCCATTAGTGTTAATATGGTGGATAAATATAGTAAAGCCTCATCTGTGAGAGGGTATGACGTAGAAGGATTATCAGTTTTAGAATGTATAGGTGTGTCAGAAGAAGGTAAAGGTTCAACATTTGGGAAATAATACTTAGGAGGAATAGGATACAATGACGATAGAGCTAGGCAAAACATAATATTAATGGGTTCTACCATTGCACACATTTTAAATGGTCTAGGGTATCCATGAATGGTGACCAATTTTAAACTCAAATTTTACACATTGATGCAAAGTAGAGGGAACTGCCCTCATTGCATTGATCCAAGGACAACCTAGAAGGATGTTGTATGATGCTAGACAAGATACAACAAAAATGGATGTATCCAAAATTCTAGGACCAACTTGTAATGGGATAGATATCACACCACAAGCTTCTTGGATTTCATCATTAAAAGCTTTAATAATCATTTCATTTCTTCTTAGATCCTTGTTTTTGAATCCAAACCTTTTAAAAAAATCATAGGTGCAAATATTTAGAGATGAACCATTGTCAATCAATACCCTTTTAACACCTACATCTCCAATTAATGTTGTTATGTATAAAGGATTATCCCTATGCATACTTTGAGGAGGTATATATTTGTCATGAAAATCAATATAGTCAACTCCTCGAGAGATTATAACATTAACTATAATAGTTGGCTTTATGTCCTAAGGTACCATAATTTGGCTTAGGGTATTCATTAATTCTTCTCTATGAATAGATTAAGTCCTAAGAATATCAAGAAGGGAAATTCTAGCCATTATATTGGCTAGTTTATCAAAAGGAGTCTTCTGTTGAGGTCGAATTATATTATTCCCTTTATGAGGTGGTTTTATTAAAAAATGTGGTTGATACCCATCATTTGGTTGAGTTGTAGGTAATTGAGTTTGGTTTTTTTTGAGCTTTTTGTCTAGTAATGGCTCCAAATGTAGCCACAATATTTCTTGATTTATGTGGAATAGAAAAGTCATCTTAAATAGATTGTGGTCTAGCAGTTGATGTTTATTCTATGGGAAGAAATTGTTGTGAGGAAGAATAGGTTGTTATCATTATTGGAAATGGTTCCTCCAGCACTAAAAAATTTGTAATAGGTAAAATTGGTCCTGATTCAACTTCTAAACTATTAGAATTAAAATATCTAATATCTACTTTAGATTATGTCTCACTTTATGTATGTTAAAAAGATGGGGATTGTAATTTTCTTCTTTGAAATTGCTCAATTGTGATAATGGATTGGGTAGGCACAAATGAAGTTTGTGGGAGTTGCGATGGCAGGTGACTGCTAACCATTACCACATAACGTGTTTGATGAGGCGCATTCTTATAATCTAGTTGATTCACAACTTCCTTACCACAATTTGGTAATGGATTTTGGAATATGTTTAGAGTTTGATTAGCATTTTGTACCTATTGCTTTTGTGGGTTTTTTGGTGGATTAGCTTTTGGTGGAGGACTTTCCACTCCCAATTTTCCATTATCAATCAAGTTTTGTACCAAGTGTTTTAATATTTTACAATTTTTGGTTGGATGTTCGTCCACTTGATAGAAATCACAAATGTTGGTCTGGTCTATAGCAAGGTTGAGAGGTGTCAGGTTGTCGTATCTTTGGCAATTTAATCAAGCCTCTTTCTACCAATTTTGGTACGACCATTGTAAAATGTTGATTTAATCTTGTGAAATTCCATTGTGGAGGTTTTTGAGGTGATTTTAATACAAACTTTTTTGTGGTTTCTGTGGTATTAACATTTGGAGGAGGTCTATTATCTGTGACCCCATCTCCTACCACAAGTTTGTTTTTGTATTCTATCATTCTTCATTTTAAGTTGTCCTCTTATGATAAGGGCTTATTCTACTCTTATCTATAGCTTGATCAAAAGAGGTTACAATAGCAGTAGACAACTCATAGGATAATTACTCTTGTAAATTTGCAATGAAAATTTCTAGCATCTCTCTTGGAGGTAGGGAAAAGTGTAATTTGCCTAAAAATTTTCTTCATCGAGCTAGAAATTCTATGAAATTTTCTCATTTCCCTTGTTTTATCTTGTTCAAATCCTAATTGTGACATTCCTTTCTATATAGGTGTCAAATTGATGTACAAACAACTCTGCAGTTTCTTCAAATTTTCATAAGGAGTGTGTTGGCAACTGATAATACCATTCCAAGGCCATACCTCCTAAAATTTTTGGGAATATTTTTAATAACAACATGTCATCATATGCAATGTCATGGCAAGTGGTCTGAAACATGCGAATATGTTCAATCGGGTCTTCTATCCCCTTATAAATCGGTAAAATTGACATGGGGAAGCATTTAGGATGTGGTCTAGCAACAACAAAAGGGTCTAATGGTTGATTGCATATTTTCTTATAATTGTATGTAGGGTGATAATGATTTATTTGTTCTAATCGTGAATCTAATTATTGGACTATATCTTCAATATGATGTGGTCGCCAATTATGTTTATTTTGTGCTTCTATGTTTGCATAGGGAGGATAATATGTATGTTGTGCTTCCGCATAAGGAGTTGAAATGGTAATATTGTTATGCATAGGATTTGAATTTGGAGGGTTTATGAGCTTATAAGGAGGTATATTTTGTTGCAAAGTTGGTTGAGAGGAAGTCAAGATTTTCACATTTTTATTTTTTTGAGATGTTGAGGCTTGAATAAATTGAGTGTTAAAATATTGAGAAAGAAAGTTATTGTTGGTAGTAGAAGAAGGTTATTTTTGGGTAGTAGTAGTGGTTGCAAAAATATATTTATGTTGTGATGTCGTAGTTTTTTGAATTTGGATGGTACCTAAGGAATTATCATTATGAGTGGTATGTTGTAATGAAGGAAGATTATCACTCGCATGTCTCTGGATATGGGCGAAGTCAAAAAAGCTTCTTCTAAAGCTACTTCCATTGAAAAATCCCCTCTCTTGATTTGGTATTCTATTTCAAAGGTATTAGCAATAGAAGACTGATTATGATTTGAGAATTCACATAAGTGTTACACAGATTCAAAATGAACGTCTCCTTGAGGTCCCATTTTAGGGTCAAAAGGGTCAACTATTTCGTCTCCTTAATTTTGTTCAATTTGTGCAACTTGTTCCTCCTATACTTCTTCTATTTCTATTTTAGTATTAGGTTTTTCATTATCTGACTCCCCTTCAGAGCCAATTGCCACTTCTTTTCCATTCCTTAAGGTTTAGGTATATTATGTTTGTTTTGTTTTTTTTGTTTTTTTATACTATTCCTAATTATTTTTGTACTAAATTAAAGTAAAAAGGCTTTTTCACTAAGTTTTTACAAATATTTTAAATAACAAAGCTAAGGTGATTCTACTCTTCTTGAAAGAGCTTATAAATATCGTTGATGGGCTCTAGGTCTTCAGGGTTCATGAAATGTTCCTCTTCGAAGACAAAGTTCTATTTTAAAAGAAGGACGAAGTGAATGAGGGTGATATTCTTAGTTTCAAAAGTAGGAAGTTGAAATTGGAGCTTTTGGAAAAATCTCTAAAGAGGACTTCTCTAGGTGCTTTGTGATAGCATATTTTTTGTTCAAAGGCTATCTCGTTTTCCTCTAAGTTTGTTAAGAATTTGTGGATGATTATATATTCTTTAAAGTAACTTTCCCACGGGTAAATTGTGGAGTGGACGCTAGCCCTTTTTTTCACAAGCCAACTTTCGCAACTCCTCTTAATTTTAAGATAGGGGGAGTAACAATCTGCACCTAGGGCTTTTGTTATGTCTATCCTTTTAATTTGCTTCAATTCCTCAACCCTTCTCTTAATGAGATCAAAATTCTACCACAAGTATCCCCAATTTTCCCTATTGCTCCTAAAGAGGATATAAACTTATTTTTCTATAAGTTCCTTTCTAAGGTCGATAAGGGCAGATTCTTTAACACTAGTGTCCACCATTTAAAAATATTTCTAGATTTTTTGTTTTTTTTTTCTATTTTTATAAAAAAAGTAAAGTACAATTAAAAAGACAAAAAGAAAAAAAAAATTCTTTTTCTAACTAAATTTTTTTCTTCGAACCGTTTTGCAAGTTGTAGGCCAAGCTATCTCATTTTAATTAAAATTTTTACTCGTATGCCCACATGCAGATGCTTGGTGAAGTCCAAGCTATGATGAACCCCAATTTCTACCAGTCCTAACTTAGTTCACTATGGGCAGCGATACACCTTGAAAGAGATGTGTGCTATTTTTCATTACTATGATAGTTTTTTGACCGACCTCATTTTAAATCTTGATTAGAGGTTTCAAATTTGTTGGGTACAAGTGAAAGGATAATCCCTTTCTAAAAGTTGTAAGCTTTCATTGTATATCCCGTTTTGTCCAGACTAGTTGAAGCTATGGAAGAGTTCATCGGATTTGGTTCTTTTTTAAGGCAAATGATGTAAAAATAAAAAATAAGTGATTTGGTTCATTAAAAATTATCTGATTTATATGGCTTAATCGAAGACACACAAGCTTAAATGATCTCTTTTAGTTTTTTTTTTTAAACAAAGAAAAATAAAATTTTCAAAATGAGGGTGTTTTCACATCGGGTTCACCAAAGAATGTAGACCCAAAATTTTTGCACCCCTTTCTTCCAGGAAAATAGATCTGCACCTGAAAGGAGGAGGAAATATGATGTATCTACACCTCGAATGAGAAGTACTTGAATTGTGCTCTCATTGGTGTCTATCAATAAATTAGGTGGGGGTTCACTAGGAAACACTTTCTATGGCGGTTTCCATGCCCAAGTAATGGTAGGTGTTTGGTTGATTCTTTGAAGCATACACCTAAAGTTTGGGTAAATGCAACTTTTGCCTAGATACATGCATTTCAACTTTTCATGAAAACAATTGTATACAACTATAGCAAGAAAGCTTATAAATTTAACTAAAATGCAAAGGTTTCTTTATGTGCACTAAAATTAAAAAGTAGATTTTATACTAACATGTGCATATTTTATTTTTCTTTTTATTTTGTGTTTACAAAACTAGTGAAATTAATATAAAAAGGTATAAAACTAAGTCTATTTTTTTGTCTTTTTCTTTTGGTTTTCAGCTATTATGATTGATGAAAAGAAGAATGTAATTAAGTCTATATTTTGATATTTTCTTTGGAAATTTTCAACTAATATAATGCAACTAAGACTATGTTTTTGATATTTTGTTTTGATTTTTTCAACTAATGCAATTTGATGTAAAAATAATGCAACTAAGTTTTTGTTCCTTTTGTGTTTTCTTTTATTTTTCTATTATGAGAATGCTTTCTAAAATAGAAGGATATGAAACTAAAGTACAAAAAAACTGATAAAAATTATATTTAGATCCTTACCTGATCTGGATGTTTTTTTTCAGATGCATTCGGATCTAACAGAGCAAATTCAGATTCGTCCAAATATGTCAGGTGCATTCAGACTGCTCCGAATATATTTAGAACCTACAATTTCACAATAAGACACTAAAAATTGTAGTTAGGGGTGAGGAATATACTTAGGCCACAACAAATCAGGGTTTGGGATAGTCAAATCCCCTCGATTATTTTAGAAAACTATGGAAAAAGTAATGGATATATAAATCTAATGCAAAACATGCAATTTGGATGAAAGAAAAAGTAGTAACAGTAGTAAATGCAATAAAGTAATAAATTTGGTGGATACTAAAATACAAACATGAATCAATATGATAAACCTGAAGTCAAAATATTTTTCCCAGCATAGATCTCTACAATTTTGGATATCTACAACAAATTCAAATGGCTCTAAATATGTTCAAACGTACAACGGTTAGATCTGTAAACCTGCAATAGTAAAATTAAAGCAATTTTAGATTTCATCAGTAAATTCGAACACATTTAAATTCATTAAAACCTATAAATTAATCAACATATACTAAAGATCTGCAATCAAGTGTTGTCAATATGAAAAATACCCATTCTAAATATTATAATCAAATCAACAATTTATGTTTTTGATATCTCTATGCAAATTCGGGATAGATAGAGAAAATTCAGATCTGTCCGAATTTGAGACTGTAAATAATATCTAGATCTATAGATGCAGAATTATGAGATCACAAATCAAATTTGATGCATAAAGGGTCAATGATACCAACTATCGTCTGGACTGCTCACTAGAATGATGATATGGTGGCCAAATTCCTTCAAAAAACTTGCAACAATTTATGAAAGAGCTTCTCCACCTCACAAGTTCTACAAAAATCACCATTAGGTCTATCTAGGGGTAGTTTGTGGGATTTATCATCCAATGTAGGTTAAAAAATTAGGGAGGGAAACCAAGATA
Organism: Wollemia nobilis; assembly: GCA_028583015.1. Lineage (NCBI taxonomy): Eukaryota > Viridiplantae > Streptophyta > Pinopsida > Araucariales > Araucariaceae > Wollemia > Wollemia nobilis. The sequence continues at coordinate 7,929,100 of JAQPPZ010016370.1, forward strand.
GGTCAGGCTATTAGGGGAAATTTGATAATTTCCCAATTTTGGTGAATTTAGATGGATCCAAATTCATCAAAAAAATAGGTTTGCCCAGATTGGAGGTAAAATCCAAACAGTGCACCAACTTTAGGTGCACATTTTATTTACGTAAATTTAGACCATTTCAAATTTTTTGGAGTGGTTCGAATACCACGAAAAGAGGAGAAAATATAAGATTTTTAGTTTTTAGCTGGAAAAAAAATTGAGGCAGGGGGCTGGAGGGTGAAAGGTACATTGTTAGGAAGAGGTAACATTTTACTTGGGAGTAGGAATTTTGTAATGTGTCAAAATTCCATGGTTACATTTTTCCTGCTCTTTGGCGCATTTATGAGCAATAAATGCTTTAAAGAAAGATGTAACAAAAATGGGAGTTATGCTGCAAAGCATAAAGAGTTTTTTCAAATTTTCTTTTTATTATTTATTATCTGGAGTACCCCCTTTGGTTTTTTGTGAAAAATTCAAAATTTATTACAAAAATCAACAAAAAGGGTTATAAATAGAAAATTAGGGTAAAACCCTAATTTATTTTTACCCAATATTATACAGTTTTTGTTCTAGATAAATGACAACTTTTATTCATCGAACGGATGCAGTGCGAGCCAAAATTAATAGATCAGGCGTTAGGATACGGGTAAGCATATTTGTAGCTTTTCTTTTTGGATTTTTAGGTTCAATTTTTGGATTTTTAGGGTTTTAAACACGGCCTACCATCATACGGTCAGATTCGTAAATTTAAACTATTTTGAAAAATTCAGACATTCAAATTCATCTAAAATGATATCCATATTCGTAAATTCGAGTGGCTTTCAGTGAATTCATAGGTCCAAATTTGACTAATAAGGGGTCCAATTTTGCAAATTCGAACATACTGATGTAGATTCGATCGTCCAAATCTATTTTTGTAAAAACTCAAATTTGCAAATAAAGTTCGAATTTACAATATTTGCAAATTAAAGTTTAATATTAATGATTGTTTTTGTATTTTTTGTTTTTTGTTTTTTATGGTTTTCTAACTTGATATTTTTTGTTTTTGTTTGTAGTGAGGTGCTCTTAAGAACCGTGAGTGGTAATACAAGGGCTTCGATGAGCATGTCAGAATCCTGAGTGCTAATAATAGGATAATGCTCAAGGTAGTGGTCTTACGACACGTGGCTGAGATGCCATACATAGAGACATATTACTATCTCTTGATTGCTCTTGCAGAGAGATGGTACCTAGGATCTTTTACATTCTGGTTACCGATAGGGAAGATGGCCTTGACTTTGGAGGATCCTTTAGGTTCCTATTAGGGGTCAGTTTATCTACCAATCCATGACCCAAACTCAGGCGATGCAATGGCTAATAGGAGATCCATCCTTTTTGATTGAGTAGAGTGAGGTCAACATTGAGGGGTTGATAGCTGTAGAAATAATATCTTGACTGATAGAGGTGTTTTTAGGGACAATTGTATGGTTACTATCATGCCATCAAAGTGAGTTCCATGGTCCTTGGCTAAGGTAGTGACTGACATGAGGTATTCTAGCTACTGGTTTACATGGGGATCATTTATAGCTAGTGACTGACATGAGGTATTCTAGCTAGTGACTAACATGAGGTATTCTAGCTAGGTGTTTTTAGTGACAATTGTATGGTTACTATCATGCCATCAAAGTGAGTTCCATGGTCCTTGGCTAAGGTAGTGACTGACATGAGGTATTCTAGCTAGTGGTTTACATGGGGATCATTTATACTCTATCGCTTATACAAGATTGTTTAATAGTGTGTATAAGAAGGATTGCAACCTAGTTTTGACTACACTTCTACAAGTATGGTGTTGGGAGCACATTGTAGTAAAGAGGCCAGAGGGGCTTTCTCATTAGTAGATAGAGGATGGATGACCTATTATATTCCATTGGGGTCCTATAGGATGTTGAGGTAGGAAGATGATTTGGTTTAGAGGAGGCCACGCAGGCGATCAATGAGTTGACTGCACCACATATTTTTTGGAGATCTTGGTGAGGGTATCCTAGATAGAAATATGATAGGGTGGAGCTAACTCATGTACAATGAGTGTGATGGTTGTGTATGGAGAGAGGAGATATAGATCTACATCGAGCAGACTAAGTGCAGCGTTAGTTTAGGCTGGTGTAGAAAATTCCTATGGTACAAGACTTTACGTATTGATGAGTGACTCGAGATCCTATGACTACTAGCGATTCTCCTAACCTTAGCATATTTTCCAAGATGTATGAGGATGACCCTATAGTAGTGCTCCCAAATATAGATGATGTGGGAGTAGAGTTTGGGTACAGTGAGTGGTATGCTACCATTCTTCTAGTGATGATCACACAGTAGAGGGGTGGTAGATCAAGTATAATAAGCCTATCAGGAAGTTTCTATATGGAGATATTCTAGACAACCATAGGGTGAGAGGTAGAGGATGTAGAGGGGAGAGGGTCCCTAAATGAGAGGAGGTATGCAAATACAGAGGTCATAGAGGAGAGAGGGTCCTAAAATGAGAGGAGGTAGGTAGATATAGAGGACCTCTTGGTAGGAGAGGGTACTCCAAATTAAGGGAGAGAGTGAGTAGTAGCAACAGGATAGAGTGCCATAGCAGTAGGTACCCCCATCATAGTAGGATGCCTTATATCCTTAGTAGGAGGTACCCTTATCTCCTTGATAGGACTTACATGAGAAGGGCATTGCTATGGAGGTTGGGGAGTCGAGCAACACTAGAGAGGTTACTGCTCTATGGGTAGAGAATGTTGGTTTGTAGAGTCATATTGGTATTCAGGTGATCCAGATCCAGGGTTTGGAGGTACAGATTGCATAGTTGTAGAATCTACTAGGGAAATCCTAGGCTTAGTTTTCCCACATGCAGGGACATGGGATATCTCATCAGATATAGTCACAATCATGCTAGATGAGGAGTGGGGATTTAGGCTAGTCCTCGAGGAGTAACACATTACAGAGTGCATTGATGGTGGTGCATGTGGAAGCTATCTTAGTATCTTAGAGGATGACATTCTATCAGACACTACTTTTAGATAGTTCACAAGGGTCAGAGGGCTCCATTTCCCTTAAATTTAGCGGCTCTGAGCCACTCTAGATTAGTTTCTAGGTCAATGTCTGGGGCCGCATAGTTTTAGGTGCCCATACGACCTCCAAATGATGATACCTAGAGTTTTAGGGGTTCTAGGGGATGATATACCAAGGCTTGGTTTTTTGGTATACCCCCTAGTGACTGAGTATTCTAGTTTATGATTATGGTATTCCAATCGACTTTTGTAGCTTATGTACTTTTTGAGATATATATTACTGCCATTATTTTATTTTTTGTCATTTCTGATTTTTATGATTGTGTAATGCAAAATAGTATTATTGTTTTTGTGATGATAAAAAAAATCATGCTTATGTTTATATTTGAGTTGCTAATGTTGTTTTATCATGCTTATGTTTATATTTGAGTTGCTAATGTTGTTTTATCATGCTTAATCAAAATATTGTTGTAGAAATGTGAAATGTGATTTGATGTAGTTGATATTTTGTAATGCAGTATGATTGAATTATTTGTAGAATATGGATTTTTTGAGAAAGGTGCCCTTACAATTTTGATTAGTTAGCAATAGGCCTTGAGGATGTGTGCTTGTATATGATTGTTTATAGATGTTTCCCCTCATGTTGGTCATGAAGCAAATCCTAAATGAGATTTTTGTTATATTAATAACATCAAGGGGTTGTGATCAACAAATAACTTAAGATTTGTTGATTAAAAGTGATAAGTTGATGATAAGTAACTTGTGGTTTTTAATATTAATCTTGATTTAATCTTAAGAAAAGTATTATGTAATGAGGATGATTAAGCATGAAAATTGGGCTAGAGGACTTGCTCTAGGTATAAGATTCTTAGTGTGAAGTAAATAGAGATATTTTATTAGGGTTGTCTCATGCCATAATCATGAAGTCTATGTGCAACTATATGACCAAGCAGTTGTGTGCGATCAATGCAAGTTTTTGTTTATGACAAGCAAACATGCAATATGGTAAAATGAATGTATTTGTACTAAATGGTAGATATGAGATGCAATATTAATTGGTGTTATGGGCCAATTTATTATGCTAACAGTCATACAAATCCATGAGGATATGGTTACTTCAACTAATAAAAATTCAAGGATAATCTTGGTCATTTTAAGATGAAATTGAGTTTATCAAGAACCAGTGTGTGATTTGTGTATTCATTTTCTATCTTGATCTTAATTATGATAAAAAATCTCTCAAGGATAAATTATGTGTGCGTATAAGGTTCTTTCACCAATTTTGAGTAAGGTAGTGATGCAAACCAAATTTAAGAACCATGTGTGTGCAAATGATAAATTTATTTACCATGATTTTATGCATGTAGTTGGATTTAACTACTTTGTAATACAAGCCATCTAAAGATAGCTAATACATAATATGACATTGGTTTGTACAAAATAAGGTTGCTAATGTGACATACATGTCACCATGCCTAAGACTACCCCATTTCCAAGCATATTTCATTAAACCTATTGTTGTAATGGGGATTACCCCATAAGTTTTAAATACCTAAGGAATTCCAAAGATTCAAGCTCATTACCCCCATTACAACTCATGGTAATCATGCTAATAATTGCAAATTTGGGATAGATAGAGCGAATTCAGATCTGTCCGAATTTGAGACTGTAAATAATATCTAGATCTATAGATGCAGAATTATGAGATCACAAATCAAATTTGATGCATAAAGGGTCAATGATACCAACTATCGTCTGGACTGCTCACTAGAATGATGATATGGTGGCCAAATTCCTTCAAAAAACTTGCAACAATTTATGAAAGAGCTTCTCCACCTCACAAGTTCTACAAAAATCACCATTAGGTCTATCTAGGTGTAGTTTGTGGGATTTATCATCCAATGTAGGTTAAAAAATTAGGGAGGGAAACCAAGATAGGTCAGGCTATTAGGGGAAATTTGATAATTTCCCAATTTTGGTGAATTTAGATGGATCCAAATTCATCAAAAAAATAGGTTTGCCTAGATTGGAGGTAAAATCCAAACAGTGCACCAACTTTAGGTGCACATTTTATTTACGTAAATTTAGACCATTTCAAATTTTTTGGAGTGGTTCGAATACCATGAAAAGAGGAGAAAATATAAGATTTTTAGTTTTTAGCTGGAACAAAAATTGAGGCAGGGGGTTGGAGGGTGAAAGGTACATTGTTAGGAAGAGGTAACATTTTACTTGGGAGTAGGAATTTTGTAATGTGTCAAAATTCCATGGTTACATTTTGCCTGCTCTTTGGTGCATTTATGAGCAATAAATGCTTTAAAGAAATATGTAACAAAAATGGGAGTTATGCTGCAAAGCATAAAGAGTTTTTTCAAATTTTCTTTTTATTATTTATTATCTGGAGTACCCCCTTTGGTTTTTTGTGAAAAATTCAAAATTTATTACAAAAATCAACAAAAAGGGTTATAAATAGAAAATTAGGGTAAAACCCTAATTTATTTTTACCCAATATTATACAGTTTTTGTTCTAGATAAATGACAACTTTTATTCATTGAACGGATTCAGTGCGAGCCAAAATTAATAGATCAGGCGTTAGGATACGGGTAAGCATATTTGTAGCTTTTCTTTTTGGATTTTTAGGTTCAATTTTTGGATTTTTAGGGTTTTAAACACGGCCTACCATCATACGGTCAGATTCGTAAATTTGAACTATTTTGAAAAATTCAGACATTCAAATTCATCTAAAATGATATCCATATTCGTAAATTCGAGTGGCTTTCAGTGAATTCATAGGTCCAAATTTGACTAATAAAGGGTCCAATTTTGCAAATTCGAACATACTGATGTAGATTCGATCGTCCAAATCTATTTTTGTAAAAATTCAAATTTGCAAATAAAGTTCGAATTTACAATATTTGCAAATTAAAGTTTAATATTAATGATTGTTTTTGTATTTTTTGTTTTTTTTTTTTTATGGTTTTCTAACTTGATATTTTTTGTTTTTGTTTGTAGTGAGGTGCTCTTAAGAACCGTGAGTGGTAATACAAGGGCTTCGATGAGCATGTCAGAATCCTGAGTGCTAATAATAGGATAATGCTCAAGGTAGTGGTATTACGACACGTGGCTGAGATGCCATACATAGAGACATATTACTATCTCTTGATTGCTCTTGCAGAGAGATGGTACCTAGGATCTTTTACATTCTGGTTACCGATAGGGAAGATGGCCTTGAATTTGGAGGATCCTTTAGGTTCCTATTAGGGGTCAGTTTATCTACCAATCCATGACCCAAACTCAGGCGATGCAATGGCTAATAGGAGATCCATCCTTTTTGATTGAGTAGAGTGAGGTCAACATTGAGGGGTTGATAGCTGTAGAAATAGTATCTTGACTGATAGAGGTGTTTTTAGGGACAATTGTATGGTTACTATCATGCCATAAAAGTGAGTTCCATGGGCCTTGGCTAAGGTAGTGACTGACATGAGGTATTCTAGCTAGTGGTTTACATGGGGATCATTTATACTCTATCGCTTATACAAGATTGTTTAATAGTGTGTATAAGAAGGATTGCAACCTAGTTTTGACTACACTTCTACAAGTATGGTGTTGGGAGAACATTGTAGTAAAGAGGCCAGAGGGGCTTTCTCATCAGTAGATAGAGGATGGATGACCTATTATATTCCATTGGGGTCCTATAGGAGGTTGAGGTAGGAAGATGATTTGGTTTAGAGGAGGCCACGCAGGCGATCAATGAGTTTACTGCACCACATATTTTTTGGAGATCTTGGTGAGGGTATCCTAGATAGAAATATGATAGGGTGGAGCTAACTCATGTACAATGAGTGTGATGGTTGTGGATGGAGAGAGGAGATATAGATCTACATCGAGCAGACTAAGTGCAACGTTAGTTTAGGCTGGTGTAGAAAATTCCTATGGTACAAGACTTTACGTATTGATGAGTGACTCGAGATCCTATGACTACTAGCAAGTCTCCTAACCTTAGCATATTTTCCAATATGGATGAGGATGACCCTATAGTAGTGCTCCAAAATATAGATGATGTGGGAGTAGAGTTTGGGTACAGTGAGTGGTATGCTACCATTCTTCTAGTGATGATCACACAGTAGATGGGTGGTAGATCAAGTATAATAAGCCTATCAGGAAGTTTCTATATGGAGATATTCTAGACAACCATAGGGTGAGAGGTAGAGGATGTAGAGGGGAGAGGGTCCCTAAATGAGAGGAGGTATGCAAATACAGAGGTCATAGAGGAGAGAGGGTCCTCAAATGAGAGGAGGTAGGTAGATATAGAGGACCTCTTGGTAGGAGAGGGTACTCCAAATTGAGGGAGAGAGTGAGTAGTAGTAACAGGATAGAGTGCCATAGCAGTAGGTACCCCCATCATAGTGGGATGCCTTATATCCTTAGTAGGAGGTACCCTTATCTCCTTGATAGGACTTACATGAGAAGGGCATTGCTATGGAGGTTGGGGAGTCGAGCAACACTAGAGAGGTTACTGCTCTATGGGTAGAGAATGTTGGTTTGTAGAGTCATATTGGTATTCAAGTGATCCAGATCCAAGGTTTGGAGGTACAGATTGCATAGTTGTAGAATCTACTAGGGAAATCCTAGGCTTAGTTTGCCCACATGCAGGGACATGGGATATCTCATCAGATATAGTCACAATCATGCTAGATGAGGAGTGGGGATTTAGGCTAGTCCTCGAGGAGTAACACATTACAGATTGCATTGATGGTGGTGCATGTGGAAGCTATCTTAGTATCTTAGAGGATGACATTCTATCAGAAACTACTTTTAGATAGTGCACAAGGGTCAGAGGGCTCCATTTCCCTTAAATTTAGCGTCTCTGAGCCACTCTATATTAGTTTCTAGGTCAATGTCTGGGGCCGCATAGTTTTAGGTGCCCATACGACCTCCAAATGATGATACCTAGAGTTTTAGGGGTTCTAGGGGATGATATACCAAGGCTTGGTTTTTTGGTATACCCCCTAGTGACTGAGTATTCTAGTTTATGATTATGGTATTCCAATCGACTTTTGTAGCTTATGTACTTTTTGAGATATATATTACTGCCATTATTTTATTTTTTGTCATTTCTGATTTTTATGATTGTGTAATGCAAAATAGTATTATTGTTTTTGTGATGATAAAAAAAATCATGCTTATGTTTATATTTGAGTTGCTAATGTTGTTTTATCATGCTTAATCAAAATATTGTTGTAGAAATGTGAAATGTGATTTGATGTAGTTGATATTTTGTAATGCAATATGATTGAATTATTTGTAGAATATGGATTGTTTGAGAAAGGTGCCCTTACAATTTTGATTAGTTAGCAATAGGCCTTGAGGATGTGTGCTTGTATATGATTGTTTATAGATGTTTCCCCTCATGTTGGTCATGAAGCAAATCCTAAATGAGATTTTTGTTATATTAATAACATCAAGGGGTTGTGATCAACAAATAACTTAAGATTTGTTGATTAAAAGTGATAAGTTGATGATAAGTAACTTGTGGTTTTTAATATTAATCTTGATTTAATCTTAAGAAAAGTATTATGTAATGAGGATGATTAAGCATGAAAATTGGGCTAGAGGACTTGCTCTAGGTATAATATTCTTAGTGTGAAGTAAATAGAGATATTTTATTAGGGTTGTCTCATGCCATAATCATGAAGTCTATGTGCAACTATATGACCAAGTGGTTATATGCGATCAATGCAAATTTTTGTTTGTGACAAGCAAACATGCAATATGGTAAAATGAATGTATTTGTACTAAGTGGTAGATATGAGATGCAATATTAATTGGTGTTATGGGCAAATTTATTATGCTAACAATCATACAAATCCATTAGGATATGGTTACTTCAACTAATAAAAATTCAAGGATAATCTTGGTCATTTTAAGATGAAATTGAGTTTATCAAGAACCAGTGTGTGATTTGTGTATTCATTTTCTATCTTGATCTTAATTATGATAAAAAATCTCTCAAGGATAAATTATGTGTGCGTATAAGGTTCTTTCACCAATTTTGAGTAAGGTAGTGATGCAAACCAACTTTAAGAACCATGTGTGTGCAAATGATAAATTTATTTACCATGATTTTATGCATGTAGTTGGATTTAACTACTTTGTAATACAAGCCATCTAAAGCTAGCTAATACATAATATGACATTGGTTTGTACAAAATAAGGTTGCTAATGTGACATACATGTCACCATGCCTAAGACTACCCCATTTCCAAGCATATTTCATTAAACCTATTGTTGTAATGGGGATTACACCATAAGTTTTAAATACCTAAGGAATTCCAAAGATTCAAGCTCATTACCCCCTTATTTTCTTTTGATTTTTAAGTAGGGATTCTTGTTCATTTTTTAACAAGAGGATTGATTTGATTTGTAAAAATCATTCATGTTTTTCAAAGAATACTTGCTTAGATTAGGCAAAGAGCAAGGGATTTTATTCGGGTAGAAGGGAGCTTGTCCTTTTGTCAATTCTCAACACTCTAGACCATGTGCATAATAGGATAGCAAGGGAAACCTTTCACTTAAGGAGCTAGGACTACTATGTAGCATCATATTTCCTTGTGCAAGAATCATTTTAATATGTGTAAGTGTGTTCTAGTTCAAAAAGTGATAGAATCAATTCCCAAAACTCAAAATTTCTTAATGTAGAAGTGGTGATTTTGGTTCAAGAGAGATTTATAATCAATATCAAAAATCAAGATTTTATTTAAATGTGAATTTTGTGAGTGGTTTAGAATAAACTCTAAATTTCTTAAAAGAAAACCAAGATTAACTATGAATATGAACAACATCAGTTGAATATTTAAGTAATATAATACCTGGATGTGACCATATGACCTATGCAATTGGACCAAAACTTATTAAGGATGTAAGATTGAATGCAACTAGATGAAATATGATGAGTATGAAATGGTTGTGATTATGCAAGAAATATTGTATGTGCAAAATATATGACAACTATGTACAGTGGTAGGTCATATATTTATGCATAATATCATTTAAGGTGCATTATATTCATTGGCTCCTTAAGGTATTTTCCATATAAAGTAGCCAAACAATATGCACCTGATCCAAATTTAGTAGTGATGATAAATGGTCCTAACTAGTTTGGTTGAAATTTTACTTTAAGATCAGTTCGAGCATTTGTATTTGTTAGATTTTCTTTAAGAACTAAATCTCCAACCTCAAAATATCGAGTATGCACTTTTTTGGAGTATGATATTTTGACTTTGTCTTGATAGGAGCAAAGATGCTCCAAAGCATTTATGCACTTTTCATCTAGTAATTCCAATTGGCTTAGTCGTCCAACATGATATTCATCTCCTATTTTTGCATCTTGAAGTAAAAGACCTAAATAATGGACTTCCAGCTCAAAATAAAATACAACTTCAACACCATATACTAAGACAAAGGGAGAAGTGCCCATAGGGGTTCGAACACTAGTCCGATAAGCCCATAAGGTAGGATATAGTTGAGTATGTCAATATTACCTTGATTTATTAACCAATCCTTTTAGAATTTTAATTAAAGTTTTATTGGATGCTTCAGCTTGGCCATTTCCTTATGGATAGTAAGGAGTAGACTATTTATGTTGGATTTTGTAGATAGTAAGGAGTAGACTATCTAGACTATCTCAGGAGTAGACTATCTTTATTTTTTAAGCACGTTGCATTATCAGAAATGAGTGTAGATGGAATCCCAAATATACATATGATTTGATTAAAAAATTTAGATATAGGTTCTCATGCAAGAAGCCAATGGCATATCTTCTACCCATTTTGTAAAATATTCAATTGTTGTTATGATGAATTTATGACCATCTGAAGAAACTGGATTAATATTCTTGATAATGTCTAGGCCCCATTTTGAAAAATTATAAGGGAAAGAAATGGATTGAATCTCTTGGGCAGAAGCATGAACAAGATTTGCATGTTGCTGACATATATCACATTGACATACATAATCATTGGCATTTTTTTCATGGAGGGCCAAAAATAGCCCATTCGTATGAGTTTTTTGGCTATGGAACCACCACTAAAATGACCTCTACAAGATCCATCATGCACTTTTTTTTGGATTCATCTAGGTTAAAGAACCTTAGAAGGATACCTTCAAAATACCTTTTATACAAGGTACTTCTGATGGTTACAAAAAAAATAGCTTGTTTATGCAATAGCCTCCATTTTTTATATCTAGACCATCTAGGAATGATCCATTTTGGAGAAAGTTGAAGATATCTCCATACCATGATTCTAAATATGTTTCTTCAATTATGAATATGTCTAAGGGTGCTAGGAAATATTCTAATGAAGTGGGTTCCCTAAGTTGGTGAATGATTATTGTAGCATGATCATCATCCAACTCTAAAGGAATAAGAGAAGCAGATGCTGCCATAGCATCCACAACATGGTTACTAGTACGAGGGATAGGTTCAATAGTAACTTTATCAAATAAAGATATATTTTAAAAACATACTCTTTATAAGGATGAAGTTTCTCATCTTGGGTTTGATAGATATTACTAATTTGATTCATCACAAGTTGCGAGTCTCCAAAAATTAACAAGATTTTAATATTCAAGGCTAGAGTTGCTCGTAACCCAAGAATCAAGGCTTCATATTCTACTGTGTTATTTATGCAAGCAAATTGGAATTTGAAATATAATGGGGTAAGTTGTTTTTGTGGAGACGCCAATATAATACCTACACACGCACCACTCATGCAATGGGCTCCATAAAAATGTAGATTCCAAGAGTCTAAAAGTTCACCTTATATATTAAGGCATTCATCTGGAAACTCTATCATCAAAGGGTGAGTAGATTCAAGAGAAGCAATAGTGAGTTGATCGGCGATGACTTGCCTTTTAATGGATTTTTTGCCAATAAAGGTTAAATAAAACTCACTTAGAGCGAGAACCCATTTTACTTCCCATCCTGATAAATAAGGTCTACTCATCAAATATTGTAAGGGATCAAATTTTGCGATGATAAATGTTTTTTGAATAATCATATAATGGCACAGTTTTTGTGTGGATAACATAACAACTAAGCATTTGCTTGTTGTGGTGCAGGGGAAAAAGCCCCGGGGGCGGGTGGGGGCGGCGCCGCCCCCTTTTTTCTTTCCTCCCCCCCCCCCTATATAATATTTATATAAGTAACGTCCTGGGGGGGGGGGGCCCCCAAGGCCCCCCCCCCCCCCCCCCCCCCCCCTAGAAAGTGGCACCTCGAAAGGGGTGTTTTCCACTATAAATTAGTTTTAAGTCCCGGTGTTGCACCCTTTTCTTTCTTTTACTTTTTGGGATGTTTTCCACAAATTAAAAAAGAAAAAAAACATAACAACTAAGTAGAGATTTTCTAAAGGAGTATAGCAAGTTTCATAACTTACCAAGGTTATTCTTATGTAATAAATATCTCTCTTTCTTATCCTCGTCATGTTGCACAAGTATTGCTCCTAGCGCAAGTTCTGAGGCAAAAATATATAAAATAAAAGGATACTCAGGCCTAGGTGGGACAAGCATTGGTAGTGTAAGCATATATGTCTTAAGAGCATCGAAGGATTCTTGAAATTTCTCATCCCATTTGAAAAGGGTATCTTTCTTAAGTAACTTAATAAAGGGTTGACATTTATCTACAAATTTGTCAATGAAACAATAGATGGATTGGAGCTTATCTTGTAAACTTCTAAGCTCTGTCAAAGTTTTTGGTGGCAAAATATCAATGATTGCCTTGATTTTGATAGGATATATCTCTATTCCTTGCATAGATACAATAAATCCAAATAATTTACCTGATTTTATTCCAAATACACATTTTTTCGGGTTTAAACAAACTTTGCATCCATAGAGTCTATTAAAGACTCATTGCAGGTCAGGAATGTGATTTTCCTCCTTAATAGATCGAGCTATGATGTCATCCATGTAATCATGTAAAATTTCATACATCATATCATGGAACACATACATCATAGCTCGTTGATAAGTTACCCCTGCATTCTTTAAACCAAATGGAATTACTTTCCAATAGAAATACCCCCAAGGTGTAATGAAGGTAGTTTTAGGTTGATCCTCTAGTGCTATATGAATTTGATTATATCCTAAAAATCCATCCATAAGGGATAACATCCCACTTCCTATCATGAAATCAATGATTTGATCCATATTAGGAATGGGAAAGTCATATTTGGGACATGCAACATTAATATCCCTAAAATCAGTACATACCATGATTTTAGTAACCTCTTTTTTGGTTATTGGGACAACATTAGATATCCAATCATAATAGTATATGGTTTGAATGAATTCAACATCTAATTTTTTTTGCAATTCATATTTAACTAGCAAGGCTACTTTAGGATGCATTTTCCTAAGTTTTTGTTTTACAAGTTTAGCGTCAGGACAAACCACTAAGTGGTGCATAACTACAGAAGGATCTAAGCTAGTCATATCCACATATGTCCATGCAAAGATGTCAAGGTATTCTAAAAGGATTTATATGTATTTAATTTGTTCTTATTTACTTAAGTTAACTCCAATTTTAACAATATGAGGGTTGGTTTCTGTTTCAATATTAATTTTTAAGATATCTTCTACCAAAATATTCATGTCTCTTTCAAAGTTAGGAGGGGCATGTGAAACACCCATTTCCTGAAGTTCTTCTAGATATAGTTTGGCTAACTCTTCCTATGTGGTTGTTGTTTGAATATGAGCTATACATGGGATAGTTCCATTAAAGAGAAATTATTCCTCATGACTTCTTTGATGGGATGTCAAAAAAGACATCTCCTTCTACACATTCATCTAGAGCAACAATCATTTCCGAATAGACTATTGAAATATTTTTGTAAGAAAACAAATGAGTTTTATTTCTCTTCTTAATATTCATTAAGTTCTTTTGATTTTCTAAATATTAACCATATGTGATTATGTGATCATCGTCATTGAAGGGAAATGGTTGAGATTTTGTAGGGATATAGCCTATACCACATCGAGTAGGTCATTCCTCAACCTCAAAGGGTTCACGTATGCAATTTTCAAAAGGACCTAAACCTTTACCCTTATAACCCATATCACACATAATTTTCTTTGATTTTATATATCTATTGGAGAAGTAACATTGAGCAAAAAAATTCTCATAAAATGTAAAGCTCATTTGTTTAATATTGATTTTATTAGAAGAACATCTTATGAAAATAAAAGTACAAATCCCAACATGATATATGTTTCCATTTTTGCGAGGTAAACTTGTTATTCGCAGGGATGGTGGTAATTGAGACAAGATAATGGAGTCTTGTACAACAAAATTAGCATTCTCCGTGGGTGCTAATATGGTGGATAAATCTGGTAAAGCCTCATCTATGATAGGATATGACATAGAAGGATAATCAATTTTAGAAGGTATAGGTGTGTTATAAGAAGGTAAAGGTTCAACCTTTGGGGAAGAAGACTTAGGAGGAACAGGAGCCAATGATGATAGCGCTAGGCAAAATGGAACATTAATGGGTTCTACCATTGCACACACTTCAAATGGTCTAGGGTCTCCATGAATGGTGACCAATTGATTTTTAAACACAAATTTTACACACTGATGTAAAGTAGAGATAATTGTCCTCATTGCATTGATCCAAGGACGTCCTAGAAGGATGGTGTATGATGTTGGACGAGGTACAAAAAAATAGACGTATCCAAAATTCTAGGACCAACTTGTAATGGGATACATATCACACCACAATATTTTTGGGTTTCGTCATTAAAAACTTTAATAATCATTTCGGTTCTTCTTAAATCCTCGTTTCTAAACCCAAACCTTTTTAAAAAAATTTAGGTGCAAATATTTAGATATAAACCATTGCCAATCAATACCATATTAACACCTACATCTCCAATTAGTGTTGTTATGTACAAAGGATTATCCCTATGCATACTTTGAGGAGGTATATCTTTGTCATGAAAATTGATGTAGTCAACTCCTTGAGAGGCTACAACATTAACTACAATAGTTGGCTCTATGCCTGAGGTACCATCATCTGGATTAGGGTATTCATTAATTCTTCTCTGTGAAAAAATAAAGTCCGAAGAATATCAAGAAGGGAAATTCTAGCCATTGTATTGGCTAGTTGTTCATTGATATCAAAATAAGTCTTCTGTTGAGGTCAAATTACATTATTCCCTTTATGTGGTGGTTTTAGAAAAAAATGTGGTTGATCCCCATCATTTGGTTGAGTTGTAGATAATTGATTTTGGGAATTTTGATCGTTTTGTCTAGTAATGGCTTCAATTGTAGCCACAATATTGCTTGATTGATGTGGAATAGAAAAGTCATCTTGAATAGATTGTGGTCTAGCAATTGATGTTTGTTCTATGGGAAGAAATTATTGTGAGGAAGGATGGGTTGTTATCATTCTTGGAAATGGTTCCTCCGGAACTAAAAAATATGTAATAGGTAAAATTGGTCCTGATTCATATTTTGAACTATTAGAATGAAAATAACTAATATCTACTTCAGATTCTGTCTCACTTTCTGTATGTTCAAAATATGGGGATTGTAATTTTCTTCTTTGAAATTGCTCAATTGTGATAATGGATTGGGTAGGAACAAATAAATTTTGTGGGAGTTGTGATGGTAGGTGATTTCTCACCATTCCCACATAACATGTTGGATAAGCACACTCTTATAATCTAGCTCATTCACAACTTCCTTACCACAATTTGGTAATGGATTTTGGAAGATGTCTAGATTTTGATTAGCATTTTGTGCATGTTGCTTTGTGGGTTTGTTGGCATATTAGCATTTGGTGGAGAATTTTCCACTCCCAATTTTCTATTATCAATCAAGTCTTGTACCAAGTGTTTTAATATTCTACAAGTGTTGGTTGGATGTCCGTACACTTGATGGAAATCATAATTTTGGTTTGGTCTATACCAAGGTTGAGAGGTGTCAGGTTGTCGTATCTCTGGCAATTTTATCAAGTCTCTTTCTACCAATTGTGGTAATACCATTGTCAAAGGTTGATTTAACCTTGTGAAATTCCATTGTGGAGGTTTTTGAGGTACTTTTAACACAAAATTATTTGTGGTTTCCATGGTATTAACATTTGGAGGAGGTATATTAATTGTGACTCCATATCCTACCACAAGTTTGTTTTTGTATTGATTTTTAGATGATTTATCCTCATCCTTCCTTTTAAGTTGTCCTCTTCTAATAAGGGCTTCTTCTACCCTTCTTGCCAAATATATAGCTTGATCAAAATAGGTTACATTAGAAGTATCTAACTCATAGGATATTGTTCTTGTAAATTTACAATGAAAATTTATAGCATCTCTCTTGGAGGTAGGGAAAAGTGTAATTTGCCTATTAATATTATCACTCATATAAATAAGTGCTAGGTTGTAATGGAGGAATATTATCACTCTCATGTATTTGGCTGTTGGCGAAGTCAAAAAGCTTCTTCTAAAGCTACTTCCATTTAAAAATCACCTCTCTTGAGTTGGTATTCTATTTCAAAGGCATTAGCAATAGCATATTGATTATGATTTAAGAATTCATAAAAGTGTTGCACATATTCAAAATGAACATCCCCTTGAGGTCCCATTTTAGGGTCAAAAGGGTCGACTATTTTGTCTTCTTCATTTTGTTCAATTTGTGCAACTTGTTCTTCCTAAACTTATTCTATTTCTATTTTAGTATTAGGGTTTTCATTATATGACTCCCCTTTGGAACCAGTTGCCACTTCTTTGCAATTCCTTAAGGTTTTACGCATCTTGTGTTTGTTTTATTTTTTGTTTTTTGTTTTTTTTATACTACTCCTAATTTTTTTTTTTTTTGTATTAAATTAAAGTAAAAAGGCTTTTTCACTAAAATTTTATAGATATTTTAAATAACAAATCTAAGTAAATTTTACTCTTCTCGAAAGAGCTTATAAATATCGTTGATGGGCTCTAGGTCTTCAAGGTTCATGAAATGTTCCTCTTCGAAGACTAAGTTCTCTTTTAGAAGAAGGACGAAGTGAATGAGGATGATATTCTTAGTTTCAAAAGTAGTAAGCTCAAATTGGAGCTCATGGCAAAAATCTCTAAATAGGATTGATCTAGGTGCTTTGTGATAGCATATTTTTTTCAAAGGCTACCTCATTTTCCTCTAAGTTTGCTAGGAATTTGTGGATGATTATAGATTCTTCAAACTAACTTTTCCATGGGTAAATTATGGAGTGGATACTCGCCCTTTTTTTCACTAGCCAACATTTGTAACTCCTCTTAATTTCAAAATAGGAGGAATAGTAATTTGCACCTAGGGATTTTTTATGTTTATCCTTTTAATTTGCTTTAATTCCTCAACCTTTTCTCTTAATGAGATCAAAATTCTACAAGTCTCCCAAATTTTCCCTATTACTCCTAAAGAGGATATCAACTTATATTTCTATAAGTTCCTTCCTAAGGTCGATAAGGGTATATTCTTTAACACTAGTGTCCACCATTTAAAAATGTTTCTAGATTTTTTTTTTTTTTTGTTTTTAGAAAAAAATAAAGTAAAAATAAAAAGACAAAAAGAAAACAAAAGTTCTTTTTCTAACTAAATTTTTCTTCGAACCATTTTGCAAGTTATAGGCCAAGTTATCTCAATTTAATTAGGATTTTCACCTGGATGCTCGCATGTAGACGCTTGGTGATGAAGTCTAAGCCATGATGAAGCCCAAGTTCTACCAGACCTCACCCAATTCATCTGTTAGTCCCATAATGACACTGAGAGGGGGGGTGAATCAATGTGGCTCTTTAAAACTTAAAAACTTCAACTCTTAAAGCCAAAACAATGAAAGCTTAAAACCACATAAAGCAAATATAACAAGAGAGCATCACACAACACAAGATGTACCGAGGTTCACCAGTTTTGGCTACTCCTCAAAAATAGACTATTTGGACTCCCATCCAAATCCATCCTTTGCAAAGCAACAACTTTACAATCAATTTACCAGCACCAACTGGAAGGAGCACCAACCCCTGAATTACCAACACCAACTAGAAGGAGCACCAACCCCGGATTTATCTGCACCAATAGAAAGGAGCACCAACCCCTGATTTACCAGCATGAACTGGAAGGAGCACCAACCCCTAATTCCAAGCACCAACTTGGACTTCAATTCTAAAATTTGAATATTGACATAAAAATGCCTTCACTTTTACAAGACCTTGATCTATTGCTCACTCAACATTGCCCATAGTTCACACAACACATACCTATGGCTCTGCTTGCTACACTTTTATGACCCTCTTACAGCCCTCTTGCTGCGCTTCTTACTGCACTCTTACGGCTCTCATGGCTCTGCTTAACGCCCTCTTACGGCACTCTTCCAGCCCTCTTCTTGTAGCACTTTCACTCTAGTTTGAGTAGTGCTTTCGCTCTCATTTAGCCACACTAATTCTCTATGCAGACCTCCTTTTATAACAATCCTTTCACTTTGTAACTCCAGTTATAACTCCTTTCATTTCTCATACGCCACTTGTCAATTGTAACTGTTTCTTTCATATTCTCATATGCCACTTGTCAATAACTCCTTTTGTATATATAGAGTGGGCATTTCGTTAAACACGTTACATGCAACAAATTGACACATATACCTTTACCATGACTGTTCGTCTTCTTGGTCATGACTGTTCATATTCTCCTTAGGACTATTTGCTTTCTTTTCTATGCATGCATGCGTTTTCACTATAACTACACCTATAACTGATGTACTGACTTCAATTATCTCTTCTTATTTTATCTGCATGAATTTCTTCTACAACTGCACCTGTAACTGTCGTATAACTCCAGTTAACTATCACATATCTTATTTTGGCTGGGTTCTCTTCTTCGCTCGTGCCAACGTGACCTATCACAAAATCGTGACACTTCTGCCTCTTTGTTCTCTTCTTCGCTTTCGTCCGTGAAAACACAACATGTCGCGATATCGTGACACTTTTGCCTCCTTGCTACTCTTCTCGGCTTCAACCAACAAAAACACAACATGTCACGATATCATGACACTTTCACCTCCTTGCTACTCTTCTCGGCTTCAACCAGCAAAAACACAACATGTCGCGATATCGTGACACTTTCGCCTCCTTGCTACTCTTCTCGGCTTCAACCAACGAAAACACATGTCACGATATCGTGACACTTTCACCTCCTTGCTACTCTTCTCAGCTTCAACCTACAAAAACACATGTCGCGATATCGCGACACTTTCACCTTCTTACTTTCTCTCTCCTCCTTTAGTCATGAAAATGCGACATGTCACGATATCATAACACTTTTTCTCCTTAGCGCTTTCTCTTGCCTTCGGGTCATGAAAACCCGACATGTCACGATATCGTGACACTTTTTCTCCTTAGCTCTTTCTCTTGCCTTCGGGTCGCGAAAACCCGACATGTCGTGATATCACGACACTTTTTCTCCTTTGTACTTTCTCTTGTCATATGTCACGAAATCGTGACACTTTTTCTTTCGGACTCTCTCTCCTGCAACATGTCACGAAATCGTGACACTTTCTTTCTGACTCTCTCTCCTGCAACATGTCACAAAATCGTGACACTTTTTCTTTCAGACTCTCTCTCCTGCAACATGTCACGAAATCACGACACTTTTTCTTTTGGACTCTCTCTCCTGCAACATGTCGCGAAATCGTGACACTTTTTCATCCGTACAACCTTCCTTGCAATATGTCATGAAATCGTGACACTTTTTCTACTTGTCTTTTTTCTCTTCCAACATGTCATGAAATCGTGATAGTTTTGCTTGCTTGCACTATTTCTCCGAACATGTCGCGAAATCATGATAGTTTTGCTTGCTTGCGCTTTCTCTCCGAACATGTCACGAAATCATGATAGTTTTGCTTGCTTGCGCTTTCTCTTTGAACATGTCACGAAATCATGACAGTTTTGCTTGCTTGCACTTTCTCTCCGAACATGTCATGAAATCATGACAGTTTTGCTTGCTTGTGCTTTCTCTCCAAACATGTCACGAAATCGTGACAGTTTTTCTTGCTTGCACTTTCTCTCCGAACATGTCATGATATCATGATAATTTTTCTTTCTTCTTCTCTCTCTTCCAACATGTCGTGAAATCATGACAGTTTTTCTTTCTTCTCAACATGTCGTGATATCGCGATAGTTTTTCTTTCTTGCCAACATGTCGCGATATCGTGACAGTTTTCTTCCTTGTGATTTTCTTTTGATTTTTAGCATATGGGCCACTTCTATCTTTTGGAAAACCATTGAATATACTTTGAAGAACCTCTTAACTCCTGTCCACTGCATCAACCGATCTGTCTGACTGTGTTGACAACAATGACAATATTGTTCCTGCACCTTGCTCAACAATCTCCCCCTTTGGAATTGTTGGCAACACACATGCAATTTCCTATAATTCTTCTCCCCCTTTGAAAATAATACCAAAGGGCTGCTGCAGACTCCCCCTGAGTCCATGCACAAAATTCTCAGGCACAAATTAATATAGTTAGCAAAAATTACAGACATGAGCAAAAAAGATAATCAAATATATAAATGCTCCCCTTGAGAATGTGGTCCCTCACTCAGATCTATCTTCAACTGTGTTGGCTGTTGGATCTCTATCCATTGAGACTCTGTCCTCTGTATCCTATCAATAGGCTCACACAAAATCTATCCAATCTTATAGAATCATAAAGAGAATTGTTAGAGACTCAATATGTTCTATACTTAATGCTCAATCATTATATCAACTAAATCTCATAGAAGCATAAAGAGAATTGTTAGAGACTCAATATGTTCTATACTCAAATCCCAATCTCAACTCAAATCAATAATAGTTTATTTTATGGAACTTGAACAACCACATGCATCCAATCACTTGACTAGGCTTAATCAACTCTACTCAACCAATCACCTCAAAGAACATCCCTTTATCACAGACCCTCGTCAAAGCATGTATCAACCAACTTGTGCAAGCATCAAACACTGTACCACAACACCAACCAAATATCCTTTTTTATTTTCAACTTGGTCTATGTTTTCTACAATCACCGTTGGTCACACCTTACTTCCAACTGTTCGAATTAGGAGACAACATTTTGTCAAACACTTCATGGCCAACTATAGTGCACCTTACTCAAACTCATACGACTGGACCTCGGATAGGTAAGATTCACAAAGCAAAGTTGCTCATCTTGATGAGCTAAATCAGACTTCAATATTTTTCAACACAACGTCATAATAGATCTGACAATCTTCATGTCAATGTGAAGTTCAAATACACATTGCTTTTATCGAAACACATATATGCGGCTCGGGCAACATTCTTTCACTAACCACACTATCTGAACTATTATAATCCTTAACTATGGACAGTGTTAGTAAGAACCATCAATAGTACAACAATGACATATAGCAATATTACCAATAAAGACAACTCTCAATTTAATCACCACCCTTCACGGCACTACCACAAACAACTGCATGAACATAAAACACACTTTGATAGCTATACAACAACTCCCCGACTACTTTCCTTTCATCCTCAGATAACTACACAAATACATAGGAGCATTAAAATAAAACTTTAACATTGCTCCCCCTGAGGATGTGCTACCTGGAGCTGCTTAGTGCAATAGAGGAGTAATCTCCTTCCGTCCAAGGAGACACGATTTCCTCTCTTCTTTCTTTCTCCAAGTATTTCTTGAACTTAGGCTAAAGGTTTTCATCTGCATCCCTATTTTGAACCTTTTCATGAACTTGAACATTTCTCTTGGGTGGTTGTCTCTTGTACATCCTTGATGGATGATTCTTTTCCTTTCTTTGATGCACATGATTTCTTCCTTGTCTGTGTTGCATTCTTTGCGTCTGATGAAATCTATTGTCTTGCCTTAGATTTGGACAAGACCTTGCTATGTGCCCATGACCATTACATTTAAAACATTGCACATGGTGTTCAACCGAAATAACAGATGTATTTCTACCAACATAACTCTTTGATCTATTATTCAATCCACAATAAATTGCCTTGTGACCATACTGGTTGCATCTAAAACAATTGCCATTAAAAGCATTATTATGAATAAAGTGAGAGTGATAGAACCTCTTTTGTTGTGGTTGCTTTGCTGTAGATCTCCTTTGAGATTTTCTTCCTTTTGAGGATTCAGCTTCAGGATTTTCTTGCTTTGATCCTTCAGCAGTGGATTTCTTCTTCTCTACAGATTTAGAAGATGAAGGTTGTTCAACTTCATATCCAAGACCAAGCTTGCACATAGGGCTTCTTTGTTGCCTTATCATTTTATCTAGCAGCTTTGTGCTCTTCTCAAATTTGAGATTTGTATTGGCCTCTTCTAGTTGTTTCCTCAATAACACAATCTCCTCTTCTTGTTTGCAGCAAACAATCTCTTTCTCATTGATCTGTGACTTCAAGGCTTCTTCTATTTTCTTGGCTTTGTGAATTTGTAAGAAGAGATCTTCAATATTACCCTCATATTCTTCCAACTTCTTGGACAGTCTTTTGTTCTTTTTCCTTTCTAAACCCAACTCTTCAAGTGTAGAGATCAACTCACCTTCTAGATCTACTTTAGCCTCAGAGTTTTCACCACATACTTTAGAGTTCACTTCTTCTTCCTTTTCTGATTCTTCTTCTTCAAATGCCATGAAAAGAGCTTCACCTATTTCCTCTTCAGAATCCTCACTGCAGCTGTCTTCTGATGAACTGACATTCTTGGAGATGAAACTTTTCTTCTTGAAGTTGCCTTTTCTAAAATTTGTTTTCTTCTTCCAGTCATTTCTTTCTTGGTGTGAACCTTCATCACTTTCATCCTTCTCATTAAGTGGACATTTAGCTACAACATGCCCAATGCCTCCATAGTTGAAACACTTAAATGGTAGCTTTCCTCTGTATTTTCCTTTTCCCCTTATTAGTTTCCGAACAAAGTTTGCTTCCGTTTCATCTGATGTCTCTTCTTCCTCGGATTCTTGTTTTGCTTTTATATTTCTATGTGTTTTAAAAGCAGCTTCTCTGTCTGTGGGTTTAGTTTTTCTTATTCTCATATCATATGCAGTCAAAGAACCATGCATCTCATCCATACTAAAAGTATTTAGATCTTTAGCTTCTTCTATTGCTGAAACTTTAGAATCAAATCTTTGCGGAAGAGATCTTAGTACCTTTTTCACGATGATAACATCTTCCATTTCTTCGCCGAGTCCTCTAATCGCATTAATGATTCCATTAACTCTCAGCATGTATGCCTCTATGTTCTCATCATCATTCATCTTTAAAGCTTCGAATTGAGCTTGATGCGTTTGTAACTTGGCCTCCTTGATCTTGTCGTCTCCTTCATGAATGCTCCTTAGTTTGTCCCATATGTCTTTTGCCATTTTACAACTCATAATCTTTATCAGTTCGCTGTCCACTAAACCGCACATGATAGCATTTTTTGCTTTAGAGTTATTCTCAAACAGTTTCTTACCGACAGCATCGGTTGGAGGAGTGGTGGGTATTGTGTATCCACTATTTACTGAATCCCAAATGTCATATCCCAAAGCACAAAGATATGTCTGCATCCTAAGTTTCCAAAATGAGTAATTAGTTTCATCCAACAATGGTGCTTTGTTTGATGAGAAGCCTTCACCACCTGCCATTGCGTACTAATCCAAGATCACCCTAGCTGGTTAAGCTTTGTTCAAGAACTTGGCTTTGATACCAATTGTTAGTCTCACAATGACACTAAGAGGGGGGTGAATCAGTGTGGCTCTTTAAAACTTAAAAACTTCAACTCTTAAAGCCAAAACAATGAAAGCTTAAAACCACATAAAGAAAATATAACAAGAGAGCATCACACAACACAAGATGTACCGAGGTTCACCAGTTTTGGCTACTCCTCAAAAATAGACTACTTGGACTCCCATCCAAATCCAGCCTTTGCAAAGCAACAACTTTACAATCAATTTACCAGCACCAACTGGAAGGAGCACCAACCCCTGATTTACCAGCACCAACTGGAAGGAGCACCAACCCCTAATTTATCTGCACCAACAGAAAGGAGCACCAACCCTTGATTTACCAGCACCAACTGGAAGGAGCACCAACCCCTAATTCCAAGCACCAACTTGGACTTTAATTTAGAAATTTGAATATTGACATATAAATGCCTTCACTTTTACAAGACCCTGACTGGTCTATTGCTCACTCAACATTGCCCATAATTCACACAACACATACCTATGGCTCTGCTTGCTACACTTTTACGACCCTCTTACAGTCCTCTTGCTGCGCTTCCTACTACACTCTTACGGCTCTCACGGCTCTGCTTAACTCCCTCTTATGACACTCTTCCAGCCCTCTTCTTGCAGAACTTTCACTCTAGTTTGAGCAGCGCTTTCGCTCTCATTCAGCCACACTAATTCTTCACGTAGACCTCATTTTATAACAATCCTTTTGCTTTGTAACTCCAGTTATAACTCCTTTCATTTCTCATACGCCACTTGTCAATTGTAACGGTTTCTTTCATATTCTCATCTGCCACTTGTCAATAACTCCTTTTGTATATATAGAGTGGGCATTTCGTTAAATACGTTACATGCAACGAATTGACACATATACCTTTACCATGACTGTTCGTATTCTCCTTAGGACTGTTCACTTTCTTTTCTATGCATGCATGCATTTTCATTGTAACTGCATCTGTAACTGACGTACTAACTTCAATTATCTCTTCTTATTTTATCTGCATGAATTTCTTCTACAACTGCACCTATAACTGTCGTATAACTCCAGTTAACTGTCACATATCTTATTTCGGTTGGGTTCTCTTCTTCGCTTGTGCCAACGTGACCTGTCGTGAAATCATGACACTTCTGCCTCTTTGTTCTCTTCTTTGCTTTTGTCCATGAAAACACATGTCGCGATATCGCAACACTTTTGCCTCCTTGCTACTCTTCTTGGCTTCAACCAGCAAAAACACAACATGTCACGATATCGTGACACTTTCGCCTCCTTGCTACTCTTCTCGGCTTCAACCAGTGAAAACACATGTCGCGATATCGTGACACTTTTGCCTCCTTGCTACTCTTCTCGGCTTCAACTAGCGAAAACACAACATGTCACGATATCGCGACACTTTCGCCTCCTTGCTACTCTTCTTGGCTTCAACCCGCGAAAACACAACATGTCGCGATATCATGACACTTTCACTTTCTTACTTTCTCTCTCCTCCTTTAGTCACAAAAATGCGACATGTCACGATATCGCGACACTTTTTCTTCCGTACTCTTCCTTTTTACTTTTGTCGCGATATCATGACACTTCTGCCTTCTTACTTTCTCTCTCCTTCTTTAGTCACGAAAATGCGACATGTCACGATATCGCGACACTTTTTCTCCTTAGCGCTTTCTCTTGCCTTCGGGTCGCGAAAACCCAACATGTCGCGATATCGCGACACTTTTTCTCCTTAGAGCTTTCTCTTGCCTTCGGGTCATGAAAACCCGACATGTCACGATATCGTGACACTTTTTCTCCTTTGTACTTTCTCTTGTCATATGTCGCGAAATCATGACACTTTTTCTTTCGGACTCTCTCTCCTATAGCATGTCACGAAATCGTGACACTTTTTCTTTCTGACTCTCTCTCCTGCAACATGTCACGAAATCGTGACACTTTTTCTTTCGTACTCTCTCTCCTGCAATATGTCACGAAATCATGACACTTTTTCTTTCGGACTCTCTCTCCTTGCAATATGTCACGAAATCGTGACACTTTTTCATTCGTACAACCTTCCTTGCAATATGTCACAAAATCGTGACACTTTTTCTACTTGTCTTTTTCTCTTCCAACATGTCGCGAAATCGTGACAGTTTTGCTTGCTTGCGCTGTTTCTTCGAACATGTCATGAAATCGTGATAGTTTCGCTTGCTTGCGCTTTCTCTCCGAACATGTCACGAAATCGTGACAGTTTTGCTTTCTTGCGCTTTCTCTCCGAACATGTCACGAAATCATGACAGTTTTGCTTGCTTGCGCTTTCTCTCCGAACATGTCGCGAAATCACGACAGTTTTGTTTGCTTGCACTTTCTCTCCGAACATGTCACGAAATCGTGATAGTTTTGCTTGCTTGCACTTTCTCTCCAAACATGTCGTGATATCGTGACTGTTTTTCTTTTTTCTTCTCTCTCTTCCAACATGTCGCGAAATCGTGATAGTTTTCTTTCTTCTCAACATGTCGCGATATCGTGACAATTTTTATTTCTTGCCAACATGTCGCGATATCGCGACAGTTTTCTTCCTTGTGATTTTTAGCAAATGGGCCACTTCTATCTTTTGGAAAACCACTGTATATACTCTGAAGAACCTCTTAACTCCTATCCACTGCATCACTGAACTCCTATCCACTGCATCAACCGATTTGTCTAACTGTGTTGACAATAATGACAATACTGTTCCTGCACCTTGCTCAACATCATCATGGGTAGCGATACACCTTGAAAGAGATGTGTGTTATTTTCCACGGCTATGACATTTTTTGGACTAACCTCATTTTAAATCTTGATTAAAGGTTTCAAGTTTTTTGGGTACATGTGAAAGGATAAGCCCTTTATGAAGGCCATAAGCCTTCATTGTATATCCTATTTTGTCTAGACCAACAAAATTTATGGAATATTTCATCGGATGTGGTTCTATTTTAAGGCAAGTTGTGTAAAAATTGAAAAGAAGTGATTCGGTTCATTAAAAATTATCTTATTTATATGACTTAATATAAGACACACAAGCTTAAATGGTCATTTTTTATTTTTTTTTAAAAGAAAAAGCAAAATTTCAAAATGAGGGTGTTTTCATGTTAGGTTCACCAAAGAATGTAGACCCAAAATTTGTGCACCCCTTTCTTTTAGGCTAATGTATATACACCTGAAAGGAGGAGGTAAAATGATATATCTACACCTCAAACGAGAAGCACTTGAGTTGTGCTCTCCTTGGTGTCTGTCGATGAATTAGGTGGGGTTCACCAAAAAACACTTTCTATGGTAGTTTCCATGCCTAGGTAATGGTGGGTGTTTGGTTTATTCTTTGAAGCACACACCTAAATTTTGGCTAAATGCAACTATTGCCTAGCTACATCCATTTCAACTTTTCATGAAAATAATTGTTTACAGTTATAGCTAGAAAGCTTATGAATTTAAGTAAGATGCAAAGATTTCTTTATGTGCATTAAAAATAAAAAGTAGATTTTATACTAATATGTACATATTTTTTTTTTTTGTCTTTTGTGTTTTCAAAACTAGTGAAATTAATATAAAGAGCAATAAAACTAAGTCTATGTTTTTATCTTTTTATTTTGGTTTTCAACTATTATGATTTATGTGAAAAAATATATAATTAAGTCTATGTTTTGATCTTTTCTTTTGAGTTTTTCAACTAATATAATTGATGTAAAATATAATGCAACTAAGACTATGTTTTTGATATTTTGTTTTGAGTTTTTCAACTAATGCAATTAGATGTAAAAATAATGTAACAAAGTTTTTGTTACTTTTGTGTTTTCTTTTCTTTTTCTATTATTAGAATGCTTTCTAAAACATAAGAATATGAAACTAAAGTACAAAAAAATTGAGAAAAGTCATATTTAGATCCTTACCTAGTCCAAATTTTTGCTATTAGACACATTCAGATCTGATAGAGTGAATTTGGATTTATTCGAATCTTTCAGGCACATTCGGACTGCTTTGAATATGTTCATAACCTGCAATTTCACAATAAGACAATAAAAATTTCAGTTAGTGGTGGGGGATTTGTTTTGGCCACAATAGATAAGGGTCTACGATATTCAAATCCCTTTGGTTCTTTTAGAAAACCATAGAAAAGGTAATGGATCTATAAATCTAATGCAAAACATGCAATTTGGATGAAAGAAGCAGTAACAATAGTAAATGCAATAAAGTAATAAAGCTAGTGGATACTAAAATGCAAACATGAATCAATATGATAAACCTAAAGTCAAAATATTTCCACTAGAATAGATCTCTACAATTTTATATATTTATAGAAAATTCTAATGGCTTCGAATATGTTCAAACCTGTAAACCTGCAACGGTCAAATTAGAGCAATTTCGGGTTTCATCAATGAATTCAGATGCATTAAAATTCATAAAAACCTATAAATTAATAAACATCTCCTAAAGACCTGCAATCAAGTGTTTTCAATATGAAAAATACCAATTCTGAATATTATAATCAAATCAGCAATTTATATTTTGATATCTCTATGCAAATTCGGGATAAATAGAGCGAATTCAGATTTGTCCAAATTTGAGACTATAAATAAGATCTAGATCTATAGATGCATAATGATGAGATCACAAATCAAATTTGATGCATAAAATTTCAATGATACCGAATGCCATATGGAATGCTCACTGGAATGATGATATGGTGATCAAATTGCTTCACATGAAATCTGCAACAAGTTATGAAAGAGCTTCTCCACCTCACAAGTTCTACAAAAACCACCATTAGGTCTATCTAGGGGTATTCTATGGGATTTATCATCTGAGGTAGGTCAAAAAATCAAGGAGGGTGACCAAGATAGGTCGCAAGTTAGGAGAAATTTGGTAATTTCTCAATTTGGGCAAATTCAGATGGATCCAAATTCACCAAAAATTTGGGTTTTCCAATATTAGAGGTAAAATCTAAATAGCGCACCATTTTTAGGCACACTATTGATTTACATAAATTTGGACCATCTTGAATTTGTTGAAGTCATCCAAATTCCATGACAAAAAGAGAAAAGATAAGATTTTTTATTTTTAGCTAGCACAAAAATCGAGGTAGGAGGCTAGAGGGTGAAAGGTACGTTGTTAGGGAGAGGTAAAATTTTACTAGGGAGTAGTAATTTTTGAATGTGTCAAAATTCCATGGCTACAATAGCATAGAATTTATATTTTTCTTTCAGTATCCACAAGAATCATTTCATTGTAGTTAAATTTACAAGCTTTTTAGCTAAAATTGTGTACCACTATTTTCATGGAAAATTGAAGTGCATATAGTTAGGTATAGCTACATTTGGATAAACCCTAGGTGCATGTAAATCAAATAATCCATCAAAAACTCACCCTACCTAGGTGTGGAAACCACCATAAAGTGTTTCTTGGTGAACCCCACCTAATTTATCGATAAACACCAAGGAGAGCACAACTCAAGTGCTTCTTGTCTGAGGTGTAGGCACATCATTTTTCCTCCCCATTTCAAGTGTAGATCCATTATCTTGAAAGAAAGGTATGCAAAAATTTTGGTTCTACACATGCATCTCTTAAGTTTGACCAGTTCAATTGCATATGTAAAATAGTCACATCCAATTATTATACTATTTTAAAATCAAATTGATGCTATCAAATTCATAGTTAATCTAGGTCCTTTTAATGTGATTTAGAGTATATATTGAACCACTCAACGGATTCATCTATTAATAAAATTTTGATTCTTGATATTTGTTGAGCAAGGTGCAGCAACAGTATTGTCATTGTTGTCAACACAGTCAGACAGCTCAGTTGATGCAGTGGACAAGAGTTAAGAGGTTCTTCAGAGTATGTACAATGATTTTTCAAAAGATCCAAGTGGCCCATATGCTAAAAATCAAAAGAAAATCACAAGGAAGAAAATTGTCGTGATATTGTGACATGTTGAGCAAGAAAGAAAAATTGTCGCGATATCGCGACATGTTGAGAAGAAAGAAAAACTATCATGATTTCATGACATGTTCGAAGAGAAAGTGCAAGCAAGAAAAACTATTGCGATTTCGCGACATGTTCGAAGAGAAAGCGCAAGCAAGAAAAACTGTCACGATTTTGCGACATGTTCGAAGAGAAAGTGCAAGCAGGAAAAAGTGTCGCGATTTCACGACATGTTGGAAGAGAAAAAGGCAAGTAGAAAAAGTGTCATGATTTTGCGACATATTGCAAGAGAGAGAGTCCAAAATAAAAAGTGTCACGATTTCACGACATATTGCAAGAGAGATTGTACAGAAGAAAAAGTGTTGCGATTTCACGACATATTGCAAGAGGGAGAGTTCGAAAGAAAAAGTGTCGTGATTTCGTGACATATTGCAAGAGAGATTGTACGGAAGAAAAAGTGTCATGATTTTGCGACATATTGTAGGAGAGAGAGTCCGAAAGAAAAAGTGTCACGATTTCGTGACATATTGCAAGAGAGATTGTACGGAAGAAAAAGTGTCACGATTTCATGACATATTGTAGGAGAGAGAGTCCGAAAGAAAAAGTGTCACAATTTCGTGACATATTGCAAGAGAGATTGTACGGAAGAAAAAGTGTCACGATTTCACGACATATTGCAAGAGAGAGAGTCCGAGAGAAAAAGTGTTGCGATATCATGACATATCGAGTTTTCGCGACCCGAAGGTAAGAGAAAGCAAAGGAGAAAAAGTGTCGAGATATCGCGACATGTCGCATTTTTGCGACTAAAGGAGGAGAGAGAAATTAAGAAGGTAGAAGTGTCATGATATTGCGACAAAAGTAAAGAGGAAGAGTATGGAGGCGAAAGTGTCACGATATCACGACATGCTATGTTTTTGCGGGTACAAGCCAAGAAGAGTAGCAAGGAGGTGAAAGTGTCGTGATATCGTGACATGTGTTTTTGTGGGTACAAGCAAACAAAAGAAGCAAGGAGGCGAAAGTGTCACGATATCGCGACATGTGTTTTCACGGGTACAAGCAAACAAAAGAAGCAAGGAGGCAAAAGTGTCACGATATCATGACATGTGTTTTCATGGGTACAAGCAAACAAAAGAAGCAAGGAGGTGAAAGTGTCGCGATATCGTGACATGTTGTGTTTTCATGAGCTAAGAAGAGAACCCAACCGAAATAAGATATGTGACAGTTAACTGAAGTTATACAACAATTACAGGGGCCGTTGCAAAAGAAAATCATGTAGCTAAAATAAGAAGAGTTAACTGAAGTCAGTACGATAGTTACAGGTGCAGTTACAGAGAAAAATCATGCAGCTAAAATAAGAATAGTGAACTGAATTCAGAACAACAATTACAGGGCTAGTTACGGAGTGAAATCATCAAGCAACGGTTAAACTGAAAGTCATCAGTCGAAGACCAAATAAAGAGTCATAACTATTAATAGGCTGCATGAGAGAATACTGTGTGATAAAGAAGTTACATATAGAATTTTCTATTAATAAGTTGCATGCAAAAATATGGAAGTTAAAAATAGATTCAGAACTTTGTTATAAAAGGAGGTCTGTGTGGAGAATTATAGTGTTGCTGAAACAGTGTGAAAGTGCTACAAAAAGAGGGTTGGAAGAGTGTTGTAAGAGAGCATTAAGCAGAGCCATGAGAGCCGTAAGAGTGTAGTAAGAAGCACAGCAAGAGGGCTGTAAGAGGGCCATAAAAGTGCAGTAAGTAGAGCCTTAAGTGTGTGTGGTGTTTTGGTGAATAGCAAGAGAGGTTGGGTTAGCAATAGACCATCCAGTGTCTTATATAAACGAAGGTATTTTTATGTCAATCTTATAGTTTCAAAATTGCAGTCCAAGTTTGTGCTTGGAATTAGGGGTTGGTGCTCCTTTCTGTTGGTGCAGATAAATCAGGAGTTGGTGCTCCTTTTAGTGGGTGCTGGTAAATTGATTGTAAAATTGGTATTTTGCAAAGGCTGGATTTGGACAAGAATCCAAGCAGTCATTTTTGAGGAGTAGCCAAATTGGTGAACCTCGTTACATCGTGTGTTGTGGAATGCTCTCTTGTTATATTTGATTTAGCTGATTTAAATCTTCATTGTTTTGGCATTAAGAGTTGTAGATTTGAATTTAAACAGCTACACTGATTCACCCCCCCTCTCTTAGTGTCATTGTGAGACTAACAATTGGTATCAGAGCCAAGTTCATGAACAAGCTTAATCAGCTAAGGTGATCTTGGAAGTGAGACAATGGCAGGTGGTGAAGGATTCTCATCAAACAAAGCACCATTGTTTGATGGAACTAATTACTCATTTTGGAGACTCAGGATGTAGACATATTTGTGTGCTTTGGGATACAACATTTGGGAGTCAGTAGATAGTGGATACACAATACCCACCACTCCTCCAATCGATGTTTTCGGTAAGAAATTGTTTGAGAATAACTCTAAAGCAAAGAATGCTATCATGTGTGGTTTAATGGACAACGAACTGATAAATATTATGAGTTGTAAAATGGAAAAAGACATGTGAGACAAACTAAGGAGCATTCATGAAGGAGATCAAGGAGGCCAAGTTACAAACGCATCGATCTCAGTTCGAAGCATTAAATATAAATGATGATGAGAACATAGAAGCATACATGCTAAGAGTTAATGGAATCATTAATGAGATTAGAGGACTTGGCGAGGAAATGGAATATGTTGTCGTCATGAAAAAGGTACTAAGATCTCTTCCCCAAAGATTTGATTCTAAAGTTTCAGCAATAGAAGAAGCTAAAGATCTAAATACTTTTAGTATGGATGAGATGCATGGTTCTTTGACTGCATATGATATGAGAATAGGAAAAACTAAACCCACAGATGGACAAGCTGCTTTTAAAGCACATAAAAATATAAAAGCAAAACAAGAATCCGAAGAAGAAGAGACATCAGATGAAATGGAAGCAAAATTCATTCGAAAACTAATAAGGGGAAAATAAAAATATAGAGGAAAGCTACCATTTAAGTGTTTCAACTATGGAGGCATTGGGCACTTTGCAACTAAATGTCCACTTAATGAGAAAAACAAAAGTGATGAAGGTTCACACCAAGAAAGAAGTGACTGGAAGAAGAAACCAAATTTTAGAAAAGGCAACTTCAAGAAGAAAAGTTTCATATCCAAGAATGACAGTCCTTCAGAAGACAGCTCTGGTGAGGATTTTGAAGAAGAAACAGGTGAATCTCTTTTCATGGCATTCGAAGAAGAAAAACAGAGGAAAAATAGGAATGTGATAAAAAAACTTGAGGCTGAGCTGAAGTAGATCTGGAAGGTGAGTTGGTCGCTGCACTTAAAGAGATGAGTATAGAAAGGAAAAAGAATAAGAAGATTTCAAGAAAGCTTGAGGATGCCAATGAAATCATAACCAGCTTGAAAGTATAGATAGACGAATTTAAAAAAATATCTGAAGATATTGAAGTACAATTAACTATGAAAATAGATGAGTGCAGCAAGCTAGAAGAAGATATTGTTGGTTTAAGGATGCAGCTAGAAGAGATGAATCAAAAAATGAGTTGTTATCACAAACTTGAATAAAGTTCTGTGAAGTTGGATAAGATTATAAATAACCAAAGGACTACAGGCATTAAATTTGGTTTAGGCTTCATCGAAGGAGAATCATCAAATGGATCAAAGGCCATAACTATAAAACCCATACAGAATGAAGATAAGATCAGGGTTGATCAAGAAAAAATGAATCATGCTAAAGAAAGCAATAATTCCAGGCACGAGAGAAGTATTAACAATGATGGATTCACCAATGTCACTCATCAAAAGAGAAGAATATTTATAGCTCCCACTACAAAATGGCAAAGACCATCACCCAGGTTCACTCATTCCTTTTTTGGTTATTTTTTTAAATGCAATGGTTATGGACATAATATTTTAGATTGCAAGTATAATGTAGGACAAAGGAACTTTACCAATAGAAATGTTTTTTCACCGTTGATGGATTATGCAGTAGAATGTTATAACTATCATAATTTTGGGCACATTGCAAGAAATTTTCAAAGTACATTTGCAGCAAATAAACATTAGGGAAGAAAATTTCAACCAAATGGTTTGAGACAAAATAGAAAATTTCTCGAAAAACATGCACAGGCTACTGACAAAGAAAAGTCAAAACAAGTGACCAAAATTGTAATCAAACCAGAGTGGAAAGAAAAGGAGCGACCCAAGGAAGAAAAGGAATCCTTGATTGTACAGACAACATTTAAAGCATAGAACAAATCTACACCATGGATACTTGATAGTGGATGCTCCAGTCATATGACAGGTGACACAAAAATTTGAGAAGCTACAGAAATATGAAGGTGGTTTTGTAAAATTTGGAAATAATGATGGAGCTAAGATAGTTGGAAAAGGATTAGTTAAGATCAGTGACAAAAAAATCAAGTCAAAAGAAGTCTTGTTTGTGATTGGTATGAAGCATAACTTGTTAAGCATAAGTCAGATTTGTGACAGAGGTCATGAAGTAATTTTCAAGAAGCAGGGTTGTGAAGTCGGAACAACAAACTATGGAAAGTTGATAGCAACTGGATCAAGGACATCTGGCAACTTGTATACTCTCTCAGAGACTTCAGAAGGAGCGTGCTTGATTGGAAAGGAAGAAGAAAATTGGTTGTGGCACAAAAGGCTCGGTCATATCAGTTTTGACAATCTAGTAAAAATCAGCTCAAAAATGGTAGTGAGAGATATTCCCACCATTGGCAAACCATTAAATATCATTTGTGCTTCATGCCAAAAGGGGAAGCAAACTAGAGCCACATTTAAAACAAAAGAGTACTTCACAAGCAAACATTTAGAACTAATACATACTGATTTGTGTGGACCCATGAGAACGCAAAGCATAAATGGTGAAAAATACTTTATGTTGTGCATAGATGACTATTCCAAGATGACATGGGTACTATTTTTGAAGCTTAAATCAGATGCCTTTGAGATGTTCAATATTTTCAAAAAACAAGTTGAGAATCAAACAGGAAAAAAGATTAAATGTTTAAGATCAGATAGAGGAGGAGAGTTCATTTCAGAGGAGTTTGCAGAGTACTATGAAAAATATGGGATTAGGAGACAGTTTTCAACAACAAGGACACCTCAGCAGAATGGTGTGGTAGAAAGAAAGAATAGGACAGTGCAGGAAATGGCACAGACTATGTTGACTAAGAGCAAAATAGAAGACAGATTTTGGAAAGAGGCAGTCCATACTGTAGTATACATCCAAAATAGGTGCATGTTGAGGACGCATGAAAGCAAAACTCCATATGAGCTGTGGTTCAGTAAAAAGGCAACAACAAGATACTTTAAAGTTTTTGGCAAGAAGTGTTACATCAAAAGAACTGAAGATAATCTTGGTAAGTTTGAAGATAGAGCTGATGAAGGTATTTTTCTTGGCTATTCGACAAAAAGCAAAGCCTACACATGCTACAACAAGAGGCTAAAGAAAATTGTGGAAAGTTTCGATGTTAAAGTTGATAAAGGTAGGGAACGAGACATAAGCTATGAAGAAAACTACCCAATTTATGAAGAGGTTATTGAAGGAGATGAGAAAAAGGAAACGAAAAAGAAATAGAAATTTGACTTAGATGATTTAAGTAGTGATTCAGAAGAAGAAGAAAACAAGAAATTCAAAATAGGCAACTGGCAGAAAAATCATCCTAGAGAGCAAATAATTGGAGACCCCATAGTTGGTGTTCAGACAAAAAGAAGAGTAGTAAGTAACTACTCTCTATTATCCAGCATTGAGCCCAAAAATGTTGTTGAAGCAAGCAAATATGAAATTTGGATGACGCTAATAAATGAAGAATTAGATCAGATTGAGAAAAACAAAACCTGGGAGTTAGTACCAAGATCTATAAATAAAAATATAATCGGTACTAAATGGATTTTTTGAAACAAATTGAATGAATATGGACAGGTAGTCAGGAATAAAGCAAGATTGGTCTGTAAAGGCTATGCACAAGTTGAAGGTATTGACTTTGAGGAAACCTTTGCACTAGTGGCTAGACTAAAGGCAATTAGAATGTTTCTAGCTTTAGTAGTTCACAAGAATTTCAAAGCTTGTCAAATGGAAGTGAAATCAGCATTTCTGAATGGAAAACTTGAAGAAGAGGTCTATATTGAGCAGCCAGATGGTTTCTAACTCGGTGATAATCCCAACTTCATCTGCAAGTTGAATAAAGCATTGTATGGCTTGAAACAGGCACCCAAAGCATGGTATGCAAGGCTAGACAACTATCTTACTCAACAACGGTTCAAAAAAGGTATGGTGGATAGCAATTTGTATGTCAAAATAGAGAATGGCCATCTCATTATCCTTGTTATATATGTAGATGATATCATCTTTGGCAGCAGCAATGATGAGTCATGTAAAGATCTAGCAAATAATATGCAGAAAGAATTTGAAATGTCAATGATTGATGAACTTTCGTATTTCCTCGGACTGCAAGTTAATCAAAATGAGAAGGGCATATTTATTTCTCAAGTTAAATATGTGAAAGAGATGCTAAAAAAGTTCACAATGGAGGATAGTAAGCCTGTTAGCACTCCCATGATGATAGGTTGCAAGTTGAGCAAGGATGACAAATCTCCAGATGTTGATCAAACCATGTACAGATCTATGATTGGGAGCCTATTGTATTTGACAGCTACCAGACCAGATATCTTGCAGGTAGTTTGCATGGTAGCACAATTTCAGGCTAGTCTCAAGGAGACTCATGTGAAAGTAGTAAAAAGGATTCTTCGGTATCTGAAGAGTACTATGGAGTATGGGTTATGGTATTTGAAAGGTAAGGACTTCACCCTTATTGTGTATTCAAATGTAGATTGTGTAGGATGTGTCGATGACAGAAAGAGTACCAGTGGAGGTGCATTCTATCTTGGAGACAAGTTGGTCACATGGCATAGTAAGAAACAAGAGTCAGTCTCCTTATCCACAGCAGAGGCAGAATATATTGCAGCAACTACATGTTGTATGCAGGTCTTATGGATGAAACAAACCCTAAAAGATCTTGGCATTAAATTTAGTGAGCCAATTTTAGTTAAGTGTGATAACACCAGTGCCATTAACATCTCAAAGAATTCGGTTATGCATTCTCGCACAAAACATATTGCTATCCGATATCACTTTTTGAAGGAGAAAGTTGCAGAAGGTGAGGTTAAGTTGGATTTTGTCCCAACTACAAAGCAAGTAGTAGATATATTCACAAAACCACTGCCCAAGGAATTTTTTGAGTACCTTCGCAATAAATTGGGAGTGGTCACACTTCTCAAGAACTTACTAGCTATCGGGACCACATTCTTAAGGGGAGCATTTATATATTTGATTACATTTTTGCTCTTGTTTGTAATTTTTGCTAATTGTATTAATTTGTGCCTGAGAATGTTGTGCATGGACTCAGGGGGAGTTTGCAGCAGCCCTTTGGTATTATTGTCAAAGGGGGAGAAGAATTACAAGAAATTGCATGTGTGTTGCCAACAATTCCAAAGGGGGAGATTGTTGAGCAAGGTGCAACAATAGTATTGTCATTGTTGTCAACATAGTCAGATAGATCGGTTGATGCAGTGGACAGGAGTTAAGAGGTTCTTTAGAGTATGTACAGTGATTTTCCAAAAGATCCAAGTGGCCCATATGCTAAAAATCAAAATAAAATCACAAGGAAGAAAACTGTCGCGATATCGCGACATGTTGAGCAAGAAATAAAAACTGTCGCAATATCACGACATGTTGAGAAGAAAGAAAAACTATCGCAATTTCATGACATGTTCGAAGAGAAAGCACAAGCAAGAAAAACTGTCACAATTTTGTGACATGTTCGAAGAGAAAGCGCAAGCAAGAAAAACTGTCGTGATTTCGTGACATGTTCGAAGAGAAAGCGCAAGCAGGAAAAAGTGTCGTGATTTTGCGACATGTTGGAAGAGAAAAAGGCAAGCAAAAAAAGTATCACGATTTTGTGACATATTGCAAGAGGGAGATTCCGAGAGAAAAAGTGTCACGATTTCGTGACTTATTGCAAGAGATATTGTACGGAAGAAAAAGTGTCACGATTTCGTGACATATTGCAAGAGAGAGAGTCCGAAAGAAAAAGTGTCACAATTTTGTGACATATTGCAAGAGAGATTGTATAGAAGAAAAAGTGTCACGATTTCGTGACATATTGCAGGAGAGAGAGTCCGAAAGAAAAAGTGTCACGATTTTGTGACATATTGCAAGAGAGATTGTACGAAAGAAAAAGTGTCGTGATTTCATGACATATTGCAGGAGAGAGAGTCCAAAAGAAAAAGTGTCATGATTTCGTGACATATTGCAAGAGATATTGTATGGAAGAAAAAGTGTCACGATTTCGGGACATATTGCAAGAGAGAGAGTTCGAGAGAAAAAGTGTTGCGATATCGCGACATGTCGAGTTTTCACGACCCAAAGGCAATAGAAAGAGCAAAGGAGAAAAAGTGTCGCGATATTGCAAAATGTCGCATTTTCGTGACTAAAGGAGGAGAGAGAAAGTAAGAAGGCAGAAGTGTCGCGATATCGTGACAAAAGTAAAGAGGAAGAGTATGGAGGCGAAAGTGTCGTGATATCATGACATGTTGTGTTTTTGCGGGTACAAGCTAAGAAGAGTAGCAAGGAGGCAAAAGTGTCATGATATCGCGACATGTGTTTTCATGGGTACAAGCAAAAAAAAGAAGCAAGGAGGCAAAAGTGTCGTGATATCACGACATGTGTTTTTGTAGGTACAAGCAAACAAAAGAAGCAAGGAGGCAAAAGTGTCACGATATCGTGACATGTTGTGTTTTTGCGGGTACAAGCCAACAAAAGAAGCAAGGAGGCAAAAGTGTCACGATATTGTGACATGTGTTTTCACGAGCTAAGAATATAACCCAACCTAAATAAGATATGTGACAGTTAACTGAAGTTATACAACAGTTATAGGGGCCATTGCAGAAGAAAATCATGCAACTAAAATAAGAAGAGTTAATCGAAGTCGATACGATAGTTACAGGTGTAGTTACAGAGAAAAATCATGTAGCTAAAATAAGAACAGTGAACTAAAGTTAGAAATACAGTTACAAGGCCAGTTACAGAGTGAAATCATCGAGTAGTGGTTAAACTGAAAGTCATCAGTCGAAGACCAAACAAAGATCCATAACTATTAATAGGTTGCATGAGAGAATACTGTGTGATAAATAAGTTACATATAGAAGTTTCTATTAATAAGTTGCATGAAAAAATATGGAAGTTAAAAATAGAGTCAGAACTTTGTTATAAAAGGAGGTCTGTGTGGAGAATTACAGTGCTATTGAAACAGTGTGAAAGTGTTGCAAAAAGAGGGTTGGAAGAGTTTGTAAGAGAGCGTTAAGCAGAGTTGTGAGAGCCATAAGAGTGCAGTAAGAAGCACAGCAAGAGGGCTGTAAGAGGGCCGTAAAAGTGCAATAAGCAAAGCCTTAAGTGTGTATGGTGTTTTGGTGAATAGCAAGAGAGGTTGGGTTAGCAATAGACCGATCAAGGTCTTGTATAATCGAAGGCATTTTTATG
Source organism: Wollemia nobilis (assembly GCA_028583015.1). Taxonomy (NCBI): domain Eukaryota; kingdom Viridiplantae; phylum Streptophyta; class Pinopsida; order Araucariales; family Araucariaceae; genus Wollemia; species Wollemia nobilis. Next base: position 7,968,432 of record JAQPPZ010016370.1, read on the forward strand.
TCAATCTTATAGTTTCAAAATTGCAATCCAAGTTGGTGCTTGGAATTAGGGGTTGGTGCTCCTTTCTTTTGGTGCAGATAAATTAGGGGTTGGTGCTCCTTTTTGTTGGTGTAGATAAATCAGGGGTTGGTGCTCCTTCCAGTGGGTGCTGGTAAATTGATTGTAAAATTGGTATTTTGCAAAGGCTAGATTTGGACAAGAATCCAAGCAGTCATTTTTTAGGAGTAACCAAATTGGTGAACCGCGTTACATCGTGTGTTGTGGAATGCTCTCTTGTTATACTTGCTTTATCTGATTTAAATCTTCATTGTTTTGGTGTTAAGAGTTGTAGATTTGAATATAAATAGCTACAGTGATTCACCTCCCCCCCCTATCAGTGTCATTGTGAGACTAACAATATTGATTAAAAATATCTCTTGAATCAAAAGTACTATTTATCATTAAGAAAATTTTGAATTTTGGGAATCAATTCTACCACTTTTGAACCAAAACACATTTACACATTTTAATATGATTTTGCACAAAGAAATATGATACTACATAGTAGTATTTTCTCCTTCAGTAAAAATTTTTCCTTGCCTTCCTATTATGCGCATGGTCTCGAATGTTGAGAATTGACAAAAGGACAAGCTCCCCCCTACCCGAAGCAATAAAATTCGTTGATTTTCCACTAAAAATGAGCAAGTATCCCTTCAAAAAAAAAGAGAAATATTTTTCCCACAAATCAAATAAATCCCCTTGTTCACCATCAAAAGTAACAAGAATCCCTAATCAAAGAAATTAAAATAAAATAAGGGGGTAATGAGCTTGAATCCCTGGTATCCTCAGTTATTTGAAAAGTCATGGGATGATCTCCATTACACCAATGGGTTGAATGAAACCTGCTTGGAAATGGGGTAGTCTTACACATGGCAACATGTCTGTCACATTAGCAACCTTCTTTTATACAGACCAATTTTCAAGTATGGATGAGCTAGCTTTTTGTGGTTTTTATTATGAAGTAGTTAAGTCCAACCATGTACAAAATCAAGGTAAATTAATTCATCACTGGCACACACAATGGTTCTTAAGTTGGTTTGCATAATTACCTCACTCAAAATCAGTATATAAATTTCATTAGCACACACATTTTATCCTTGAGAGATTTGCATCATAATTAAAGTCGAGATGGGAAAAGAATGCATGAATCACACACATCGATTCTTGATAAACTTGATTTTATCTCAAAAATAACCACAATTTTCCTTGAGTTTTTGATTGGCTAATGTCACTATATCTTCGTGGGTATGTATGACTATTAGCATACAAAATTGAGGCTAAAATAATAGTTAGTTTTGTATTTCATATACACCACTTTAGTACAATACACTCTCAGTCATTTGTTTCATTATATTGCATGATTGCTTGTCATATTTAAAATTTGCATTGATCATACATAATTGCTCGGTCATGTAGTTGCATAAAGACTTCACGATGATGGCATGAGATAACCCTGGTAAAGTTTTCTTACAATATGATGCCTAGCGCAAGCCTTATTTCCTAATTTTCATGCTCACTCATTCATACTATGTATTACTTCTCTTAAATTTTAATCAAAATTAATCTTAAGGACACACTACTTATCACCAATCAATGTCATATTCAAGCAATAATCTCAAACACCTTTTGGATCATACCCCTTCGATGTTAGCATAACAACAAAAACTCACACACATTTTGCTTCATGACCATACAAGAGATAACCTCCATAAAATTTCATATACAAGCACACATCCTCGAGGTCAATTGTTGATTGATCCAAATCAAAAGAGGATATTTCTCAACACATTGTTTCTACATAAATCAATTACATTACAAAAATCAAATTACAACATTTTATAAATATCAATCACACTACATCACATATTATTATTAATCAATCTTAACATGACTATCATGATAAAAGGTGCATTAGAAATCACAACATGACTACAAGCATCATTATGTAGGATCATAAAAAACAAAAAAAAATATTTTGCATTGGATTAACACATAAAAAGGACAAAATTCAAGTATAGTATTAATCCCATGAAGAGATACATAAATATATAGAGACCAATTGATATGCCAAAATAAAAAATGGTATACTTAGCTATTAGAGAGTATGCTACAAAATAAAACTCCACATATCATCTCAAGGAGCTCTCGATCCTCTAGAACCCTTGCCCTCCTCATGTGGTGGTCTAGGTGGTTGAATCCTCGTAAAATGAGTAACTATCTAAGAATCTGATGGGGCATAGCTTGTAGGAATCATATGTGGTGGTGGCTCCACCCAATACCCCTTTGTAACTAGCTAGAAATAGAGATTCTGGTAGAATCCCTCTTGTAGTGTAGCTCCCCTCAACTTTACCTAGAGGTAGCAAACCATGCTACTACTGGAAGAGTGCACTGATCCACCTATTGAGGACATAGTCCTTGTCTATTGGGACTAAAATTACATCTACTATAGCTATCCCTATGTCTGTGCAATCTCAAATTGTGCCTATGCAAGCTATACCTATGCCTATGAAATTTATCCCTATGTTTGTGTAAGCACAATTTGTGACTGTGCAAGTTTGGCCTCTAATGACTGAATCCATCCTACTTGTATCGCTACATAGATTTTCAAACTAGCATTCTCTACCTATAGAGAAATGACCTCTCCTATGTTGCTCATATCCCTAACCTCTATCTCAATACCCTTCTTGGGTGAGTCCTATTGCTATAATGGTGAATCTTGTCACTGTGGTGGTGACACCTGTTATTGTGGTGATGAAACCTACTACTACAATGGTGAATGTTGCTATTGATAGGTACCCTATGATGGCTATGATATATACTCATGTCAAGAGTTGTGTCTCATCACCCACCTACCTCCAAGTACCCATCCTCCCCTTACTCGATCTATCCATACTAGGTAATCTCACCTAGTCTCAGCCTAGGACCACCTCTCTATACCTCTCTAGTGAGCCATCACCCTCACCACCTATACTAGCCCAAGGTTTCCCATTGGATGAATCTCAATAATTCTCAAAGGATGGATCCCAATATACAACTAATCATAACCAGCCTCAAATCCTACATCATCCATCCCAGGGTCTACATAGATGGGATCATCCTCATATGGATCCTTGAAGTAGACTATGTCTACCTCTACCCCCACATCTATTGTATCCCTGGTCACTCATCTATAGGATATATACCCTATATTTGGAATCTCCTAACTCAGCCCAAACTATTTATACACCTCATCAAAATGGTATAACTCCATCTCTCCCTTCTCTCAATGTAGCCATCAGATATGCTACACCTGAGCTAGCTCTATATGGTCCTCATCCTAGTATTGAATTATCTTTCATAGTCACCAGGTGATTCAACGAGGCATCATATCATCTACCATCCAACTCATAGAATCTAAACTGCCTACCTGTGCACTATGCTCTCCCCTTGTAGTTATCCATCTGAATACTGATGGTCACCCTACCTCTATCTCTCTCCAAAGAAGCCCATGTAGCCTCTATACAATAATATGCTCCCAGCTCCACACTTGGAGCAGTGTCATCATAACAATGTTGGTGTGTTTCTTACACACGATATTCCATAATGTCCTATATAAGTGACATAAAACCAAATCTCCCTAGGCAAATTGATGACCAATGTCTCTCATCTTGTAGACTACTCCAATAAGGGCCCATGGTAGGTGTCATTTTCTCATCTTGCCAATCAAATCTCTAGCCACTTTGTAGCTAAGTACCACTATCAATCTTGAAATAGTCTATCTCTCTCCCATATCCCCAACACTAATGCCACTCTAGGAAACTCGAAAGTTGGCATCTCTTGTCAACCTCTCCATAATTGTAGCCTATGACACTAATTGGTATACTATCATTCCCCTGATGGAAATCCTGAGGATCCTCTAGATATCCTCGAGAGTAATAGTCATTTCCCTTGTAGGTAACTAGAAGGTGGATGACTTCGGGTACCATCTCTCTACCAAAGTTGTAAGCGGAGATGTGTCATCCTTTACCTAAGGTATCTCAACCACATGAAGGAGTCCTACCTCCTCCAACCACCTCCTATCCTACTGACTGAGGGCTCACATCAATCTTATGAATTTCATCGATCTCCACTCTCAATTCTCAAGAGTGCCAAACTGCAATCACAAAAATAAACACAATTATATATTAGTAATAAATTAAAGAATAAAAAAGCATGAAAAAGCAAGATATCAAATCAAAATTTACAAGTTAACTTTATTTTCTTTCAAAATTGTGCTATCTTCAGTGAATTCATGTCTTTTCTACAAATTCGTGCCCTAAGAAGACTTATTCTTGTAGAATGCAAATTCGCATCATAGGTTGTGAATTCATTGTTAGGGTTTCACATGGAAAAAATCGCTCCAAAATCTAGAAAAATTAGACAAAACTATAAAAATAAAATATTGAAAAGTAGTAAAAAAAAGCAATTTTACTTACCCGAATTCTTTGGTCCTGCCTTACTGCCCCTTGTTCACACCAAAACTGCTCGATGCATTGGAACTCCCATTTTCCCTAGAACTCTTTTCTCCTAAATCACATAGTAAAAATGAAATTAGGGTTTCCCCTAATTTACCTTTAAAACCCTCATTTTTTAAATTTATTTTCACATTTTACAATTTCAAGTCCCATGAGGAATTCCACATTCCTCATGAAACTCAAGGGGGCACCTCAACCATAAAGATTAAAAATTATTTAATTTTTCCTATGTATCGATTTGCGTAATACAAAAATAAAATAAATAAATATATATATATATATATATATATATATATATATATATATATACATATTCCAAAAGGCTTCAGATTAGTCTTTCATCAAAAACTACCCATTCCTTTTTTGCTCATAGCCAAAGCGTCTACATATTTCTTTAATGCATTTATTATAAATGCACCAAAGAGGGGGTAAAATGTAGATAGGGAAATTTGACCCATGTCAAATTCCCTAGCCCTCCTAACATATGTAAATTTCCCCATTTTTTCAAATTTTTTCCTTCCCCCACATGTGCCAACTAATTTGGCATGTTTTCCTCTTTTTCCATGATTTTGTGACCTAGCTACTAGGACATGTATCCACGAAATCTAAAACCCGCTTACAACCAAAGACAACCATTCATATCCCATCACAAATTAGCCAACGGTCGAACCTAATGATTTTGCATCTTAGCAGCTAGGACAAAAAATTTCTAAATTTGGAAAAACTCCAAATTGGCTCGATCTGATCTGCTTCGACCTCACAGATCTCGCAACTACCAACCTATTAGATGACCTACAAAACCATTAAAGCCAAGGTTCAACCTCCATAATATGTTGGATCGTTGGATGGTGGAAGAGTGAATTGATAGCTTGAAGAATGTGTTAAGGCAATATTTTCTGATTGAGAGAGCAAGGATCTAACATTTTGTTGTAGGTATGACAATCTAGATAGAACCTCTTTGCTATTATGGAGATTTATCATAGGGAAATTTTTATGATTGTTTAGATCCACCATGTCACCATCATTATTCAGGTATCCAACATCCTGATTCATTGCACAATATAGTACAAGTTTGTTTCACAATATTTAGTTCATTATTTAATCACATTTCATGATGAATATCGTCACTTTTTTCTAATATAGCGAATTCACATCCTAAAAATCGATAAACTTACAGATCACATATTCATGTCTAGGATGTGAATTCGTGAAAGTACAGCTCTAGGAAAAAAATTAAGCTCTTAAATTTATAAATTCATATACATATTATGTTAGGTCAATTTGCACTCAATAAGATTTTATTATTTTTAGATTTTATTCATATTAGTCAATCCAGGTTCAAATCTATGCATACTTTTATTATCCAATTTTCTTACACAATATTGTTTAATAGACCTAGGGGATCTAACTACTGCACCATAAAGAATCAGATCTATAGTGGCTTAAGCATATCCCCAAACCCTAATCTCTAAACTTAAGATTTTGTATAGAGACTTCTTGCAGATTTTTTGAAAACATGAATTTGTGAGCTGGATGATAGAACATGTATCCATTTTAGAACGTGATATCGCTCTACAGGATGCATATTCAACTGCACCTTCATCCGGATCAGATAAGTACAACAAAATTTAGTTTTTGTTTTGTTTTTGACTGTTTCATTCCTATTGTGATTCTATCTTATACATGTAATCATCTAAAAAGAATAGATAAAAGCACAAAGAAAAAATATAGTTAATTACATTAATTTGCATTATTTTTTATTATTTGAAAATAAAATATCAAAAACATAGTTAATTACATTAACGTGTAGTATTTTCTATTACTTAAAATGAAAATACCAATATTTATTGTTAATTGCATTAGTTTACACCAGTTTTTATCATCTGAAAATATAAAAGACAAAAAAAGGAGATGGTCAATTTCCTTATATTACATTAGTTTTCATTGTTTGCAAATGTATTCATGAAAAGCAAAAAAAACATATAATTATGCATAGTTGCATTTTACCAAATTTAGGTGTATGCTTAAAAAAACACATCAAACATTATGATTGCCTAGGCGTGGAAACTGCCACTAAAGTGTTTCTTGGTGAACCCACAAAAAATTCATCGACAACCACCAAAGAGAGCACAACACAAGTGCTTCTCGTATGAGGTGTAGATCCTTTATTTTCCTTCACCCTTTCATGTGTGGATCCATCAGCTTGAAAGGGTGCAAAAATTGTGAGTCTAAAATAACCTATTAAATGGATATTTAATAAAGGACGGATATGAAAGGTTATGTCCCTTTATAATATAGCCCTTGCATAAGATATACATCTCCTTATGGAGAGGGAATTTACATCATTCTTATTCTTATATATCTTTCACATATTAAATATTTTATAGATTTTATACAATAGACCTATTGGTCCATTACAAGTGGTATCAAATATATGTTATTGAACCTATGGTTTAATGTCAACTTGTTTTTAAACTTTTTAGAATACTCAATTGATAATTGTTGGGTATATGTAATTTGTGAAAATTCTAATATGAGTAATACCTACCTACAATAACAAAATATGAAGGAAAAATTATAAATATTAAAAACTTAGAGGAAAGTATAAAAATTATTAATAATCTAATATTAGATCTCATGAAATCAACTAGTTAGTTGATTGTATGGTTGGCATCGTGTCAAAGAGTAAAACAATGATTACAACTACATCAACACAAGCATAGACATAGTCATAATCACAACTAGACAATAATATTGTAACACAAACTACACCACCTCCACCTGCTACACCTTCTTCATGTCAAACCACTACACCAATCCCAAGTGGAATTGGAAGAGTAGAGATAGATGCCACAACTGATCTAGTTACAATAGGATCACGTCTACTTCTAGTTCTTTTGAAAATTTTGATGGAAAATAAACCTTTTATAGAAGATTCTCTCACACAAACTCTTTAGGCCATGCATAAATCAAACTCTATATTTCTTGGTGATGCAAATGAAGATGGTGGCTATGAGACCAATAGTGGCACTAATGATAATGAGTTTCTTAGTAAAAATCAATAAGCTATTATTGATTGGGCTACCACACTCAATGAGCATTTGATGATTATTTTTTGTGAAATACATCAACTCATTAATGAGTACTCTCAAGCACATTGTCCTAAGTCTAATCACTATGACAATGACAATGAAGTATTACGAACTATAATATATGACTTGGACAATCCCTTTCCATCAATTTCCATACGCAAATAACAAGTAACTTTAGTGGACGATCTTTTAACAAGCAAAAGTAGATATTTTTGACATAACTACTTTAACTTTTCCAAGCCCTTGAATATAAACCAGTCAATATAAATAAAATGGAGGTAATTGTGAAGTCATTTACCTCACCCTGTGACTCGATATTGAGCCATATGAAAAATATAAGTTGTAAGTCATCTACATAGAGGAATCATAAAGCCTCTCATAGGCATGAATTTTATGATTTTTTGAGAAAATTTTGAGGTGCATCATTGTTCAAATTGAAAGGTTTTTTTAATGAAAATCTCTTAAGTAGGGTGTAGAGCAGAGTTTAAAAATGGATGAAGCAATGGTTGTAGGTAATCAACTGGGAATTACCAAATATGATGTAAAAATATGGGTATTAGATATCATGCATTTTTATTGACTTCCATTACTAGTTGATAATGAAGAACACAAGCTTATACTGAGAGGGGGGGGTGAACAGTATAAGACCCTTTTTAACTTGATCTATCACTACAGCTTTCAAACCATTAACAAGCAGAATAAGATAGCAGTAATGACAACAGTAAAACAGTGCACAAGAAGCAATCCGTAATGAGACACAGCAAATTAATCCACGGATAAAAACTTTTCTTCTAAAAATTATATCAAAACCTCTCGGGAATCCTCCCCGATTACAATGTTTATGAGCCTCAGCTCAAAGGAGACACCTTCCCCTAATTCAACTTTGCTAGTGATCCTCTAGAGGACCTCTATCTCTTTTGCCCTTAGCAAGTGGAACTCTTTCCACAGAAGACACCTGTCTTCCCTGCTCTGGCTGGAGATCTCTGTCCTCAACTCTGTCACAGCAAGCTGGTCCTCTTTTTTGCACCAAAACACAAGTCCTTCGGTCTGGCACAATTCTGTCCTCTTTCTTTGTTCTTTTCGGCACTTGGTTGGAAAACAACTTTTCCCTTGTCTGCAAAACTACAGCAGCACAGTCTTCTTAAGTTACAACTGCACTATCTTCTCAACTTCTGCACAGAAATAGTAGTGTAGTCTTCGCAAAAATTGCAGTAGCACTATCGTCGTTCGACCTTTACAACTGTTCGTAATTATAGCAGCATCCACCTTGCACACTTTGCTTTCGGTTACACAGACTATGTGTAACCACAACAACACACTCTCCTTGCATAGTCCTTTTACGAACAGCAGCACTTTCTTCGTGCAAACAACAGCTCAGACTTTGACACTTAAAAGATTCAACGAAATGCACCCTAAGGCTGCAGTCGAACTTCACTCTCTGCTTTTTCGAGATCGAACCTCACTTGTCGCACTCACTCTACGAATATCACACTTCGAATGCACACATCAACAACACACCAAAAATGCTCAAACAGTCTTCCTTTAATACTCACAATCTCAAGATGAAATCTTTGATCTTTAGTCGGCTGTTCAATCTTCTACCACGTCGGCTGTAAGACTTTATACTTTGTCGACAAAGGTTAACTTCGTCGGCTTCAAACGCTTCTGTTGTTCTATGGCTTTTCTCGTGCGACACTCAAACATGTCGCGATATCGCTACGCCTTGGTCTGCCGTACACCTTGTATTACACGCTGTCGCGAAATCGTGACACTACTCCTGTCGAGCGCCTTCTTTGATTTGCTGTCGCAAAATCGCGACACTACAGCCTTTGCTGACGTCACCATGAATCTTGTCGTGAAATCGCGATGCTCTGGACTTCAAAGCCTTCTTCTCTCGTTGTTGTCGCGAAATCGTGACGCTACAGCTTTTGCTGACGTCATCATGAATCTTGTCACGAAATCGTGATGCTCTAGACTTCACTGCCTTCTTCTCCGCAACTATCGTGAAATCGTGACACCTTTGCCTCTTGCTGACGTCATCATGATTTTGGTCGCGAAATCGTGATGCTCTAGACTTCACTGCCTTCTTCTCCACAACTATCACGAAATCGTGACACCTTTGCCTCTTGCTGACGTCATCATGATTTTGGTCACGAAATCATGACGCTCTGGACTTCACTGCCTTCTTCTCTGCAACTGTCATGAAATCGTGACACCTTTGCCTTTTGCTGACGTCATCAGCAACTCTATCACGAAATCGTGACACCTCTCGCTTCTTCATCCTTTTCTTGGTTAGCACTAGCGAAAATGAAACATGTCACGAAATCGTGACGCTTTCATTGCCTTAGGATCTTTCTTGCCAACTGCTCGCGAAACTGGAACATGTCACGAAATCGTGACACTTTCTGCATCCGTACAACTTCTTCAAAACTTGTCGCAAAATCGTGACACTTTTTTCCCACTGTGCTTCTGCCTTCCTGCATGTCGCGAAATCGTGACAGTTTTGGCCAAACTTTCTCTCTCCTCAAACATGTCACGAAATCGTGACACTTTTGCCCGCTTTGCCTCTGCCTTCTGCATGTCGCGAAATCATGACTTTCTCTCTCCTCAAACATGTCACGAAATCGTGACAGTTTTTCCAGCAGCTTGCAAACTTATTCTACTTTATATTTTTCTGGATTTTTGGCAACTGGGCTACTCTGATTTTCTTGGAGACTTACTGACCAACTGAAACCTTCAACAAAAACACATCCTTGGACATAAAAACAAGTTGCTCCAAAAGTTCCTCGACATCAAAAACAACATCTACCAATAGCTCCTTGACATCAATGACAACAACTAAACTTAGGCAAAGGCAATGTACTCAAGGTACCCAAAATTGCCAACAATCTCCCCCTTTGTCATTGATGGCAACCCTTAACTAAAACACATCTTTCAAGAGCCAAAACTGAAATCAATCTCTCCAAGTTTTGCTCCCCCTGATTTGAAGCTTTCCTCTTCTCTTGAAAACTCTCCCCCTTACTTAAATCTCTCCCCCTTTGTCATCAATGGCAAAGGGTCACCTTTGGGGCTTGGGACTAAGAATGAGCCTCTTAGCTTAGTCCCTCCCCCATCTCCTGATGAGATGATTAAAATAGGGTTGGGAGTGACACTCCCATTAAACACTCATCATCATTAGTGTCCAAGATTTCTTTGTCGGGCCTTCTCTTGAATTCTTTTCCTGTATTTTTGTTCCTGTCACTGTTCTGATCCTCGGACCTGTTAATACTACTGTTCCTATTTCTTTTATCTTTTCTGTTCTTATCCATACCTTGATCCTTGGACCTGTTCATGTCATTTTTCCTATTTTTGTTATCATTCCTATTTTTATCCATGCCTTGATCCTTGAACTTGTTCATGCTACTGTTTCTGTTCCTGTATCTCAGAAGATCAGCTCTACACTGTCTAGCTAGGTGTCCTTCATTGTTGCATTTATAGCAAGTAACAATATTAGTCATGGTTGTTCTTTGAATTCGCCTGTTCTGACTAACCCAGTTCATGTTATTTGCCTTGCAAAAAATTGCCTTGTGCCCGAATTGTTGACAAGAGTAGCAATACCCTTGAAAGAAATTACGTCTCCTAAAACTGTCATTTACTCTCTTCATTTGAGTCATGCACTGTACAACCATGTGACCAAATCTGTGACACACATAACATCTGCCGTGAAATTTTCTTTTGTTCGACTTCATGGGTCCCAAAAACTTCTTCTTCTCAGTCTGAATATCGTTTTCTGTTTCTGCGTATTCATCACTTACGGACTCATGATCTGAAGTACTTTCTTCAACAGGACTCTCTTTCTTTTGAAATCTTTTGCTAGATTCCCCAACCTGTTCCTTGTGCGGCTCAACAAAATCGAGACCTGTTTTATCTGTTGGTTTTCTTTGTCCTTCGATGAGAAATTTAACCTTCTTGGAGCTATCCTAAAATCTGTAGAGCTTATCCTTGTACTCTTTATTTTCTTCTTTCAAAGAAGCTATTTCCTGTTCTAACTCACTATACTCCAAAATTTTAGATTCTAACTCATTCTTGAGTTCTTGTGTCTTAGCCATAGATACTTCAAGATTTTCTACAAGTTCATCTATCTCCATACAACATTCATCTACCTTAATCTTGAGTCTATCATTCTTCTTTCTTTCCTTTTTCAAAACACTAAGAGCATTATTGAGTTCGCATTCAAGATCCTCTATTTGATGGCGCTTTGAATCATCACGACCTTTTTCAGATTTCTTATCACTAGAGGTGCTACCTTTTTCAAAAACCATACATGCATCTTCATTGGGGTTTTCTGAAACATCCTCATACATACTAGCAGCCAAATCATCATTTCTGCAATCATCCTCAAGGTGCCCAAAATTTCCACATCTAAAACATTTCATGATAATGAATTTGTGTTTCGGTTCTTCCTCTTTTTCTGAAATGAACAACATCTCATTTTCATCATCACTAGAAGAACTGTCACTTTCACTGCTAGAACACTTACTTGCTTTGTCCAAGTAGAAGCTCTTCTTATTCTTGTGAGAATGCCTCTTTCCATGATTGTTGTACTCATCTTTGCTTTTCTGGTGATTGTTGTACTCATTTTTGCTATTTCTGTAATACCTGTGCTTTTCAGAATCCTTGCTTTTAACATCCTGTATATCTTCATCACTTTCATCTTTAGAAACAAGTACAGTCAGTAGCATAATGACCAAATTTCCCATAGTTGAAACATCTTATATTTTTCTTGCTTTTGTGCTTTCCGGAAAACTTGCCTTTCCTGTTGTAATATGCCTCTTCCTCACTAGAAGACTCATCACTTTCTTGAATCTGTTTGCCCTTCGATTTCTTGATAGCTTTGAAAGCTGCCTCTTTCTTTACATCAACTTTCACTTGTGTCCTCAATTCAAATGCTGCAAGAATACTATGGAGCTCATCCTTTTTCAATTTATCTAAATCTTTGGCTTCCTCAATAGCAGAAATATTTTCGCTAAATCTATTTGGAAGAGATCTTAAAATCTTATCACACACATCATTTTCAGCAAGTTCAAGACCTAAGTCTTTCATAGAATTAACAACTTCATCCATCCGGAGCATGTAGTCACTAATATTTTCATCATCATTCATCTTGAGTTGTTCAAACATACCTTTAAAATGTCTTAACTTGGCCTTTCGAACATTTGCATCACCTGTATGAACAACCTGCAATTGATTCCACATTTCACTGGCTGTCTTGCAGTGAATAACTTTAGTGAGATCTACCTTTTGTAAACCCTTCAAGATTGCATTCATGGCTTTTGAATTGTTGTGATGTAGAAGTCTGTCTTCTTTAGTGTAAGGACCATTTGTAGGAATGGTATACCCATCTTCAACAACTTCCCATACCTCATTACCGAGAGCCATTAGATAGACTTTCATTCTTGCACTCCACAGACCAAAATCTGATCCGTCAAGAATAGGTGCTGCATTGCTACTCGAGTAGTCCATTGTGTTCTTTGTAAACTTTTCCTTCAAGTTGTTAAACTTTTCGAAGGCACTGGCTCTGATACCAATTGAAGAACACAAGCTTATACTGAGAGGGGGGGTGAACAGTATAAGACCCTTTTTAACTTGATCTATCACTACAGCTTTCAAACCATTAACAAGCAGAATAAGATAGCAGTAATGACAGTAGTAAAACAGTGCACAAGAAGCAATCCGTAATGAGACACAACAAATTAATCCATGGATAAAAACTTTTCTTCTAAAAGTTATATCAAAACCTCTGGGAATCCTCCCCGATTACAATGTTTATGAGCCTCAGCTCAAAGGAGACACCTTCCCCTAATTCAACTTTGCTAGTGATCCTCTAGAGGACCTCTATCTCTTTTGCCCTTAGCAAGTGGAACTCTTTCCACAGAAGACACCTGTCTTCCCTGCTCTGGCTGGAGATCTCTCGTCCTCAACTCTGTCACAGCAAGCTGGTCCTCTTTTCTGCACCAAAACACAGTCCTTCGGTCTGGCACAATTTTGTCCTCTTTCTTTGTTCTTTTCGGCACTTGGTTGGAAAACAACTTTTCCCTGTCTGCAAAACTACAGCAGCACAGTCTTCTTAAGTTATAGCTGCACTATCTTCTCAACTTCTGTGCAGAAACAGTAGTGTAGTCTTCGCAAAAATTGTAGCAGCACTATCGTCGTTCGACCTTTACAACTGTTCGTAATTACAGCAGCATCCACCTTGCACACTTTGCTTTCGGTTACATAGACTATGTGTAACCACAACAACACACTCTCCTTGCATAGTCTTTTTATGAACAATAGCACTTTCTTCATGCAAACAATAGCTCAGACTTTGACACTTAAAAGATTCAACGAAATGCACCCTAAGGCTGCAGTCGAACTTCACTCTCTGCTTTTTTGAGATCGAACCTCACTTGTCGCACTCACTCTACGAATATCACACTTCGAATGCACACATCAACGACACACCAAAAATGCTCAAACAGTCTTCCTTTAATACTCACAATCTCAAGATGAAATCTTTGATCTTTAGTCGGTTGTTCAATCTTCTACCACATCGGCTGTAAGACTTTATACTTTGTCGGCAAAGGTTAACTTCGTCGGCTTCAAACGCTTCTACTATTCTGTGGCTTTTCTCGTGCGACACTCAAACATGTCACGATATCGCTACGCCTTGGTCTGCCATACACCTTGTATTACACGCTGTCACGAAATCGTGACACTACTCCTATCGAGCGCCTTCTTTGATTTGTTGTCGCAAAATCGTGACACTACAGCCTTTGCTGACGTCACCATGAATCTTGTCACGAAATCGTGATGTTTTGGACTTCACAGCCTTCTTCTCCGTTGCTGTCATGAAATCGTGACGCTACAACTTTTGCTGACGTCATCATGAATCTTGTCACGAAATCGCGACGCTCTAGACTTCACTGCCTTCTTCTCCACAACTATCATGAAATCGTGACACCTTTGCCTCTTGCTGACGTCATCATGATTTTGGTCACGAAATCATGATGCTCTGGACTTCAACGCCTTCTTCTCCACAACTGTCATGAAATCATGACACCTTTGCCTCTTGCTGACGTCATCATGATTTTGGTCACGAAATCGTGACGCTCTGGACTTCACTGCCTTCTTCTCTGCAACTGTCATGAAATCGTGACACCTTTGCCTTTTCCGACGTCATCAGCAACTCTGTCACGAAATCGTGACACCTCTTGCTCCTTCATCCTTTTCTTGGTTAGCACTAGCGAAAATGAAACATGTCATGAAATCGCGACGCTTTCGCTACCTTAGGATCTTTCTTGCCAACTGCTCACGAAACTGGAACATGTCACGAAATCGTGACACTTTTTGCATCCGTACAACTTCTTCGAAACTTGTCACGAAATCGTGACACTTTTTGCCCGCTGTGCTTCTGCCTTCTTGCATGTCGCGAAATCGTGACTTTCTCTCTCCTCAAACATGTCGCGAAATCGTGACACTTTTGCCCGCTTTGCCTCTGCCTTCCTGCATGTCGCGAAATCGTGACTTTCTCTCTCCTCAAACATGTCGCGAAATCGCGACAGTTTTTCCAGCAGCCTGCAAACTTATTCTACTTTATCTTTTTCTGGATTTTTGGCAACTGGGCTACTCTGATTTTCTTGGAGACTTACTGACCAACTGAAACCTTCAACAAAAACACATCCTTGGACATAAAAACAAGTTGCTCCAAAAGTTCCTCGACATCAAAAACAACATCTACCAATAGCTCCTTGACATCAATGACAACAACTAAACTTAGGCAAAGGCAATGTACTCAAGGTACCCAAAATTGCCAACAGATAATGTTATACCTAAACTTATTAAGCAAGTACATATAAATATTTCAAGTGAAATTGTAGGTATAAAGACTGAAAAATATTTTAATGTAGGCCTATATTCACTATTGTCAAATGATAAGATTGAAATATTAAAGTGGCTACTTAGAGAGAAATATGATCATAAAATGCTATAGTCTCAAAGCTTGTTGGATTTATAATTATAAAGGAAGGACTACACTATATTATTTTAAGTGGTTCTTCATCTTTCTTTCATGATTCCATGGTCAAAAAATGTTATATCTATATGCAAGACTTGCACACTAACTAAAGTAACTTGGATAGAGAGGTCGAGATGGTACATATTATTCCTAAAAAAAGATTCTAGTGCATTGCAATAGAGATTAATTGATGGTTTCACAAAAATGGTTCATGATAGAATGATATAGTTTATTTATACATCAAAGTTAACATCTTTTGAAATAAACATAGTTCTTGATCCTATACTACAGGTTCTCATAATAGAGAAAGGAATGGAATCTTTGGAGGATATTAATAGACAAATGAGACTTGATTTTTATGAATTCAACTTGGAGTATTATGTAAGGTTTTTTTTAATTGATATAAAGCAAAGCCCCACCAATGACAAACTTTTTAATATTGCACAGTCTAACAATGAGCATAGCATACACTAGTTTTTTTTAGGGGGAACTAGTTCTTGATGGATAACCTATTCGCAATAGTTTAATGAGTATTGTTAAATATACTCTTAAATAAAATATAAATAATTCTATGATTGTATTAAAAATAACTCAATTACAATCAAAGAATTCCTAGTTGAAGTATTACTTCTAGTATCAGTAGGTTCAACACGTCCACTAAATATTGTTTGTCATGACTTTCACATTCTTTTCACTACAAAGACACATGATTTCCATTTTCCATGCTTTGAGGGCAAAACATTCTTATCCAAGAAGATATGTAGTGAACCTAATCACTACTTTATTATATTCCTTAATATTATATTTAATATTATCTTATATAACTTATTAAATGATTATTTAATAAAGGGTGCATATGAAAGGTTATATCCTTTTATTAAATAACCATTGGATAAGATATATATATATATATATATATATATATATTATCCAAGGGTTATATTATAATGGGACATAACCTTTCATATTCATCCTTCTATTAAATAACCATTTAATAGGTTATTAATAGGATAAGTTATATATGGAATAATATTAAAATATAATATTAGAGAATATAAGGTAGTGGTTGGATTCACTACATATCCTTCTAGATAAGAATATTTTATCCTCAAAGCCTAGAAAGTGAATGATGAGTGAAAATGAAAGAGTGGGACTCCCATTAAACTCATTCTTGAGGATGACCTTTCCAGTTAATTAAATAATTGATGATTTGATTCATTTTATTATCTTTTATATCGACTATGGGTATAGGAGCAATGGTAACACATCGAGCAATGATTGTAGATGTGCCTTTCATAATATTTTCCATTTTATATGAAGACACCAATTGCAATGGAGGATCATGGAACCCTTTTAAGGTGTACTTTTGGCCTTGTCATTTGAATCTAAAATTCATTTTTCAAGGTTGCACTTGAAAAATCCTAGGGGAATTAACCATTTTGCTTGAAGTACTAAATCCAAACCTCCTAATGGTATAGCATAAAATCTATTTTGGTATTTATAATCATCCATATTTAAATCCACTTTATGAAATTTAGATTTGAAACTTAACATTATTACCCCTAAGAATTTCCACATTGAATCCTTTTGTTGGATAGACAAATAAATTGAGTCACTTAGCAGTGGTTAAATCAATAAAATTATGTACTACATGAGTCAATTAAGACCATAATTAGGTTCTTTTTGATATATCCTTGTGTTTCCAAGGGTTGTAGGTATTGGGTTCCTATTATGGTAGTTATGGATATTATAAGTTAATTTTTTTGGTGGAGGTTCTCTTTCTACCTCAGATACATCTTCAATACTAATATTGCTTGCATCCCAATTTTCCTCTTCAAGATTCCTATGTTCAAGGTTTCTTTGGATTTTTAAACTTTGATGGTTTAGGGGGATATTTATTTATCTTATTTGATTTATATTTCTTGTAATTAGAGTTCCATTGATGTGGAGGTTTATATCTTAGTGATTCTGTCATATTTTTATTTCTTACATCCTTACTAGCTTGAAACCATGTGTTATGATTTGTTTTGAATATTTTATTTTTGTATTTTTGAGCTATCATAATAGTTAGAAGCAAGATAAAATCATCCTTAACTTGAATTTCATGTTTTATACCAGGCTTCAATCCCCCCACATAACATTGAATTAATTGATTATATGTTATGTTAGTAATGTTGTCAATGATTCAAATTTAGAGGTGTATTCATCCACTGATCTTTTTTATCTTATTTGAGTTAATTGATTGAAATAGTCGGTATTTGGTGGTTTAAATATTTTATTAAAACCTATTGGGAATCCTTCCCATTTTCTTGTAAGCCCTTGTATTTTTTCATGCCTCCAAGTATACCACGTTCATACTTTTCCTTCAAAATAGAGAGACACCACTTTAATAGCATCCTTGTCATTATTGACAAGATTTAATTCAGGGTAATTTTTAATGTTTATGCACCACTCAATAGATTCATTTATATTTTCACCACTAAAATTTGGCATATCAATTGAGCATTTTTTCTTATTGATCTATTATAATGTTGATTCATTTATTATGGAGTATGAATAATGATGTTTTTTGGCATTTGGTTAAGATTTGGTGTTGATGGTTGTGAAACTAGAGAGTTTGAAAGTTGTAACAACCCATCAAAACCATTCTCGAGAGAGAGTAATTTTTTTTTTACAAGCAATGATCTCAGTAAATTAGGTTCACTAAATATGTTCCTTTTTTAATTTAGATTTGATAAGGCATAACCACATTTTAAGACTTTTTTGCTACATGTGACTCTCAGGTGGACAAGAATGGACAAAATCCTATAGGTTATGGGGTTCACATTTATATACCTCCATGGTATAAATGATGTTTTAATTGTCCCCCCACATTTATTAAATTCTATATGAATACAAGATTATTTGATTACAGCATAGGGATTATCCCTTCTCAATATTTAGAGAAGAGAACACCAATTTCCTCATCAAACATAAGTTAATGTATGTTGATGCTCACAGGCATAATGCCTTAAAGTCTATTTATTACACCTTCATGATGTAAGTAACTAGCACTTCAATGCTTAACTACCACATATTCATGATGGGCTATTTAAGGCTATTATCACTATATGTAATAAATCGCATGGACACTCAATCCTACTCATTCAACATGCCATCACATAACTCATTTGCAATTGGATTCTTACCATACATGGTAGGAATAATGATTCAAGCCTCATTGCTTGAACCTTTCTAAAAAATTCACATCTTTCAAATGTATTTGAGTTCCCCACTCTAGATGTGCCCATTACAAATAGACTTGTGTGTTACATCCCTATAGTTTCCTCAGGTTATGAGATTCATCTTATAAAGGGTTATAACATGGTTACCAATAGCATGCCCTCCCAAAACCTTTTTTTTTAAATAGAAAAGGAACATTTATCAAAGCTCTCTCTTAATCAAATATTATCATGCCTACATTGCTAGATTATAAATTTATTAGCTCATTTCTAAATCATATATCAAAATCAATAAACATCTCATTACTATTTTTGTAAGCATGAATAAATTCAAAAGCATCATATTAGATACCCACTTTCAATTCTTCTTAAACAAATCATAAAACATATTTTTAACTTTATTTATAAACTCTTTCTTTCATAGATAATTGAAATCATAATTACCAACTTAGAAACAACAACTATATTAACTATTCAAATAAGAAAATATTCCTTAAACAATGCCCTCGTTAGAAAAGCATTTATACAATCATCCTTCACTACTAAAGTATGTCTCATAATTAGACATAATAAATTTGCTTACAATACATCCTCTTTTCTCAAAATATTTCATAATACAACATTTTCATTAATAATACAAAACCTTGGTAAGCACATGATAGAATATTGTAGAGGGGAAAACTACCCTATCATGTACAATTCTCGAATAGATCCGTTGGGAGCCGAGGTGAACCACGGGGGTGTGTTATATTCTCTACACTCGGGGACACGAAAGGATGGGTTCACCAGGAATGGTTTTAGGACTCGCTCCAAGTTTGGGGTGGGAATGTTTGATGTGTCAATTAAGCATACACCTATTGTTTGGCCTTTCTAAACTAAACTATGAAAAATGAAAGAACAATGCAAGACACACAAGATGCAAGAAGACAAGGACTAACCCTAGTATGATTCTGTAATTCAATGATGTCTAACCCTAGGATTGCAAAATAAAGTCTTTGAGCAAGGGTCCAAGGGAATGCACAAACAAGATTAAAACCCTAGATGCACACTATATGCTTTTATTCTTTCAAATGCCTAGAAATTCAATCAAATATTTTCCTTTTACTTGTAATCTAGGTTTTGAGCAGAAATGAACAAAAGCAAACACCAAACAACCTAAAGATCTATTAGGGCACTTATTTGATCTGATGGTTGATCCAAGCTTTATCTTGCATCCAGAATATCCAATGGTTTCAAACCTACAAAATAACTTCACAAACCCTAGAAAATTTGATCAGCGTTTGGGGGCCTGCTTAGGCCACTATAAGACTGAGCTTGGAGGTGCAGCAATCAAGCCCCCTTGGTCCTTTTAGCTGATCATTCAAAAGTAAAATTGATCTTTGACCTTTGGAACATGCACAAACAAAGTGAAATAGATATGTAATAGTGAAATAAAATGTAGATAGGATGGACACAACAGAATGCTAAAATGCAAAGTGTAAATCAGGGTTTTGGGGTGCAAAACTTACCCCCAAGCCCTAATTTACCAAATTCATGCCTTGTAAATGGGGAGCATGAATATAGCTTACCAAATTCATGCCCTATATGGGTGGGGCACGAATTTGGTTCAGATGCCCTTTTCGAGCCCAAAAACAATGAAAACAGAGTGCAAAACAACAAAAAATAGACTTGCAAAGCAACTAATGTAAATATAAAACCTGATGAGCTGATGGAGAAAGAAAGGAGCAATGAAGAGGTGGAAGAAGCACTCCAAGAAGGTTGATCTCTCCAATCATCAAGACTCCTCCACTCAATCCCCAAGGGCAGCCAACACCAAAGCACAAAATAATAAAACAACAACTTGTAGCAAAAGGGCACTTGTTAGCATGAGAAAATGAGCAAGTCAAGAATTAGAATCTCAAAAGAACTTGTTGGGGTAAGCTTAGGGAATCCAAACCATTATTTATAAGAGGTTTGGAGGGGAAAATAGATGGGAAAATGAAATTTCACCATGGGCAAAGGCCGACCCCAAAACGAGCCGATAAGGGGAGGGGTTTTAGTGAGAAAAACCCCCTAGAATGCCAAATTCATGCCCTATCATTACAGGGCATAAATCTGGAAATCCAAATTCATGCCTCATATAGACCGGACATGAATTTGGTAAAGCTAAGGAAACAAGGCAAAGGGAGAAGGCAAAAGGGCCCCAAATTTACACTTAGCAAGTTTGGGTGGCTAACTAAGGATCTAAGGAAGAATTGACTCATTTTAATGGGTCAATTTTCCATGTCTACATTTTCCCTCTATTTGATGCATTTATGACCAAATAAATACATCAAAGAAATATGTAGACACCTATGGGAAGAACAACAAACACAAAAAGGGTGGTCAGGTTTAGATGAAGGGGTGATGCAAAAAGGGGTGTTAACTTGAACACCACAAATTTACATGTAAAAAAAGGTACTACTACCATTAATACCTCTAAGGCTAGGGTTCCCCATCGAGTTTCAAAAGGAATGTAAAATTCCTAAGGAAACTCAAAAAGGATGGACACAGAAAAAAATAAGGCAATAAACAAAGAAAATACACACTTTTTTTTTAAATCATGAACATAATGAATGCAATGCAAAATGATCCTAACTAATATGTAATGCAATATAACATGCAAGCTAAAATGAATGCAAAGTGAAATGCATAGATGAGTAGATGGAAAAATAAAAAGGTAAACAATGAAAGAGAGAAGAAAGGTGAAAGAAGAAGAAAGTGAAAGCTCCAAAAGGTCAAAGAAAAATAAAATAAAAGAAAAAGAGAGGAACCCTATGAGGATGTATGCTCGCAAATGGTCGAATGGAGGTTGCCCCTCACTAGTGGCCATGAAGCTATCCTATAAGGGTGTTATGCTCACAAAGATGGATAGGTGGAGTGATACCCACTATGGGTGTAGTGCTCGCTAATATGGCCAAAGAGAAAGAGATATACCCACTAGGATGTATGCTCACAAATGGTCGAATGGAGGCTACCCCTTGCTCGTGACCATGAAGCTATCCAATATGGGGTGTTGAAATGATATGATTGATTTGCCAAAGTGAGTACTACCCAATAGGGGTGTGGTGTGTGCAAAATATGAGTGATCAGAGTGAGGCATAACCTATGTGTGCATGTGCTAGAAAATAAAGAGAAGAAATAGAGATAAAGAAGAAGAAAATGGTGTGTGCATCAAAAGATCGAGAAAGGAGAAAGTGTGAACAAAAGCAAGATTCATAAATAGAAGGAAGAACATGTATCCTTGTCTTGATGAAAAGAAAGAAGAAAACATGCAAAGGACAAGGATACATAGAAGAACTATATTCCTTGACTTGGGGAAGACAAAAATATGATCATTAAAACTTTCAAGGTCAAGGAGTATAGAATGACATTGAATGCAATGATGGAAATGCAAGATGAGCCCTAGGTTGGGGATTCACTAGGCATCAGAGCCCTAGTGTGAGTGCAATGCATGTGAGCTATGACCTAACTAGGTGTCATCACTTGCCATTGTCATGAAATCCCCAAGAATCTATATGATCAAGCAATCATGCAAATATGAGCAAGCAACAATGCAATTGTATGACAAGCAAAATGCAAGGAATAGAATATTAGGAAAAACATGCAAAATATGACAGGCAATCATGCAGTATGAACAAGCAAACCAAATGTAGTATGAAAACTAAGCTAAATGCAATATGAAGATGCAGAGTGCCAAGTTATGCATAGTATCTCTTTAGATGCATTATATTCATTGGGTCTTTAAGTTCTTTACCATCCAAGGGGGCACCAACTTAGGGTGCACCAAAGTTACCACATTGCAAAACAAAGAGGGATAAGGTGGTCCCTCATCCTCATTACTCCACTCCAAACCTTGATGAGATATATCCAGAAGAGGCTCTTGAAGAAAAGGATTGACTTGATCCTATGATGAAACATTGATTAATGGTTCCTCACTCACTTTTAAATTTTCAAATTGCTTAGTTATGTGAGATGAGGAAACTGATGGGCATAAATGAAGATCAGATTGAGCTTGCTCAACTAGTGAACAATATTCAAATGGGTGAGGATCACCCAAAATGGTGATAAATTGATTCTTAAATTTAAACTTTAAACATTGGTGAAAAGTAGAAGGGATAACCCTCATTGCATGGATCCAAGGGCATCCGAGAAGAAGATTAAAAGATGTAGGGCAAGACACCACATAGAACAAGGTATCTAAGATCTTAGGTCCAACCCTAAGGGGAGAGATACAATGTCGTAAGCCTCTTGGGACTCATTGTTGAAAGTTTTGATGATGATATCGGATTTAGTTAAATCTTCCTCTTTTAATCCAAACTTTTGGAAGAATTGATAAGTGCATAAATTGAGGGAAGAACCATTATCAATTAAGATTCGTTTGATAAAATTTTCCCCAATAAATGTAGTGATGTAGAGGGAAGAATCCCCTTGTAAGTTTGAGGAAGGAATATCATCATCCAAAAATGTGATATGATGTATCCCAAGAGAACTCACAACATTAGCTATAGCACTAGGGGAAATATCTTGAGGAACAAATTGTTGTCTTAGAAGCTTCAACAAGGCTTCCCCATGAATAGGAGAAGTTTGCAAAAGTTCTAAGAGAGAGATCTTGGTTGGGGTACTAGCTAATTGTTGTTGAATGTCAAAGGAGACTTTAGGTTGTGGCTTCAACACTAAAGGTGGATTTTCTACTCTTGTGCTCCTTTTTTGGGTATTCTTCAAAACTAAGGTGGGTTTTAAAGGTGGGTTGGATGAAGAACTCATCTCCTACTGAGAATGTTGAGTCGATTGATTCTATACTTGTTGCCTTGTAGTTATTGCTATCATACCAACCATATTATCATAGGGAGGTGGCACATTTTGATATGACACTTGATTAGCTACCTATTGACCATGCTTAGGGAGGGGATCTTGGAATATTCCCATATCTTGATTAGTTATGGGTGCTTGTTGAGTAGGAGGTTGATTGTTTGTTGGAGGATTGGGTTGAGAACCTTCTATAACAAGTCATCCTTCATCAATTAGGTCTTGAACCACATGTTTCAACCTCTTACATCCATTTGTCATGTGCCCCTCCACTCTATGATACTCACAATGTTGACCAACCTTATACCAATTAGTTATGGTATCAGGTTGCCTTATAGGAGGTAACTCAATCATATTAGCTTCCAAAAGCTACTTTAGGACCACTATCATAGGTATGTTGAGTCTTGTGAAATTCCTTTGTGGGGGTTTTTGAGGTTGGTTAAGCACCATATTTTGTAGGGTGTTAACAACACTATTAATAGGCCTACTATCTATTACCCCATCACCAACCACATGCTTGTTCTTATACTGATTTTTAGTGGTCCTATCTTCTTTTAATTTAAGTTGACCTCTTCTTATAAGGGCTTGCTCTACCCTTCTTGCTAGATCTATAGCTTGGTCAAAAGATGTGATAGTTGTCATTTCCAATTCATAAGATATTTGTTCTTGTAAATTTCCAATAAATATCTCAAGCATGTCTCGAGGAGGTAAGGTATATCTCAAGCATCCAACTAGACTCCTCCAATGAGACAAAAATTCTGAAAAGCTTTCATCTTTACCTTGTTTCAACATATAGACATCTTTCATAGTCACATTATTTTCAACATAAGCACCAAATTGTTGAACAAAAATTTCAATTATCTCTTCAAAATTCCTCAAAGAATGATTAGGAAGTTGATAATACCACTCTAATGCCATACCACCAAGGCTCTTAGGGAAAATCTTTAGTAACAACATGTCATCATATATGATATCATGGCATGTTGTCCTAAACATTCTTAAATGCTCAATTGGATCTTTTATTCCCTTATAGATAGGTAAAATTGACATTGGAAAATGCTTAGGGTAGGGCCTAGAGGCAATGATAGGGTCTAAGGGTTGATTGCACATTTCTCTATAGTTGTAGGTGAAACTAGGTGGCTGAATCATATCCACTCTTGAAACCAATTGTTTCACCATATTTGTTAAACTTTGCATTTCAGGATTATTGTTGTGCAATACCCTTAGGTTCCCTAGGGGAGGGGTATAGGTAGGTTGTTGAAAGGGAACTTGGCTCATGTTGGAGGTATTGACATTGTTATGGTATGGGTTATGATATGTGGTATCTTGTTGTGGAGGATAACTAACATTTGGTGGAATAGAAGCATGAATGTTGAGATTAGCTGAATGAGGAGGAAATTGAACATAATCTTGAGATGCACTACTAGTTGGAGGAACTTGTGGAATTCTTCCAATATTGGTGGTTATAGTAGTAGCATATGTTGGGTTATGAACAAGGATTATCATGATGCAAAGATTCAATCAAGGGGTTGTTATGAACATCTCGAGGGGAAATGGTTTGATGATGAGATGTTCCAACTTCCTTGAGTTGGGCTTCCTCATCCATAGCTTTATCCAAGGCATCTTTATGATGCTTGTAGAAATTCCAGATATGTTCAAACGATTTAAAGATAAGGTTCCCATTGGACCCCTTAGTAGGATCAAGGTCATTGCCAACTTCTTCATTTTCTTCCTCTTCTAGATTATGATTCTCTCTATCAATTTGATCATCTTCTTGAAAAATCTCATCAGACTCTAAAATCCTTCACCTACTCCTAAGGTTGGGAGCCATTAGGAGAGAGAGAAAGGATAGAGTGGAAAAGGAGGAAAACTAAAAACTAGTAAAACACAAAGATTTTTAAGATGTTTTTAAATTTTTTTGATCTAAACAAATAAAATTAGTGGTCTTGTTTAAAGTTTTCAAGAAAAGCAAAAGGAAGAGGCTTCCTATCTTGGCCACTAAGATGTGTTTTCATGTTGGGTTCACCAAATATGTAGAGGGGGAAAATCGCTCACCTACATACGATTCTCGATTGGATCCGCTGGGAGTCGAGGTGAACTGGGGGTGTGTTATATTCTCTACACTCGGGGACATGAAAGGATGGGTTCACCAGGAATGGTTTTAGGACTCGCTCCAAGTCTGGGGTGGGAATGTTTGATGTGTCAATTAAGCATACACCTATTGTTTGGCCTTTCTAAACTAAACTATGAAAAGGAAAGAACAATGCAAGACACACAAGATGCAAGAAGACAAGAACTAACCCTAGTATGATTCTGTAATTCAATGATGTCTAACCCTAGGATTGCAAAATAAATTCTTTGAGCAAGGGTCCAAGGGAATGCACAAACAATATTAAAACCCTAGATGCACACTATATGCTTTTATTCTTTCAAATGCCTAGAAATTCAATCAAATATTTTCCTTTTACTTGTAATCTAGGTTTTGAGATAGAAATGAACAAAAGCAAACACCAAACAACCTAAAGATCTATTAGGGCACTTATCTGATTCGGTGTTTGATCCAAGCTTTATCTTGCATCCAGAATATCCAATGGTTCCAAACCTACAAAATAACTTCACAAACCCTAGAAAATTTGATCAATGTTTGGGGGCCTGCTTAGGCCACTATAAGACTGAGCTTGGAGGCACAATAGTCAAGCCCCCTTGGTCCTTTTAGCTGACCATTCAAAAGAAAAATTGATCTTTGACCTTTGGAACATGCACAAATAGAGTGAAATAGATATGATAACAACGAAATAAAAGTAGATAGGATGGACACAATAGAATGCTAAAATGCAAAGTGCAAATCAAGGTTTTGGGGTGCAAAACTTGCCCCCAAGCCCTAATTTACCAAATTCATGCCCTGTAAATAGGGAGCATGAATATGGCTTACCAAATTCATGCCCTGTATAGGTGGGGCATGAATTTGGTTTAGATGCCCTTTTCGGGCCCTAAAACAATGAAAAATAGAGTGTAAAACAATGAAAAATAGACTTGCAAAGCAAATAATGTAAATACAAAACCTGATGAGCTGATGGAGAAAGAAAGGAGAAATGAAGAGGTGGAAGAAGCACTCCAATATGGTTGATCTCTCCAATCATCAAGACTCCTCCACTCAATCCCCAAGGGTAGCAAACACCAAAGCACAAAACAACAAAACAATGACTTAGAGCAAAGAGCACTTGTTAGCATGAGCAAATGAGCGAGTCAAGAATTAGAATATCCAAAGAACTTTTGGGGTAAGCTTAGGGAATCCAAACCCTTATTTATAAGAGGTTTGGAGGGAAAAATGAGCGGGAAAATGAAATTTCACCATAGGCAAAGGCCGACCCCAAAACGGGCCGACAAGGGGAGGGGTTTTAGTGAGAAAAACCCCTAGAATGCCAAATTTGTGCCCCATAATTATAGGGCATGAATATGGCAAGCCAAATTCATGCCTTGTATGGATCGGGCATGAATTTGGTAAAGCTAAGGAAACAGGGCAAAGGGAGAAGGCAAAAGGGCCCCAAATTTGCACTTAGCAAGTTTGGGTGGCTGGCTAGGGATCTAAGGAAGAATTGACTCATTTTGATGGGTCAATTTTCCATGTCTACAAATATATTCTATCCACATCATATTTTAGTATTTTTTTGATCTCCATGATAAAGTGGTTGGAGTAAGGGATCAGGAAAATTCATCATCAATATGAAAATGCAAACCTAATATGGTATTTTATAATGCACCAACATATTCACAAAAAATATGACATTACATTTCTAGTCTTTCAATTTTCTTTCCAAGAAACATGTGAGAAAACCCCATAAATTTTCTCACTAAAATTGGACTCCACACCCATTGCCATAATAAGAAGCATGTGATAAAACCCCATACATTTTCTCACTAAAATTAGACTCCATGCCCATTACCATAATAAGAAGCATGTGAGAAAACCCCATAAATTTTCTCACTAAAATTGGACTCCACACCCTATTTACACAAGTGAGATACCCCATAGTATTCTCACTATAAATGGACTCCATGCCCAAAATCTTAATATTCCAACTTAATACAAAATCCAAGTTTTTACTTTTTTTAAATGTTAAATATTCCACTTAACAATTGAATACTTAACCCATGTTATTTCTTCAACTTAATAAAACATCCTAATATTTTTTTTAATCAAATAATTACTTTATATTCTAATTAATAACACAAATTTCAAAAGAGCCAATTATCTAAAAGGTCAAATTCAAGCATATAATTTTTAATAATCTAAAATACAATAATCTCCCCAAATTAAAAAAACTCAATATCATCACTAAACAATAGCAACAAGTCTTTTCTCTTATAATACCAATACATTATATATTATAAGCAACTTGAGTACTGATTCACCCATTTCAAGGCACATGACCCACATATTTCTTAGCATGAAAACATATATTCAATCAATAATAAATCAACATGCTAACTTTTAATTACATTAATAAAAATGATAATGCAATCCAATTAAAATATAGCAAGAATATTTCTGAACTTGCAATACATCCAAGATTCTTATTTAAAAACAACCTAAAGTAAAAAGCTTCATGGTGTAACATGACTTTAATTTTGATGTAAATAAACTAAGGTCTACTATCCAAAGGATTTAAAGAGGTAAACATGCTCCAAATGTCTAGAACTGGGTAAAGTAAAACATGATTTGTTATAAGCTTAAATATAGACATCTACAGTTAAGCAATACAATCCGAATTCACTAAAGCTTAAACCAAACATCTACAATAAGAAAAATAATTAAATTATCAAAATATTTAAGTATAGGCATCTAAAAAAGAAGGTTTACAAAATAAAATACACCAAATTTATATTTTTTATGTTTGCAGATAAGTAAGCAATAGATACATATTTAGCCAAAAATAAGCTTTTACTAGGGCAGTTTAAGAGGTAAAAATGGGTACCTATTGGATAACCATATTTAAAATAATTCGTTATGATTTCTCTTACATAAAAAAACCATATACTAAAAAACTACTTGGTGTACATGTTTCCCACAAAACTCTTCAGGGAATTAAAATGAGGAGCGCTCAACTAGGAAGCCGAAGTGAAAAATCGGCTCTATGGGAACTCATCTAAGTGTGACTTTCATGTTCTTTGGGTATAGTTCATAGGAAATATTATATCTACAAAAGGGATAGTTATGAATCCAAAGAAAATTGAGGAGCGCTCAGATAGAAAGCCAATGCCAAAGAGCAATAGTTTACTTTTACCAAAATAGATAATAAGGATCTAAGTTCTCTTAGCTTGTTCTACAAAGCCCTTACTTTGGTTATAGGGTTTAATAAGTTAAATAAACATATTTCTCCTTCAGCTATAATAGAATATAAATAAAAGGAGGATACCTTAATTATCTTGAACCACAACAATGGAAAACGTGCACAAAAGAACCTTCCATCCCTCAATGCCAAGCATAATGTTTTACTTCTCACTTCTCTACTTCCACACCAATATTTAGCTCTCTGGTCATCCTCTATACTCCTTCCTTTATTTTTCTCCACAAGCACTACAATTGTTTTAAAGTTTCTTGTGCATTTTATTTTTTTGAGGTTTTTTTCTTCTTTCTTCTTTTCAAAGAACAAGAAGAAGATATTTTCTTGTTTTTTTCCTCCCTCTGCACCGAACTTCTAACTCCCATAATTAATTAATTTTAAAAACAATAAAATTTATTCTCAAAGTTTAAAGAAACCTCTATTTAAATTAAAAGTTCATAATATCCCCTTTTTTAATAAGGTAAATACATAACAATAGCCTTTGATAATTATTATTTTTCAATGTTAAATATTAACATTAAAAAATAATTAAATTAACTTATTGCCTTCAAACAAATTTTATCAATATCACCAGCTAATATGTATTATTAGCCATGATATTGCCATATAGGTATTATTAAGTAGTTTTACTTAATAAAGTCTTTCTTAGTGGATTCTTTTACCAGTTATTAAGTCCTTTGACTTAATAATGTCTTTCTTAGTGGATTCTTTTACCAGATTCATTCCAATCCATAAACAACACATTAAATTCAAATGCTTATAAATAAAACATTTCAGTATGGTATACCATCCCTTGTTCTTAGTAAGCATGTTTTCGATGATCTATCATCACTTGTTATTAAGAACTACTCCCTTGCTCTAGCAAGTTCCTAGCGAATGGTATCACCTTATTCAAACATGCAATATGATATGCAACTAAATATGGGTAAATCCTACCTGGAGATGTCATCAGTTAAACTAATCATCATTTCTCTTATTTCAGTCTCTCATTCTCAGTGGCCAACATCCTTGTCCACCAATAAGAGTATCTAGTCCTTCAAGCATAGATAATATTAGTAGTACCATATTCTTATATAATATAACCAAAACAATAAATACATATAACCATTCATTTTCATAATGCATCAAAAGCTAAGCATTGAATAATCACATATCAATACATAATCCATATCATAAATGAGTCTTTCCAAGGTGGGTTGTGACATTGTCATGACCCACCTTAGCCAAACTCATTTATGATATGAATTATGTATTGATGTGATGATTCAATGCTTAGTACTAATTACATTATGGATGTTTATTTGCAATTGATATTTTGTTTATATGAGAATATGGTATTGTTGATATTTTATATGTTTACAAGACTAGGTTCTCTCATAGGTGTGCAAGGAAGTTGACAACTGAGAATGAGATACTGAAAAAGGAAAATTATGGTTAGTATAAATTGATGATATATCCTAGGGAAAATATACTCGTATTTAGATTGCATTCATATGATTATGTTTGAAGGTAATCATCATCAACTAAATTCATCCATAGCAAAATTTGATAACTTGGAAGTTATCATAAAATCTTTTGCATAAATTGGTGATGTATTACTCCATTTTATCTTGATTTGTGTGTGTTTACCTTCTTTGCACATATTATTGGTTTCTTCGTAAGATAAACGTGTTATTGATAAAAATAATTTGAATAAATTACTTTATGTTTTCTAATGTTTTATTTATATTAATAATGTGGACTTATTAATATTTAAGGTTATATTTTATAACTAACACTAGAAAAGCAAACATTAATATTGTGGAAATATTAATACAATAAATGGAGGGCGACATGATCCTCATTTTGGAATGAAAACTTATTTAAAAAATTATTAAAATAAGAAAAATATTATTAATATTATGAAAGAGTGTTTGTTTTATTAATATAAAGTTTAAAAGAAAACAATTAAATTTGGGTGGTTGAAGAGTTCGGTTCATGGGTATACCATAGTATTGCTCCTTAAAACCATGTTGAAAAAGGAAACCAAAGAGGAAAAAAAGGAGGAAGGAAAAGAGAAGGAAGAGTGACATTTTGGAAGAAAAGAAGAAAGTCTTGAAGTTTGAAATGAACAAGATATTTTTACTGGATCTTCAAAAGAGGTAATCTCATTTTGATATATATATAGTTTAAAAAGTGAGTCTTTGTCTTCATCCATGAAAATGTGGAATAATCCCTTTCTACTTACTCTACTCTTTAAATGAATTACCTTGTTGTTGTGTGTTATATGATTGTATCCTCTAAATATTACGTTTGAGTATTTTAACAATAGTTTAAGGGTTAAAAGCTATTGTTTAAAATGAAAGATTTTTATTAGGTAATATTATGTTTGATTATTTTATCAATAGTTTTTTTTTTTTTTTGAAAAATTTTGAAAAAACTTGTATTAAAACAAAGATCATTTACAAGTTGGGAAGAGACTTTTCCCAGCCTTAGTCAGATAGAACACATGCTTACAACAGTAAAAGAAGATTTGCAATGGAGCCAAATCTCTTAAACCATTAACTAGCTAACAGGGGGATCGGTTTGGTCTGTTGATGCAACTTGTCGCGATATCGCGACACTTTTTCCTTCTTCTCCTTTGGCCGCGAAAATGCAACATGTCGCGATATCGCGACACTTTTCTCCTTTGGCCGCGAAAATGCAACATGTCGCGATATCGTGACACTTTTTCCGTTGGCACGACGTTGCAACATGTCGCGATATCGCGACACTTTTTCCTCCTTTGGCCACGACGAAGCAACATGTCGCGATATCGTGACACTTTTTCTCCTTGGGCCATGGCGTTGCAACATGTCACGATATCGTGACACCTTTTCCTCCTTTGGCCGTGACGAAGCAACATGTCGCGATATCATGACACTTTTTCTCTCTTGGCCATGATGTTGCAACATGTCACGAAATCGTGACACTTTTTCTCTCTCGGCCGCGATGAAGCAACATGTCACGATATCATGACACTTTTTCTCTTTCGGCCGTGACGAAGCAACATGTCGCGATATCACGACACTTTTTCTCTCTTGGCCGTGATGTTGCAACATGTCACGAAATCGTGACACTTTTTCTCTTTCGGCCGCGATGATGCAACATGTCGCGATATCGCGACAATTTTCTCCTTTGGCCGCGACGAAGCAACATGTCGCGATATCGTGACACTTTTTCTCCTTTGGCCATGATGATGCAACATGTCATGAAATCATGACACTTTTCTCTCTTGGCCGCGACGATGAAACATGTCGCGATATCGCGACACTTTTTCTCTCTTGGCCGCGATGATGCAACATGTCGCGATATCGCGACACTTTTTCTCCTTTGGCCGCGACGATGCAACATGTCGCGATATCGCGACACCTTTTCTCCTTTGGCCGCGATGATGCAACATGTCATGAAATCATGACACCTTTCCTCCCTTGGCCACGATGAAGCAACATGTCACGAAATCGTGACACCTTTCCTCCCTTGGCCGCGACGAAGCAACATGTCACGAAATCGTGACACCTTTCCTCCCTTGGCCATGAATGCAACATGTCACAATATCATGACACCTTTCCTCCCTTGGCCGCGATGAAGCAACATGTCATGATATCATGACACCTTTCCTCCCTTGGCCATGACGAAGCAACATGTCACGATATCGTGACACCTTTCCTCCCTTGGCTGCGACGGTGCAACATGTCACGATATCGTGACACCTTTCCTCCCTTGGCCGCGATGGTGCAACATGTCGCGATATCATGACACCTTTCCTCCTATGGCCGCGACGGTGCAACATGTCGCGATATCGTGACACCTTTCCTCCCTTGGCCGTGATGAAGCAACATGTCATGATATCGTGACACCTTTCCTCCCTTTGCTTTTTCTTTGATCATTAGCTCAGGGACCTTTCAAGACCCTGCCTAATCACCTCATCCTCAATGGCCATGTCACTGTGCAACTGAACCCCTACCTCCTTCTCAGCACCCATCTTAGCCAGGAAGTCGACCACTTTGTTTAAATCTCTACTCACATAAACTGGAATCACATCATCTAATTCCCTCCATAATTCCTTAATTTGAGTGACAAGAATCCTCAACCTCCATGCTTTCAAAGCAAAGTTCCTCATGCAATCTAGAGCTCCAACCATTATTTGAGAATCTGATTCAAGTATTATCCTCCTGTGGCCCTGTTTAACTGCCCAAATAGAAGCAGATTTGATAGCTATGGCTTCTGCTTCATTGTTTGTGGCTCTTCCCAAGCCTTGCAGTTCCCAATAGAGCACTTGTTCCAACATGATTTCGGCAAACCACTCCAATTTTGGCTCTACCCGGATTGCCTTTTGCAGCTCCATCAGTATTAATTTTAATCCAACCTTCTAGGGGTGGTTTCCAACTAGCTCTGTCCTGTCCCTCTTGCACTTCAACCTCCTCTTCCATTGCCCCAATAACAACCTGAGTTTCCTCTTTAGCATAGACGGCCACGGTTTCTGTGACTTTGCTCCAAATGACCTGCCAAACTCCATCTAAAGAAGAAAAAGTTTCTCTAAAAATTCTAGCATTTCTCTCCAACCACACTTGCCACCAAATAAAGTTTAATCCAAGCTCCCAACCAATACAAAGAGCTTTAGATTTAAATCTACCCCTCTTCCATATTTCCCAGATATTAATCCGATTCAAGTCACCATTAACTTGAATTTTATAATATAAAAACCATCTCTCCCAAATCTGGCGCGTGAATGGGCACTCAAACATCAAGTGATCAGTTGTTTCCTCGCTCTTGTAGCATAAGACACATTGAGATGGACCGATGATTCCTTTACATATGAGATTATCAAAAGTGAGAATTCCATTATGCATGAACTTGCCAGGCAAAAAAGTTTACTTTCGGCCAACCCTTGGACTGCCAAATCTTTCTCCAATCCTCAACTTGATATGTATGAGGGGGAGGCTCTGGAAGGATCTTATCATATCCGTCCTTCACTGTGTAGACACCAAGGCTCCCATAGCCCCAAGCTAATTCATCCTCCTCGTCTCTACCTGTGAGAAATCTTTCTGTCAAGATTTTAGTCATGATGGGTGCCAAATCCGGAGGGATTGAAATTGGCCACTCATCCAACTTCTTAAACTGCTTAAACTTATAATCCCCCAGCTGACTAGTGGTGAAATAACTTTCAATTTGGACCCATCCCTTGGTTTCTATGGCTATTTTTATTGGTTGCAATTCAGGAAATTCAACAATGATAGGTGGGTATTGATCCCATGAATCTGTCCAAAATCGTGCCTTCTCCCCTCTCCCCACTTTCCAAAATAATCGATCTTTTACTACTTGAGAGCCTAACTTGAGAGCATGCCACACTAAGGATCCAGTACCATCCAAAGGGAAATGACCCACCTCATTTGGGTTTACATGTCCCAAATATTTACTGGTTAGGATTCTACTGAATAAGGAAGTTGGTTGGGAAATCCACCTCCAGTAAAGCTTTCCAGCCAAAGCTTTATTATTTAACTTGGATCTTCTCAGGCCCAAACCTCCTTTTACCTTGGGCTGGGTTACTTTGTCCCAACCTACTAAGGCCCATTTCCTCTCTCCTTTCACTCCTTCCCATAAAAATTTTCTAGCCATCTTGTCCAACTCTTTCCATATAGTATGTGGGGCAGCCAGGATAGAGAATTTATAAATTGGCATGGCTTGAATGAATGACTGTAAAAAAGTTAATCTACCCCCATAGCTTAACCATTTGTGAGACCAATGATTAATTCTATCCTTGATACAATCCAAAATATTCCTCCAGATATCTATTTTTAGTTTTTTAAAATGCAAAGGGACCCCCAAGTAAACCACTGGGAGAGAAGTCCTTGTGAATCCCAAGATCTCTAAAACTCTGTCCTGAAGCCTTTGATCAAGATTGAAAAAGACCACTTTGGATTTTTTATCATTGATGACTTGGTTTGTAGCCCTAAGGTAGACATTAAGAGTATCTCTGATCATTCTTGCTTCCCTGAAGCTGGCCACTCCCACCAATCCTGTGTCATCCACAAACTGTAGGTGAGTCAAAACTTCCTCACCCACCTTGATACCTGTTAGCAAACCTTGTTGTCTTCTCCTCAAGAAAAGTCTACCTAATCCTTCAGCCAATATGAGAAAAAGATAGGGAGAGCAAGGATCTCCTTGACGAAGGCCTCGAGTGGCTCCAAACGGTTGCGAGGGAAGACCCTTGATTAACACTGAGTATGTCGGAGTAGAAACACAACTCATGACCCATTCTATCCAATCCTGAGAGAAACCAAAGGCTGCCATCATCTTTGACAAGAAGCTCCACTCCACCCTATCATAAGCCTTTGACATATCTAATTTTATGAACATTCCTCTATTACCAGAAGTTTGCATTGAATGGATTGCCTCCTGAGCTAGAACCACACCATCCAAGATCTGCCTACCCTCTACAAAACCCCCTTGTTCTGAGGAGATAATGTTATGTAAAAGAGGTTTTAGCCGCTCAGCCATTACCTTTGTGATTATTTTATATATAACATTGCATAAGGCAATAGGTCTATAATCTGAAATATGTACCCCCTCCTCCCCTTTTGGAATTAAGGTAATGAAAGTATGATTTAATGCTTTAAGCATTCTTTTATTACCTCTGGACTCCTCTATAACAACCATTACATCCTCCTCCAAGTTATCCCAAAAGGCCTGAAAAAACTCAATTGGAAAGCCATCTGGACACTGGAGTTTTTCCATGCTCATTCCAAAGACCACATTCTTCAGTTCCTCTCTATCAATGGGTTTAAGAAGGGTCTGATTTTCTTCTTCAGAGATAACAAAAGGTATGACAGCAATAACGTCGTTTTGAGCCTCTTCATCTTGCACCATACTTTCCTTAAATAGGTTAGAAAAATAATCCATTGAATGGGAATGCATACATGGAAGTGTATCAAAGGAGTGTCCGTTCTCATCTTGAAGAGCTTCCATGTTGTTCATCTGTCTCCTAGCACAAGCAGTCCGATGGAAAAATTTGGTATTTCTATCACCTTCTAATAACCAAGTGGTTCTTGCTCTCTGTTTCCAGTAGGTTTCCTCTTGATTGTCAATGTCCTCAACCGCTTTACGCAAGGCATCATCCTCGTCTTTGAGCTGGTCTGTAATTGTTCCTTCCCTAAAGTGTTTTTGAACCTCATCCCATCTGGCCACCAAAGGAGCTCTTTGGACCTGGAAGTCTGTCTTGTTAGCTCGCCTCCATTGTTTCAGTTGATCTTTGACATAATGAAGTTGTTTGTGGAATCTAAACATTGTTGTCCCATATGTTGGGCGACCTTCTTCCCACCACTGTGGAATTTTCTTTCGAAGTTCCTCTTTTTGTAACCAAAAATTTTCAAATTTAAATGGTTTGTGATGTTGCCCTGTCTTAAACCCTCCTTCCAACAAAATGGGAAAGTGATCTGACACTGGACCCTCCAAAATCTAAAATTTTGTATTCCATTTTACAAATGCCTCCTCTGAAACCAAAAAATGGTCTAACTTTACCTTCCTGCTATGTGGCTCCCTCCTCTTATTAGTCCAAGTATAGTTGGTTCCAGGGCATTTAATATCCACCAAGTGTAAAGCCTGGACTTGGGCAATCATAAGTCGATCCCCTGGGTCCAAAATTGGGGTTCCCCCTTCCTGATCTCTAGAG
The DNA here is from genome assembly GCA_028583015.1 of Wollemia nobilis. Lineage (NCBI taxonomy): Eukaryota > Viridiplantae > Streptophyta > Pinopsida > Araucariales > Araucariaceae > Wollemia > Wollemia nobilis. Next base: position 8,005,174 of record JAQPPZ010016370.1, read on the forward strand.
GATAATTTAGCATTAAAATCCCCAGCAATAATCCAGTCTAAATCTTCCCTTGAGACTCTCATGTTATGCACAACTTTCCATTGAAGCCTCTGACCATCTAGGTTTTGAGCCCCATAAAAATTTGTGATTAAAACATGTTCAGTTGTGACATTATTTCTAAAATGTGATGTGAGAACACCCCTCCAAGCTATATGTTCTATTGCAGTCCATTCAAGAGAGTTCCAAAGAGTAACTATCCCCCTGAGGCACCTTGGGCAGCCACTTCCATATGACCAGCACCCCTCCAAATCCTGTTAACTATTTTACACATAAGATCTAACGACATTTTTGTCTCCTGGATAAGCAAAAAATATGTTTTACATTTTTCTAAGAGTCTTCGAACAGCAGATTGATGGGTTCTATTGTTTAAACCCCTAACATTCCATGATTGTATAATCATTGGTTACCTTGAGAGCGATAAGAATCTATTGGCCTCACCGATCCTCCAGTGATCAGTTTGTCTCCTTGAACTGCTAGCAATTCCTTATTTGATTTTCTACCCACTCCTTGAGAGTTGCTATTTTTTGATCTCTTTTCCACCTGAGTTATCCCTAAAGTTGGCCTTTCTCTATTCTTTTCTGCTATTCCCATGCTGACATCCTTAATTATTGGCTGCTCTTGGTTATGCACTATCAATGCCCCTGCACTCTCTGACTGCGGTAACTCACTGTGCTCAATTACCTGCTCTATGACGGGGGGAGATGAAAGAGGAGCTTGAACGTGGATGTTATTATTTTCACTATTCCCATCCACTCCTTCCATGAATTGTTCTTCTTGGTCCATTAGTGTCTTAAATATCTCATACCTATTGGCGGGCTTGAGTTGGGTTTGCTCTTTACCATATTTTTTCTTTTGCCTTCTCCTTCTTTTGGGTTGTTCAAAACCATCTCTCTGTGCTTCTTTACCCTGAGAAATATTGGTTGGTTCTTTGTTTATTGTTGACTTACCCTCCTTAGGAAGATTTGACATTCCTAGAGGAGCCTCCATTTTTGTGTTCATATTATTTGGGCAAGATCGGGCCAAATGCCCATATTTGTGGCAAACTCTGCATCTGAAGGGCAGAGCCTCATAATCCAGTTGTTGAATCCAAGATAGTCCTGCAAGTTCAAGTTCCACCTCTATCGGTAGAGGTTGGCTAAGATCCATTTCCACACATACTCTTGCATAAACAGCTGTGTTTCCTTCTATTGTGTCTTTGGAGACACCCAAATGTCTTCCAAGGGAATTATCGATAATTTCCAAAACCTGCTCACTCCAAAACTCCATTGGAAGTGCATACAAATGGATCCAAACCGAGAACAACGGTGGGTTCAATTCGAGGATCAAATCCCACTCTCCAGGGTTGAACAAATAATCCTGTCGGACCATGATTCCTCTTTTTTGATTCGAAAGCCCTATTTCTATCGGCCAGTGAAGAAAAACTAACAATAAAATACCCATTGCTAATAAACCATAAAGAGTACTCACCAAGAGGCTCCCAGTTTTGTCGGACCCAGGAATGCAAAAAATTTAGGGTAGGGCGAATACCCATGAATTTATAGATCAAATCGTGATTGGCTCTATATAAGACTATTTCTTCGACCATCCTTGGCTCAATGACAATCTTTGGCCTTGAATCAGACTGTGGCAAGCATCCATTAACTCGTTGCGATGTTGATCTATTTCCAGCAGTCGTGAAGAGTATTTTAAATGCAGTTCTTTGTGCTTCGTCAGTCTTGGATGGAGATTTATCTTTTAACAAATCTGCATAAGAGCTATTTCTCTCTAGAAGAGGATCCGGAGGTGTCCCCATTGGACCCTCCTGGGGCAGCAATCTTGCCATCAAATCCACAGTAACCAGAAATCTCTTCGGCAACCCAACTGATGCCCTAGTTTTTCCCTAGCTCCAGAAACCCTAGATCATGCGCTTCGCTTCATCACTTGGAATATTAGAGGACTCAAAGTGAATCTTTCAAAACAAAATGAAATTAGAAGAATGATTCAGATAAATCATCCACATTTTGTTTTCCTTCAAGAAATGAAGATGTCAATATTTTATCAATAGTTTTAGGGTTAAAAGTTATTGATTAAAATAAAATGTTTTCATTACATAATGTTACATTTATCAAATAGTTTTAGGGTTAAAAGCTATTGTTTAAAATGAAAGATTTTTATTAGATAATATTATGTTTGATTATTTTATCAATAGTTTTAGGGTTAAAATTTATTGATTAAAATAAAAGTTTTTAATTATGTAATGTTACATTTGATTATTTTATCAATAGTTTTAGGGTTAAAATCTACTGTTTTAAAATGAAATAATATTGTTTTTTTTTTTATGGAAAAAATCCCAATTGGGATGCAACTTTTGAGTAAGTCCCAAGGAGGCAAGGGTATCTATTCCACAAAAAAATCCCAGGGCTCGCACCTATACTACCCCCTTTGGAACACTCAAAGAACATGCCTAAAATAACAAAAATACAAACAAACAAACACAAAAACAACAAAAAATAATTAAAAAACACACACACACACAAACCAAAAATACAACAAAAAACACAAAACAAACACAAAAACATTAAGACAACAAAAAACCCAAAGCAAACACAAAAACATAAAACAATAAAATGTTAAAAAACAACAAAAAACAACAAAACATAAAACACACAAAAAAACCACAAACACAACAAAACAACATACAAACACAACAAAACAACATACAAACACAACAAACATACACACACACACACACACTCACAAAGAACAAAAACACAAAACACAAAAAAATTCAAAAACATATCAATACTTTTAGGGTTAAAATATTTTGATTAAAATAAAAGGTTTTCATTATGTAATGTTATGTTTGATTATTTTATCAATAGACTTAGGGTTAAAAACTATTGATTAAAATGAAATATTTAAAAATGTAGAATAGTTATTTGATATAAGGAAACTTCCTTATATTAGGTTAAAAGGGAACATAGATGTTTTATTTTATAAGGGAATTTTATGTGTTTATGAAAATTAATGAAGATTAAAATGGATGCGGAGTCCAATGATATTAAGTAAATTTATGGGGGCTTCCTTAAAAATATATGGAATTGTATTGTGGAAATACATTGTTTTTTCTTAAAATATAATTAATTAGATGGGATGTGAAGTCCTATTTTGATTGGGAAAAATTATGGAGTTTTCCTCTGTATTCTTTATAAAGAGTTAGAAAGATGAAATAAAGAAATGTATATGTTGTGTTTACTAGATGCATTGAAAAGAATAAGCATTTAGGATTGCATTATCATTTGGAGGAGTTGTCATGATACCTTAACCTACCCATTTCTTGATAGAGCTCAAGGACTTTAGCGTGTAAATATTTGAATGAGAATAGTTATTTATGGCTGTCGAGAAGCATTCTATTTGTGTTTAATATGTAACTATAAGAAAAAGTGCTTTTTGGACAAAGCTTAAAATTAATAGCTTTATATTATTTAATGGCTTTTGTTATGGAGAAAAACATTGTAAAATGAGTTTTATCATTTGAAGAGATTTGTATACTGATAATTTAGGTAATTTTTTTACTATTTCGTTAGGAGATTCTAGTTCTTCTTCTAGAATGATAGGATGTTTCTATGAATGGTAAAAAATGAAATATGAATGGAGGTATATAGATCTTGTTAGATGATTATGCTTATGGAATTAGGATATTATATTAAGGTATAAATCATATTTAATATTATGCTTTGATATACTTTGAGTCATTTCTTATGCTTAGTAAGATGATAGTACTTTTATTTTGGTTGAATTAAGAGAGATAGATAAGGTTTTGATGTTGTTTATTTTTCTTAGGGGGGAATCATTAAGGGAAGACTCTAAGTAACCTTGTATAGAATCCCTTTAAGATGAATCCTATCTTGAGGGAGTTGCAGGGAGAAAAAACCTAGGACCTTTACAAGGGAGCACATTTGATAAAATAAATTCAAGTGTGATCCAAAGGCAGGGAGTCTTTGGATAAGATTCATTGTGGGTTAGCTAAATCTCTTATCCTACCATGGAGGTTAGGAATCCCTTGTGCATTGGAGATAGGTGATGGTACCCTAAATGATCATTGGGTGTCCATGTGAAGATATCACACAAAGTGATAATCACCTCAATTAAACCATTACAAATATGGGTTAGTTGAGCACTTCAATTTTTTCAATCCACCGGGGAGATGCAATATTTAAACTAAGAGACTTTATGCCTATACATTAACATATACAGACTTATGCTTGTAAGGGAATTGGTGTCCCCTTATCTAAATATTGATAAGGGATAATCTCAATGCTATGGTCAAGATACCTTACATTCATGAAGGATGTAAGGAATGTGGGGTGACCATTTGAAGCATCCTTTGTGTCACAAAGGTACACAAGGTAAACCCTAGAACCTATGAGAGTTTAGCCACTCCTATCCACTTGAGTGACGTCTACAGTGTCATGGACTTGAAATATGGTGAAGCCTCAATGAATATGATCTATCTAGAAACATCTTTGGTGAACCTTAACTATGATTTAAAAAATAATCTCTCTCTTGGATTGGTTAGTTTTGGGTTTTTACAGTTGGTATCAGAGCTCTAGGTCGTAGGACTAGTAGCTTACATGGAGTGAAGCTTAGGATTAGCCAAACTTGATGAGTGACTTTTGGAAGAAAATATATTCCATTGGGAATGACACCTTACATGGAGTAAGAGTGACCATCAATATTATCAATGGATGATAATACTCTATTGTTAGTTTACATGGATATTGTAACTGAATAATGGTTAGAAGTATAATTTAAAGAAGAAATTGTAATCTAACCTAACCTTTATTTTGTATGGCCAATAAATATGGCACCAGGATTGAGAATAGGAATATGACGATCTTACCAAACGCAAAGGCAAACTAGATAGGACAGTTCCAAGCTTAGACCCTGAGGAGAAAGTTCCAGGAATTCAAATAGATATATGGAGCCTTATTGTTGTTGATTATCTATTACAAGAGCAAATAGAGAAAAAGAGGGAAGAAATGAACCAACAAAAGTAGATGTTGGAAACTTTAATGAGTTAAAATTCACAGAATAGAAATCTTAGGGTTGGACAAGATGAAACTACTTCTACAGAAGAGTAGGAATTCAGGGCCCTTATTTAGGTAAAACTGGATAAAGCTTTGAAGAATGTGAAAACCTTCAAATTCACTAAAAGTAAGTATCCAAATCACTCATCCAAGACTTATTTCTCCATGAAAATTTACTCCTTAGTGATCCAAATAGTTTGGGCCACTATCCATTTATAGGAGATAAGGTTGGAATGGTGGAACACTTTTAAATCCATGCAAAATATTTAGGCAATAAATATAATGTAGGAAGGTTTTTTTAAAGCCTTTAAGAAGAGGTTCCTCATGGAAAAACACACCTCCAAGGAATTCTCCAAGGAACAAATATAGTGGAAATCCAAGGAATTCAAGGAATTCTCCACACCTCCAAGGAACAAATATAGTGGAAATTTACTACCAAAAGTTTGTAAAGTTGCATAGGTATGTAGTGTTATATGAGAATGATGAGAATATGAAGGTACACAAATTTATCTTAGGAATGGATCCTAATATTAGATTAGTAGTAAACATTCATAAGCCTCAAACTTTGCAAAAGGCTTATGACCTGGCTCAACAAGTTGAACCCAACCTGAAGTTAAATAGGACTCACTATAATAATGCTAAATTGTCAGAATATGATCAACAGTCACTGACAAAAAGGAAAAGCATTGGTTTTATTAAATGGGCAAAAAATAATAGCAATAAAAGTAGAGATAACCCAAAGTTAAAAAAAAATAATGGAAAATAAGAGAATTTCAAGAAGAAATTCCAAAAGAGGAATAATAATAATATAAAATATCCTCAACCTCAAAGGCAACTCAAAATGGCACAAAATAAAAATACAAGGTAATAAAACCAGGAAAAATACCAAATTCCCAAGGGTGGTTGCTACGATTGTCGGGGTCCACACTATGCAAACCGATGTACAAATCAGTTAGGACAAAGAAAAAAGGGAAAGGAACCCAACTATAAGATCTACGTAGCAAAAAGAAACCAAGACCTAGATGGTTAAGCCACACCTATGCTCTTGAATGGTAAAATATTTGATAAGAAAGTTAAAATTTTGATAGATAATGGAGCTACTGATATTTTCATTTCTTCTAGTATAGTCAAGGATATGCCAAAAATATCAAGATTTCTAGCACAAGGGTGGAAAGTTGAGTATGGTTCTAGATAGAACTACTTAGTGGATCAATTGTTTCCCATAGTTGAGGTCACCCTACCCAATGACTCTACCATTTGGCACATTTATGTAGTGTCGCTACATGCCTTCAACATTATCTTGGGAATGGATTGGTTAAAGGCTCATGGAGCCTTAATTAATTTCTAAGATAGATGGTTAGACTATACATATAAAGATAAATAAATATTGAGAATATATAGTGAGAAAGGGTATTTCTGAACGTAGTTTATCTCTACAATTCAGCTAAAGAAAGCTATTAGGAAAGGTAGTATAGTTTATGTCATTAAGTTGAACCATAATACTGGAAATGATAAAATGGAAGAATTTTTTAGGAATCATCCATTATTGCATGAGTTTAGGGATGTATTTCTTGAAGACCTCCCTATGATATCACCTAAATGTGAATTTTATTTTACTATCAAATTGATATTGGGTGTGAAACCCATTAATAGAACTTCTTATAGGATGAATCCTATTGATATGTAGGAGTTAAAAGTGTAACTTCAAGGGTTTCTAGAATAAGAGTTGATTAAACCCAGTGTGTCACCGTAGGGTGCACCTATTCTATTTGTCAAAAGAAATATGGTTCACTAAGTATAAGCATAGGCTATAGAATGTTGAACAAATAAATTGTTAATAATAGATACCCTTTACCCATAATTAAAGATCTCTTTGATCAAATTAAGGATGCCACCATATTTTCAAAATTTGATTTAAAATTAGTATACCATCAACTGAAGATCCGAGAGTAGGATACTCACAAGATTTATTTTAAGACTAGGTATGGATATTATGAGTTTATTACATTTTGGGCTAACCAATGCTGTAACAACTCAAATATAACCTACCCGAGAGAGAGATTTTATTTTTTAAAATTAGGAAGAACAATTGGTTAGATTCTCCAAGGTGTTTCTAATACAGGATTTATATTCATAAGGTATAACCACATTTTAAGATTACAATATTGCAGACATTTATTGAGTGGATAAGAGAGGTCAAACTCTCATATTAAAATTGGAGTTTACCTTGTACACCTTCATAGTATAAATGACGCTTTCATATGGTCTCCTCATTTTCGTACATTCTCTATGAATGCGGGACAACTTGACCATAGTGTTAGGGTTAACTCCATGAGAAAAGGATTCCAATTTTCATAACCCATCATAAAATAGTCTATGATGGTTTCTCTGGGTATGATGCCTTTATGTCTAATTAGTTGCACCTCCATGGTGAACTACTAGCCCTTTGTGCTTGGATATTCCATCTCCATGATGGTTTAACCAAGGTGATCACCACTCCATGTAGTTGATTCACATGGAACTATGAGCCTACCCACCTATTTTACCATCACTATATCCTTCTTGCTAATGGATTCCAAACATCCATGGTTGGAAGAAAGATCCAAGCTACACCACTCAAATCATTTTCAAACACTCACGTATTTGGGTCCACTTTGAATATCATTTATCAAATAGTACCCATTGCAAAACCCTTAGGTGTTCCTCACCGTAACTTCCTCAAGTTTGGTTCCATCATTTAGGTTCTTCTAGAATTAACTAGTTATGATCACCCCCATAGAAAGAAACCTAAATCCATAAAAGAAACATGGAACCATTCATACATTCTCTCTCTCTCTTTCCCATATAGAATTAAGAATTCTTTTGCTATCTATCTTAATACCACTTATATGCATAAAATCAAATGTAACATATACTCTTTCAAAAGATATACCTAAACTATAAACCATAAAATTTATAATGAGAGAAACATAGACCATGCTAAATTTTTTATCAATGAAAGCACAATAATAACTTCCTATTTACTATTATTTTTTAATTCATCCATTCATTTTGCACAAGGAACTAGAATCTTATTGAGTTGTAAATAAATAAACTCAATTTACAAAGTCTATCTCCAAATAAAAGTCATTATTTAATACAAGCTTTTTATTTAATCTTTTGCCAACGGATCCTTCTCTTTCTTTACATAATAACCATAGAATATTTATCATAGTCATAGAGGAAATCTCCTTGAGATCTTTGAGAATTAGATAAGTTAAGGGATCAGTAAAACCCTTTTATGATGATAAATGCATATCTATATGCTCATTTTTAAAAGTGCATCCATATAATCCATAATATAAAAATAAAATTAATTTTTTTCTTTTAAAAGCATTTTAAGTAAAATTCAAATATTCCTTGGTTAAATCGATTCCACACCTACTTAACATATAATTGCCTTATATAAAACAATACAAGTAAGAAACATCCTATAATGTTCCTTCCCTAATGAACGCCACATCCATTTAATATTCCATAATGTATAATCTATTTTTCTTTTTGATAAGTAGATTGTATTAACATATGGGTTTTGAAAGGGGCCCCAAAACCTTTTGCAAAAATTTAAAGGTCATATCACTAGATCCAATAGCACATAGCTTACAATCAAGGGATTACATCCACTACAAACCAGACCAGAAAATGAAGTCCCAACGGGATGATATTGACAAAACAATTCTGAACCAAAATCGATAGGGAAAACCCTAAAAAAATAGAGCTAGCAAGCGGCACCATTACTCTTCAACATTGGATTTTACAATCGCATTGGCATTCTAAGCATCACCTATATTCTTAAGGTGACTATGGATTTCATCTAGCACTTTTGAAGCTTGTTGATAAAGGGTCTAGGCCACTTTGGACACATCAACAGCAACAGTCAGGTTAACTACAATGTTGGCAAGTTGACTGAGCATGGAACTCTAACTTGAATTTACAAGGGGGTTCAAACTGGGATCATACATCGAATCCATGAGAGGAATTTCATCGATGGAGGACTTAGGAAGGGCATATTTAGTATTTTTCTTCTTGTGGCGAGGGGAGGCCTTGTGGATGGTAGAAGTGGAAATTCTCTTGATAGATGCAGGGCTCTTGGCATGCATGGTGTTTTTGAGGGATCGATGCCTAAACTTGTACTTGGAATAAGGGTAAGTATCCTTTTTCTTGGATCTCAAAGTGTGCTTTTTGGAGGAGGGAGAAAAAAATTTAGGGTCTTCTTCATCACATAGAGCATCTTGAGTAGGGGTTTCATAGCAAGGACTCTCAATGGGATTGTAAGGGTGTAGACTACTAGAAACCAATGCCTTTTTGGTGAAGGTATAAATATCATGCTTGTAAAGGATGAGGTGGAGATCTTTGTGGATGGGCTAAGTGGATTTTCTCTTCCTACCATTAGTTATGGAAAGTTTTATGGATCTAAAAAGGTAGTCAGGGATGTTAACTTTCTTAATATCCCATAGGTGGTTAAGAAAGATAATATGAAAGCTACATAGGGGGTTGTCAACTTTTTCTATGGTAATGAACTACATTATAGGAATCATGACATGATCCCAGAGATCCAGGTAGGGATGTCCTAACAATTCCTTCATTATCAATAATCAGATCCTTACCTTTATCTACAAAGCTATCTGTTTCCAACACCATGGAGTGCCTATCACATCTGACAACTCGACCATCAATTGGAAACTTGGTCACTTCTACCATCAATTGGATGTTAATCTGGAACTCGAGATCTTAAACCATGACATTGTCACTATCCCATATATTGATTATATCCTCAGTCACCTCGTTTTCACTTCTAGATAACTTCTTCAGGAAAGATAAAACCCATGGTTTCGTAAAATCTCTTCGACCAAAGGATCAATGTGGAGGGATTCGAGTTCAAGCAGAGCCATGGTGAAATAGGGATGGAAATTGAGGGTTCTGAAGTACTAGCCAAGAGAAGGATAGATGTAAGGGGGATGATGCACACAAGGATGAAGGTTGAAATTAAATATGCAATAAGTCCACATGCCAAGATATTTGTAAGTCTGATGCTACCTTTGATCTTCGAAGGTGGTTGGGATGTGTGCCCTAGGAGATAGATATTTTGAGCATGGGAAAGGGGTGAGTGCAATAATATGGTAATAAAAGGCTCTGGAAGGATTATGATTTTGGTTATGATGGCCAACTAGGGTGGCACGTGATCTTCAACCAGCAAAAACCAAGGTAGCGAGGAAGCCCAAGTTGGAAAACCTGAACCACTTCTCCAATGGATGAAAAGTGTTTGACACATGACCAGACAAGCAAAGGGGAAATATAAATGTAGGTGATTTGTGAGGGGGGTCAGGGGACACAGGGGAACATGAAAGGAAAGTAGGATAATTATGATGAGGTAGAAGGAGGTGACATGGTGAGGCAAGGGTTGATGGGGAATGACATGGGTGGACAAGGCAAGGTGGAAGGAGGAAAATAGGGGTAATGGTTGGGTGTAGGGCATTTGATTAAGACACATTATGAGGTGGAAAATTAGGAGCTTCAAGTCAAGGATTAGAATAGGTCCACAAAAATTTTGACCAAGGGTGTTGGGCAAGTAGAAAAACTAAACGAGACTTGGCCCAATCAACAATAGCAACATGGATAAGAGTTTGAGAAAAATCATTGGCCCTCACCAACATGGATGTTGGTGAGGGCCAAGGTTGGCCAATGAACCAACAACATGGTTGGCTTCCCTAAAGATTTGTTGGATAATGGATACATGGTAGCCTTGGAGGAGTCTTTTAGCTTCTAAAATGGTGTTATTGACTCTCTAGTTTGGCACTTTATTACTTTTAAAATAGTTGATGATATTCAAAGAGTCACCTTCAATAATTAGCCTACATTGGATATTGATAATAATTGAGATCCCATGATAGATAACCCTGGATTTAGCTGTATGATTGGATTGGATGCCCAGGTCTTCAAAAAAGGTAACAATAATTTTACCATTATGATCTCTAACAATACCTCCTACTATAACCTTTCATGTATTACCTCTGGAATATTTTTTAAAGTTGAGCTTAAGCCATCCTTCAGGGGGGGTCCAAATAGCATTGTATCAGGTATTGGTAGGAATAGGGGTCATGGACAGCTCCATAGACATATTGAAGGTGGAAGAAATGATGAATTAGATTCTAGGATTATGAGGTCTTAATAAGGGTAATAATTGGGTGTTTTCATTGGTAAAACAAAGCACTATTTTACCCATAGAGATAGGATCTCTGGATAGGTTAACAAAGGCTCTGTTGTTGTTCTCAATCCAGACCTACCAAAGGAAATGATGGACGTAAAGGGACCATAAGGATTTGATTCTATTGTAGCGAAAGAGATTGGGCCATTGGGTAAAAATATCATTCAAGGAGTGAGTCCAGACCCAAGCAATTCTAAATTACTAAAGATGAAAGTTAGGATAGCTTCGATGAAGGTAAAATCCATGAAGATATGGTAGGTGAACTCCCAAGAAGAATTGTAGAGATAATAGTGGTTGGGAATCATCACTCCTCTAATCATGAGGTTGTCGATGGTCAGTATTTTGTTTTGAGCTAGCAGTTAGGAAAAAAAGACAACTTTGTGTGTAAGGTACTTGAGCTATATGTGGTTGAATTGGATCATGCATATATGGGAGTTGACCTAAATCAGGTACACAAAATTGATAGAGAAGATTCCATCATCACACAACTTCCAAAGGGGGACATTGGGTAAATTAGTGAGGGGGATGATGCACTGGTTAAGGATGGTAGTTAGGGAGTTGGCAGCTATAATGAGCTCTCTAGGAAGGATGGTGGAGAGGATGGGATTCCAAGATAAGTGACCATGGGAAAGGGTAAAAATTTGGAAAACCTTGGATCCAAAGAGGTGGTCGATGGTGGGTTTTAAGGTGTCAAGGATGGGGTTAGCGAAGGGGGTGATCACAAACCCAAAGGTCATTCCAAAAATCAATGGTGTTTCCATTTTTGAGCTACCACATAAAGCCATTTTTATGATGTCCTTAGTTTTGATGATAGAATTCCAAAATGTAGAACCAGACTAGGAGATGCCATCATCTAGGAGACTGTGATTTTGAAGATACTTCCTTTTGATAATAGAGATCCATATGACATTAGAATTGGTGAAAATATTCTAGTTCTTCTTAGTAATGAGGGCTAAATTTATTTTTCCAATCCATATAAAACCAAGACCTCTCTGAGCTTTGGGGATGTAAAATTTATCCCACACCACTAAGTGAAACCTTTTTCTATTATCAGGACTAGACCAAAGGAACATCTTTTGAATTTGCTCAATTTTGGCACAAATAGAAGTGGGAGTTTTAAAAATGGATAAGAAGTAAACATGTATGCTTTAGAGGAAGGTGTGGACAAGGGTAGCTTTGGTAGCTTGGCTAATGAGGGCTCCTTTCCAACCAGTCAAATTCTTGAGAACTCTATCAATGACATTAGTCCACATGTTTTCATTGGAATATCGGTAAAAGTGGGAGGCCCACGTAGGATGATGGGAGGTTATCAATTGTGCATTAGAGGATTCTAGATATCTTTAATTGGTGGGAAATGGGGGTATTAATGAAGAAAATTTTACTTTTGGTGTAGTTTATTAATTAACCTACAACCTGCTCGTAAAGGTTGAGGATCATCTTGATGGATTGAGCTTCAAAAATAGAGGCAAGAGTGGCTAGGATTGTATCATAAGCAAATTTTTGGTTGCATATCCTTATTTTAGCCATAACACCTTGTATTTTTATCTCCAGAAGATCTCTTCCTTGGCAAGGATGTTGTGATAGTCAGCTAGGAGTTTTCTTAACATGTAGTTCATACTTTATAATTTCAATTGTTTCACCTTTTTAAAAAAGTTACATAAATGAATAAAATAATTCACTATCATTCATTGTCCCACTACAATCATAATTTATAATTGTAAATAAAGCGTCATATTTTTCCAATAAACAAACCATATATTTTCTTTTCCAAATAATACAATACACAATCCTTTCAATTTGTTTACTAATTAACCAACTGAAAGGCTCCTTTATCCTTTTGTTTTCTTTAATACCATAATTTATTTTACAAAATAAATAATGGTATTTTCATTCACGTATAATATTTTCTAATCAGTCTATTATGATATTTAACATACAAAAGCAAATATTAATAAGAACGACAACCTTTCTTTACCTTTCTAACTTGAAAATTGGAAAGAAATATTCAAAACTAATTAAAAGCAATACGTAGGCATTCAATTATCATTGATTTGATCATGATAAACAATGAAATATCATGGTTTATGTTGAACAAAAAATATAAATATATCTTAAAACTATTCAACATCATTTTAACATGTCTTTGAACATATGCACCTACCATTCTAGGCATATGGTCGAGCATAGAACCAGAGTTCATTGGTATAAACAAATGATTCTCAACCATTGGTTTAAAACAATTGAAATCGATGGTATAAAACTCCATTCTTAAAGCAAAAACCTTAAAGAAAATAAACAATCATTACATTTCATGTTGATTTCATAAATTAAATTAGAAATATTGGAGGATGACTCAGATGATATAAAACAAGCCTTCAATTCCATTTTTTTTAGCAACATACACTCGGTAAGGTTTAATTCATATAGTCTTACTTCTAGATGTACTATCTAGTCTGAAGAGGGTTTAAAGAAACATTCAAATGGGTCTCTTTTCCTACCTATAAAAAGGACACAATAGGATGTGCCTAGGTCATATGATGACTCATTGTAGGGTTACATAAACACAACATCGGTGTGAACACAATATTTAAAAATTAATTCTACTAATTCAAGGGTGTCTTTTAATCACTAGGAAGGGACAATTCCACACATATTCATGCCACTCTTGGTCATACATAGAAATAAAAAATACATAAACATATCATAACACAATCCTTTCATTTTATTACCACCTTGATAAAACTAAGGAATGTTACCTATATTTTATTTTGTAGGAATATATATAGTGAGACATCCCTTTTCTCTTCTATGATCTGAACCAATCCTTTTCTTTTTACCACCTTCATCTTTCCTTTCTCTATCCTTTCTTTTTTCTTGGTTTGGTTCCCTCATTCTTGTTTGTATTAATTAAGGAGGTGTTATTTATCCTTGAATTGAAAAGTAACTTCTCTTTAATAAATTACATCCAATTTAGTTTTAAGATACTTTCATTATTTTTTAAGTTTATAATATGGTCTTTCATATATAAATAAAATAATAAATATGTTGGACATTTTGAGTCAAAGTTGTCATTGATGTCAAGGAATGAAGTTGTCATTGATGTCAAGGAATAAGCTACCGTTGATGCCAAAAGGTCAAAAGGAGCAATGCAAAAGGTTGATGGCAAAAGAGCTTCATAATATTTATTTTTAATATTATGTGAAGCATAAGTAGAAGGGTTTTTATTAAAACCATGGATTGGAAAAATAAAAGGTTTATATTAAAACCATGGATGAGCAAAAATAAAAGGTTTTTATAAAAACCCAAGGAGGCTTTTAATTTCAAATTAGAAAGCCCAAGGAAGTTTTAATATTTAATTTATAAATATTTAAATTCAAATTGAATTTAAATTTTATAAATAAATATTATTTATTCGAAGTGGTAAAACCTAAGGAGGCTTTAATCTTTAATAAAGCCAAAATATTTAAATATTAATTTATAATATTTAAATTCTAGTGAATTTAAATAATTATAAATTCAATATTTCGAAGTTAAAACATAAGCGCCGACCCCCAACGAATTCATCTCCACCGACGTGCATGGGAACAAGGGCATAAGGTATTTATACCTTAGCCAAATCTTAGCTTGGAATTTCGATTAATGCATCCCCGATATTCGTTGAAGAAAGCTCGTGCACTACGCAAAACCCAAAATTCATGTGTTCAAGATGTTGAGGTGCTTGGTTTCTAGCACCATCCGGTGGCTAGCTCAGGTGGCATTTGGCTTGGCATTTGTGGCAGAGTGGTTACGGGTTCGAAACCCGATGGCAGCAAGTTTGGAAAGTCCTTTTGTGTTTTCTATTTTGGCGACGGTAGAGAAGGTGTTAGAGTGCGTGGGCACTCTAGCTCCCACGTGAGTGCCTAGCTCACGCGGTAGCCAAGGCTGTGGCTAGGGCGCTTGGGGAGGCAGCATCATGGGTTCAAAACCCACTAAGGGCAAAGGTACATTTTTAATTTAATTTTTATTGCCCTAAGGTTTGACGTGAGGTAGTTGGGAGGCATAAGGATTAATTAAAGTTTAATTTCTTGTGGTGATTTTTCATGGTAAAATAGTGAATGGAGTTATAAGGAGTTTGATTTTAATTTTAAAATAAAGTCCTAATTGTTATATTTGCATATTGGAGGAGTAAGCCTTTTAAGGTATTGATTTTATTTTAAAGGACTTTTTGCCAAAGGGATTATTGTGAAAGTAATTGTTCTAATATTTTTAAGGTGTTGGATGTTATTTTAAATATGGAGTGATAAGGTGTATTTGTTTTGATATTATCTTGTATTGTGAGAGAGATTATTATCTTCTAACCTCCTTGAGTTTGGCAAAGAAGTGTTTATGATTGTGGCAGATTTGTGTGATCTACTTCTACATCAAATAAAAGGTATGGGCACATTCTTCCTTGGTTGAGTTGATTGGTTGGTTTTCTGGAAAACAACTTTGGAGTGAAAAGGACTTGATTAGGTTTCCTTATTGAGTTGTTGAGCTATTGTGAAGTGAATGCTATGCACCTTGTTTGATAAGCATTGTTGTTGAAGTGAATGGTTGAGTGAAGAACTTGAACTAGGGTTTGCAAAAGAACATGAGTATCATTGTTATGTGAGATTGGTTGATAAGCATTGTTGGAAACATTTTGAGTGAGTGTTCATATGCTTGGACTAGGGTTTGTGAGCAAGGATTATTTCATTGAGTGATTGGTTGAGTAGAGTTGGTTGAGCCTAGTCAAGTGGATGTGTGAAGTGATAGTACAAGTTCTATGAAATAAATTGTTCTATATTCTAAATTGATTTGAGAAAGAGGTTGAGTGTTGATGAGTGTGAAACATATTGAGTCTCTAACAATTCTCTATATGTTTTTGTGATAAAAGAGAGATTGAAAGTGATTAAGAGTTTGTGAATGTGAAGCATATTGAGTCTCTAACAATTCTTTATATGTTTCTAAAAGAGTGATTGAAAATAATTGAGCATTGTGATGAGTGTGAAGCATATTGAGTCTCTAACAATTCTCTTTATGTTTCTATGAGATTGGACAAGTTCTAGTGTGGACTTGTTGAGCATATTGAGACAAGTCTTAGTGAAGACTTGAGAGCAGATTTGGACAAGTTCTAGAGAGGACTTGTGGACATATTAGTGTGAGCTTTTGTGGAAGCTTACAAGGCATATTTGAGACAAGTCTTTGAGAAGACTTGAGAGCAGATTTGATTGATTGATTTGTTCAAACCTTGAGTTAAGGTTTGGGGTAGATCTAGAAGAGTTGATTTGAGATTGGATCAAGATTTATGTTAAGGCTTGAGGATAGAGATTGAGGATATATTTGTGCTAGATCGAAGGACTATGTTTAGTGTAAATATATTGAGGATAGATTTGTGCTAGATCGAAGGACTATGTTTAGTATATATTCGAGGATAGATTTTGGTGTATATTTGAGGATAGGTTTGTGCTAGACCAGAGATAGATATTGAGTAAGATTTGTGCTAAATTGAAGGACTATGTTTAGTGTAGATTTGAGATAGAGATTTGAAGGTGATAGAGTATAGAGGATGATAGTCTCTAGTGGATAGAGATCCATTAGCTAGGGTAGTGAGGATAGGTGTCTTCAATGGATAGAGATCCATTAGCTAGAGTAGTGGGGGCAATAGTTCTTCTAGAAGATCACCAATTAGAGCTAAGGAGAAAGGAGTTCTCCTATGGATAGAGATCCATGAACTTGATTAGGGGATTGGTGTCTCCTTTGGATAGAGGTCCATAAACATTATAATAGGGAAAGGATTCCCAAGATATTGATTGAGAAAATTTTAGTGAAATATTTTCTCCGTGGAGTAGCCCACATTGGGTGAACCACGTTAAATTGGTGTCTCTATTGTGTGTGGTGATTTATGCATTGCTTTGATTACTTGTTATTGATATTGCTATATTTACATTGCATAATATTGATTGGGAAAGAAAAGTAAAAAGTGGTCTTATACTATTCACCCCCCTCTCAATATAAGCTTGTGTTCTTCAATTGGTATCAGAGTGGGTTCCTTCGGAAGAGTTTAACAACTTGAAGGAAAATCTTTCAAGAACACAATGGAATCTAAGAATGTGTCCTCAGATAATTCAACACCAATATTTGATGGAAGTGATTATATATATTGGAGTATGAGAATGAAGATTCACCTGATGGCACTTGGCAATGAAATTTGGGAAGCAGTTGAAAATGGATACATACCACCAGTTGATCCACCTACAGATAAGGAAGGTAAGCTTCTACAACATTACAATTCAAAAGTAATGAATGCAATTTTGAGAGGTTTGCATAGAACAGAATCAATAAAATTTATGCATTGTAAATATGCAAAAGGAATTTGGGATAAGTTGCAAAGTATATATGAAGGAGATAAAAGTGTCAAAAAGGTAAAGATACGAAATATCAAAGGGAAATTTGAAGAATTAAGAATGAAGGATGAGGAAAATATTAGTACTTATCTACTTTAGATAGATGAGGTTGTTAATGCCATGCAAGGACTTGGACTTAATGTTGAAGAATCAGATGTTTGTGATAAGGTCTTAAGATCTCTTCCAAAAATATTTAGTGAAAATATTTCTGCTATAGAAGAATCAAAATATGGTGATTCTTTGACAAGAGATATGTTACTTGGTATTCTCACAGCATTTGAGTTAAGAACAAAAGAGGAACCTAATATTCAGAAGGAAGCAACCTTCAAAGCAATTAAGAAGACAAAGGGTAAGAAGTCAAAATCGAGCAATGAGTCATCCAGTGATGAAGAAGCAAATTATGGTAGAAGGAATAAATATTCAAGAAGATTTAAAGATGCAAAATCTGTTAGATGTTTCAATTGTGGAAAGTATGGTCACTATGCAACTGATTGTCAAGAAGCTAAAAATAACAATGATGAAGAAAAATAGGATCACAAGAATAGGGAATCAAAAAAATATAGGTACCAAAAGAAAGGCAAGGATGGACAAGGTAGACAAGGAAAGAAGTTCTTTCAAAGATAAAAGAGGAGCTACTATGCAGACAAGGCAAGTAAGTACTCAAGTGATAGTGATAATAGTTTTTCAGATAATGATAAAGATGAAGTCCTATTTCTGATTGAAGAAAAAGAAGAAGTCAAGAAAAGGTCACCAATAATTCTCAAGTGTTTTAGATGTGGTAATTTTGGACATCTTGAAGATAGTTGTACAAGGAATGGTTTTAGTTTTAGTGATGATGAATATGAGGATGCACTTGAAGGACCAGAAGAGAATATTCTAATGGCACTAGAAGAAGAAGAAGGTGATCCTATAG
Organism: Wollemia nobilis; assembly: GCA_028583015.1. Lineage (NCBI taxonomy): Eukaryota > Viridiplantae > Streptophyta > Pinopsida > Araucariales > Araucariaceae > Wollemia > Wollemia nobilis. Next base: position 8,023,843 of record JAQPPZ010016370.1, read on the forward strand.
AAGACAAGTCAAAAGAAAATGAAGATGTAGACAAAGGCAAACAAATAGAGGAAGAATCAGAAAAGGAGGAGTTGATCTTGAGGGAGAGCTTATTTATGCTCTTAAAACTTTAAAGAAGGTAAGAAAGCAAAACTCCCAACTTGAGATTCAATTTCAAGAATGTGATGAAGAAAGAGGAAAGCTTATAGAGGATCTAAACAAGTCAATGGCTAAGACAAAGAAGTTCAAGGATAAGTTAGAAGCAAAGGTCTTAGAATGTGAAAAGTTAGAACAAGAAGTAGCTCTACTAAGGGAAGATTTAGAAAAATCCAAGGATAAGCTACACAAGTTTGGAAAGAGTTCAAATATTATGGATAAAATGATCAAGGTACAAAGAAGGTCAACAAATAAAATAGGTCTTGGTTTTGAACAAGCTCAAAAGAAACAAGAAGAAGAGTCAACCTCAAGTTCTGAAGAAGAAGAAACTTCAGAAGAAGATAATGTAAGAGAAAGTGAGACTTCTGAGGATGAGTTGGACAACAGAAAGTTCAACAAGGAAAGGAACAATGCACAAAGAAGAAACAGATGGAACAACAATCAGAATAGGTTAAGAGAGACTAAGAGACCAATGAGGTCAAGACAAGGAAGTTTCAATGGATGATGTTTCTCATGTCATAGATTTGGGCACATGGCTTCACAATGTAGGACACATGAAAGACAAGAAAATGGGAATTTCAGAAATAGGTAACTTTTCCATGGGTATTGCTACTCATGTAATCAGTTTGGTCACAAGGCAATGAATTATAGGGTTCATGATAGAAAAGGATATGGCTTCACCAAGAGAAATCCCAAGATATTTGCACCTCCAAGGAATAATAACATTAAGTGTTATAAATGCAATAATGATGGACATACAACAAAGTGGTGTAGAGCAGACATTCTAGAATCAAGCATGAACAGGAATAGGAATAGGAACAGGAATATGGATATGAATAGGAACAGGAATATGGACATGGACAAGAACAGGAATAGGAATATGGATATGAACAGGAATAGGAATATGGACATGGAAAGGACAGAAATAGGAACAGTCAAAGAAATCAGAAGGATCAGATGAGAAGGAAAGAGGATAAAGGTAAAGACCAATGCTTGTTGGGAGTAGAAATACTCCCACCCTAAAATTAACCACCTCAAGAGGAGGTGGGGGAGGGGCTAAGCTAAGAGACTCATTCTTAGCCCCGAGCCCCAAAGGTGACCCTTTGCCATTGATGTCAAAGGGGGAGATATTTGAGTAAGGGGGAGAGATTTGGTTTAAGGAGAGAGCATTGAGATAGGGGGAGCAATGTCCTAAGGGGAGCAGAACAAGAAAAAGGTCAAGTGTTTGGTAAAAATAATTTGGGTTGCCATCAATGACAAAGGGGGAGATTGTTGGACATTTTGAGTCAAAGTTGTCATTGATGTCAAGGAATGAAGTTGTCATTGATGTCAAAATAATTATGTCAAGGAATAAGCTACCATTGATGCCAAAAGGTCAAAAGGAGCAATGCAAAAGGTTGATGGCAAAAGAGCTTCATAATATTTATTTTTAATATTATGTGAAGCATAAGTAGAAGGGTTTTTATTAAAACCATGGATTGGCAAAATAAAAGGTTTATATTAAAACCATGGATGAGCAAAAATAAAAGGTTTTTATAAAAACCCAAGGAGGCTTTTAATTTCAAATTAGAAAGCCCAAGGAAGTTTTAATATTTAATTTATAAATATTTAAATTCAAATTGAATTTAAATTTTATAAATAAATATTATTTATTCGAAGTGGTAAAACCTAAGGAGGCTTTAATCTTTAATAAAGCCAAAATATTTAAATATTAATTTATAATATTTAAATTCTAGTGAATTTAAATAATTATAAATTCAATATTTCGAAGTTAAAACATAAGCGCCGACCCCCAACGAATTCATCTCCGTCGACGTGCATGGGAACAAGGGCATAAGGTATTTATACCTTAGCCAAATCTTAGTTTGGAAATTCGATTAATGCATCCCCGATATTCATTGAAGAAAGCTCGTGCACTGCGCAAAACCCAAAATTTGTGTGTTCAAGACGTTGAGGTGCTTGGTTTCTAGCACCATCCGATGGCTAGCTCAGGTGGCATTTGGCTTGGCATTTGTGGCAGAGTGGTTACGGGTTCGAAACCCGATGGCAACAAGTTTGGAAAGTCCTTTTGCGTTTTCTATTTCAGTGGTGGCAGAGAAGGTGTTAGAGTGCGTGGGCACTCTAGCTCCCACGTGAGCACCTAGCTCATGCGGTAGCCAAGGCTATGGCTAGGGCGCTTGGGGAGGCAGCATCATGGGTTCAAAACCCACTAAGGGCAAAGGTACATTTTTTAATTTAATTTTTATTTCCCTAAGGTTTGACGTGAGGTAGTTGGGAGGCATAAGGATTAATTAAAGTTTAATTTCTTGTGGTGATTTTTCATGGTAAAATAGTGAATGGAGTTATAAGGAGTTTGATTTTAATTTTAAAATAAAGTCCTAATTGTTATATTTGCATATTGGAGGAGTAAGCCTTTTAAGGTATTGATTTTATTTTAAAGGACTTTTTGCCAAAGGGATTATTGTGAAAGTAATTGTTCTAATATTTTTAAGGTGTTGGATGTTATTTTAAAGATGGAGTGATAAGGTGTATTTGTTTTGATATTATCTTGTATTGTGAGAGAGATATTATTATCTTCTAACCTCCTTGAGTTTGGCAAAGAAGTGTTTATGATTGTGGCAGATTTGTGTGATCTACTTCTACATCAAATAAAAGGTATGGGCACATTCTTCCTTGGTTGAGTTGATTGGTTGGTTTTCTAGAAAACAACTTTGGAGTGAAAAGGACTTGATTAGGTTTCCTTATTGAGTTGTTGAGCTATTGTGAAGTGAATGCTATGCACCTTGTTTGATAAGCATTGTTGTTGAAGTGAATGGTTGAGTGAAGAACTTGAACTAGGGTTTGCAAAGAACATGAGTATCATTGTTATGTGAGATTGGTTGATAAGCATTGTTGGAAACATTTGAGTGAGTGTTCATATGCTTGGACTAGGGTTTGTGAGCAAGGATTATTTCATTGAGTGATTGGTTGAGTAGAGTTGGTTGAGCCTAGTCAAGTGGATGTGTGAAGGTGATAGTACAAGTTCTATGAAACAAATTGTTCTATATTCTAAATTGATTTGAGAAAGAGGTTGAGTGTTGATGAGTGTGAAACATATTGAGTCTCTAACAATTATCTATATATTTATGTGATAAAAGAGAGATTGAAAGTGATTAAGAGTTTGTGAATGTGAAGCATATTGAGTCTCTAAAAATTCTCTGTATGTTTCTAAAAGAGTGATTTAAAATAATTGAGCATTGTGATGAGTGTGAAGCATATTGAGTCTCTAACAATTCTCTTTATGTTTCTATGAGATTGGACAAGTTCTAGTGTGGACTTGTTGAGCAGATTGAGACAAGTCTTAGTGAAGACTTGAGAGTAGATTGGACAAGTTCTAGAGAGGACTTGTGGATAGATTAGTGTGAGATTTTGTGGAAGCTTACAAGGTAGATTTGAGATAAGTCTTTGAGAAGACTTGAGAGCAGAGTTGATTGATTGATTTGTTCAAACCTTGAGTTAAGGTTTGGGGTAGATCTAGTAGTGTTGATTTGTGATTGGATCAAGATTTATGTTAAGGCTTGAGGATAGATATTGAGGATAAATTTGTGCTAGATCGAAGGACTATGTTTAGTGCAGAGGATAGAGATTAAGGATAAATTTATGCTAGACCAAAGGACTATGTTTAGTATAGATTTGAGGATAGAGTTTGGTGTAGATTTGAGGATAGGTTTGTGCCAGACCAGAGATAGATATTGAGCAGATTTGTGCTAAATCGAAGGACTATGTTTAGTGCAGATTTGAGATAGAGCTTTGAAGGTGATAGAGTATAGAGGATGACAGTCTCTAGTGGATAGAGATCCATTAGCCAGGGTAGTGAGGACAGGTGTCTTTAGTGGATAGAGATCCATTAGCCAGAGTAGTGGGGGCAATAGTTCTTCTAGAAGATCACTAGTTAGAGCTAAGGAGAAAGGAGTTCTCCTATGGATAGAGATCCATAAACTTGATTAGGGGATTGGTGTCTCCTTTGGATAGAGGTCCATAAACATTGTAATAGGGAAAGGATTCCCAAGAGATTGATTGAGAAAATTTTAGTGAAATATTTTCTCCGTGGAGTAGCCCACATTGGGTGAACCACATTAAATTGGTGTCTCTATTGTGTGTGGTGATTTGTGCATTGCTTTGATTACTGTTGTTGATATTGCTATCTTTACATTGCATAATATTGATTGGGAAAGAAAAGTAAAAAGTGGTCTTATACTATTCACCCCCCTCTCAGTATAAGCTTGTGTTCTTCAAAATATTTATCCATTTCTCTTTTAATTTATTTAAAATATGTTCATAGATATGATGTTCCTACTTTCTCTTATTTCTTGTAATGTGAATTCAACACCATAATTTTTGTAATTGTCTTTCCTAATGTTAACTATGAACATTATAACAAGAAATAAAGCAAATTAAATAATATTATTTCTTTCTTTTTAAACATTATAAACTAATATCATTTATTATCCATGATATTTATGTGTGGAATATTATTAAGCTTCCCCATTTTTTCTTAGTAATTCCATCATTAAAGTATCCCTTTGCAATATCCAAGCAAAACACAAGCAAACATTCAATTCTTATAAACATTTTAGAAAAGAAAGCATGCCACCAAATAAGAATACTTATCTTCAAAACATCCAACACTCATGCATAGAATATAAAAATTTGGTAAAGCATAGACAAATTAGATAAAGCATTCATCCATAGAAGATTTCATGATAACTTCCAAGTTATCAACTCCTATTAAAGGCAAATCCACTACCTATAGCAACTTCCTTTCTGATGCAATAATTTCAAACAAGCAAATTATGAGATGTAACTATATGTGGTAACCACTTGTTACCCTAGGTAAATCATACCCTAGAGCTATTGTCACATCATTTCATTTTTTTGGTATCTCATTCTTGGTGGTTGACTTCCTCGCCCACCCATGAGAGCACTTGGTCTTGCATCCAAGCACAACATCAATAGTACCATATCCACATATCATATAATAAAAATAACAAATGTACAAAATCATCCAAATACATCAAAACTAAGTATTAAATCATCATTTATCAATACATGGTTCATCTAATAAAATATTTATGCCATGGTGGGTCATGACATACTTCCCCCCTTGCACTAAACACAGTCCTTTATTCTAAAGTTTATTTCCTCATTATTTTGGAACAAAACTTTAGAATATTTATTGGTTTTACCTCAATGATTGAGGGATCTATCATTTGCAATTTTGAGACAACCCATAATTATTAGGATCTATAATGTACTTCCTAAGTAGGGATACATGGAAAGAGTCATGGATCTTTGATAGTTTGGGTGGCAAGGCAAGATGATAGGCTATTGTAATTATCCTTTCAATGATCTCAAAATGCCCTACATATCGATGATCCAACTTAGTAGACTTGATGGTGCTTTTCATGGGTTTAAATCTTAATAATACTTCATCTCCCATAGGGAATTATCTAGGTGATATTTTTAGATCAACATAGCTCTTTTTATTATCACCAACTTCCTTCAGCCTCTACCAGATCATTCAGATTTGCTCATCCACTACTCTAATTATTTTTAGTTTTATGACAACTCGATCCTTTGAATTATCTCAATAGAGGAGTCTTGCATCTCCTACCATACAAGGTTTCAAATGGGACCATTTTCAAGGAAGCATGATAACTATTATTATAAGAAAACTCTATTAGATGCCAAATGTCTTCCTATCAAGACTTCTAGTCCATATAGTACATGCAAAGCATGTCTTCCAAGACTTGGTTTACCCTTTTACTTTGACCGTCTATTTTTGGATGGCATGTAGGACTTATATTCTACTTTGTGCCAACTACACGATGAAGATATTTTCAAAAATTAGATGTAAATATAGAGTCCTTGTCTGAAATAATTACTTCAATAAATCCATATAACCTAAATATTTCCTTAGCAAACCTATTTTCCACCACTAGAGCCTCATCCTTGGTTCTCTCTTGTATAAAGTGTGCAACCTTGGTTAGCTTATCGACCACCACAATAATTATATCATGCTAGTACCTATTCTTAGGTAATCCCACAATAAAGTCCATAGATATGACCTACCATTTTTGCATGGATATATAATTTTGGTATAATTGTTCTATCAGATGCCTATGCTAAAATTTTAGTTTTTGGTATTCCAATCATCGAGCAACAAAATCAGTGATATCTTTATTCATACCTAACCAATAGAAGATATTTTTCATATTCTTCGTCTTTTTAGTTCCTCTAGGGTAAAGAACACAAGCTTATACTGAGAGGGGGGTGAACAGTATAAGATCAACTTTTACTTTTCTTTCTCAAACAATATTATCCAATATATCAATGGCAATATCAACAGCAGTAATCAAAGCAATGCACAAATCATCACACACAATAGAGACACCAATTTAACGTGGTTCACCCAATGTGGGCTACTCCATGGAGAAAATATTTCACTAAAATTTTCTCAACAAATCTCTTGGGAATCCTTCCCTATTACAATGTTTATGGACCTCTATCCAAAGGAGACACCAATCCCCTAATCAAGTTCGTGGACACCAATCCATAGGAGAACTCTTTCCCCTTTCTGGTTCGTGGATCTCTATCCATAGGAGAACTCCTTCTCCTCTGCTCTGGCTGGTGATCTTCTAGAAGACTACTACCTCCACTGCATTGGCTTGTGGATCTCTCTCCATAGAATACCTCTATCCTCACTACCCTAGCTAATGGATCTCTATCCACTAGAGACTACTATCCTCTGCTCTGTCACCTCCAAAGCTTGCTCTCAGCTCTGCTCAATCTCTATCTCAAATCTGCACTAAACACTATCCTCGGTCTAGCACAAATATGCTCTCAAATCTATCTCTAGTCTAGCACAAATCTACCCTCAAATATGCACCAAAATATATCCTCAAATATATCCTCAAGCCTTAACACAAAGCTTGATCAAATCACAAATCAAATCTTCTTAGATCTACCTCAAGCCTTAACTCAAAGCTTGAACAAATCAATCAATCAACTCTGCTCTCAAGTCTTCTCAAAGACTTACCTCAAATCTATCCACAAGTCCTCTCAAGAACTTGCTCAATATACTCTCAAGTCTTCACCAAGACTTACCTCAAATCTATCCAACAAGTCCTCCCTAGAACTTGTCCAATATACTCAACAAGTCTTCACCAAGACTTACCTCAAATCTACTCAACAAGTCTTCACCAAGACTTACCTCAAATATTCTCAACAAGTCCTCCCTAGAACTTGTCCAATCTACTCAACAAGTCTTCACCAAGACTTACCTCAAATATATCAACAAGTCTTCACCAAGACTTACCTCAAATCTACTCAACAAGATTTTACAAAATCTTGCTTAACTATATCCTTAATCTTTCACAAAATCTTACTCAAATCTGTCCTTAAGTCCCCTCTAGGACTTACTCAAATATTCTCACAAGCTTTCACAAAAGCTTACTCAAACAACTGCAATACTTGCATACAAAACTCAACTTAATCTCTTTCAGAAAACCTCTTCAATCACACAAACAAGTTTCACTCAAAATCTTTTTTAACCATAGAAACATATAGAGAATGATCAAAGACTCAATATGTTTCACACTCACAATATTTTGTACTCAACAAAACACTCTATCACTTTCAAACTCTCTTTCAAATCAATTTAGAAATAAAGTATAATTTGTTTCACAAAACTTGAACTATCACTCCAATGCTTTCAATCAATAATGCTCAACCAACTTCACTCAAACATCCACTCAATGAAACACAACTTGCTTACAAACCCTAACCAAGTGTTTCACTATACTTCCAACAACTCACACTATGGAACTCAAACCTTGACTCAAGATGATTCCAATGTCACATAACAATGATACTCATGTTCTTTCACAAACCCTAGTTCAAGATAGTTCTCAATCTCACATAACAATGATACTCATGATCTTTCACAAACCCTAGTTCAAGATAGTTCTCAATCTCACATAACAATGATACTCATGTTCTTTCAACATCCACAAATCATGCACATGAACACTCACTCAAACATTTCCAACAATGCTTATCAAACAATCCTTTTCACTCCACCTTTGCATTTCACAACATTCAATCCAACAATATTTCACTCATAAGGAAGATGTGCCCATACCTTTTGTTTTGATGGAGATATGTCTTCAAAACCTGTCTTAATCACAATCAAATCCTCTTTGCCAATTTCAAGGTTAGATAGCAACAACCTATCTCAAAATCTCCACACAAATATTCTCCCCAATAATTATTTCACCATACAAAAATATCAAATCTCAAGTACACCTTATAATCTCCAAACTCTCAAAATAATATTCAAAAATCAATTCCTTTACTAACACCTTATAAACTCCAATATTTCAAAATAATATTCAAAAATCAAGTTCCTTTACTAACACCTTATAAACTCCAACATTTCAAAATAATATTCAAAAATCAAGTTCCTTTACTAACACCTTATAAACTCCAAACTTTCAAAATAACATCCAACATATAAAAATCAAATTCTTTTATTAACCCTTATAACTCCAAACTTTCAAAATAACATCCAAACCTTTATTTATTTTTCTAGGCAACAAAAATATAATTTTTTATTAACCTTATAACTCCCTATGCATTCCAATATGCAAAAATATCACGTGGCCTTTATAAAACTTGCACTTCCCAACTTCAATGAAATTTAAATAATAAAAAATAATGCTTACCTTAATCTTTGGCCCATGTCTAAAAATATTGCGCATGACTTGGCTGCACCCAAACTCGAACCCATGACCAACTACCGCCATAGTGCCTTAGCCCAAGGCTAGGCTACCATTGGGCTACACACCCACACATGAACCTTAGTTCATGCACACCCCCTTATGCCTCTATAGGATTCAATGAACAAACAAAACGACTTCCTCCTTCACAAAAATGAGTCATGTGGGGATTCGAAACCACAACCTCTATTGTGCGAGCACCTTAGCAAGTCTTTGGCCATCGACTACACTACCCAATGCTATGAAACATTTTAACCACATCACTTGCACTTAAACTAATGATTGCCTCTTAAAAATTTAAATCCATGAATCCTCTCTTCTCACTTAGCAAAGTAGTGCATGAAAAATCACATATAACATTAGCATAGCATAGCATTCAATAGCATAGGTGAAGGAGGTAAAATAAAAATTGTTTTTCCCTTTTTATACACGTTTTCCTTTGCACTTAACTCATTAGCCCAAATTCAAATTTCAAATTTCAAATTTAAATTTAAAAATATTTTAAACCTTTGGCACCTTTGGTTTATTTAAATTAAAATTTTAACCATAGGTTAAAATATTTTAATTTAAATAAATTAAATTAAATCCTTTAAAAATTGCTCAATGGGTCTTTTCAAGGAAATATTATTTTAATGATTCCTTGGACCTCGTTTTCTTCACCTCATCCTTTTGCCAAAAATTATAATATTAAATATTATAATATTATTATTTATTTTTAAACCTGCTTCTCCTTCCTTGGGTCTTCAATATTTTAGGCCTCTTTTAGGCATATAATATTTAAAATAAATATTATATCCTATTTCTTTTAACCACTTCCTTGCCTTTTGGAAAAACAACTTGATGACATTAATGATGATGAAACTTGGACATCAACCTCTTGACATCAATGACAACAAAACTTGCTCAAATTTCCAACAATCTCCCCCTTTGTCATTGATGGCAACCCTTTTTCCTTTAACCATTTCTTTTACCTTTTTTAGTTTTGCTCCCCCTGAGAAACTGCTCCTCCTGATTGAATGCTCTCCCCCTAACTCAAATCTCTCCCCCTTTGACATCAATGGCAAAGGGCCACCTTTGGGGCTAAATATAAGACTCTTAGCTCAATCCCCTCCCCACCTCCTCTCCTTGAGGTGGTTAATTTTGGGGTGGGAGTATCTCTACTCCTAGCATACACTGCTCTTTTTCTTTGTCCACCTTCTTCCTCAACTGATCCCTTTGATTCCTCTGAATATTCCTGTTCCTGCTTGTCTCTGGAAATTCTTTTCTACACCACTTAGCCATATGCCCAACATTATTGCACTTATAACACTTAATGTTGTGATTCCTTGAAGGTGCAAATATCTTGTAGTTCCTCCTGGTGAAGCCATATCCATTCCTATCATGAACCCTGCAATTAACTGCCTTATGACCAAACTGATTACAAGAGTGGCAATACCCTTGAAAGAGATACCCATTTCTAAAATTTCTATTGGTGAAACCATGTCCCTATCTTTCATGTGTCCTGCACTGCATAGCCTTGTGACCAAACCTGTGACATGAGAAGCAACGTCCATTGAAGAAACCTTGCCTTGACCCCATTGGTCTCTTAGTCTCTTCTTCCCTGTGATGTTTCATGTTCCATTTGTTCCTTATTTGTGCATTGTTCCTTTCCTTGTTGAACTTTCTATTTTCCAACTTATCCTCAGAAGTCTCACTTTCTCTTACACTCTCTTCTTCTGAAGCTTCTTCTTCTTTGGAGCTTGAGATTGACTCCTCTCCTTGTTCTCTATGTTCCTCTTCAAAACCAAGTCCTATTTTGTTTGATGAAGATCTTTGTACCTTGATAATCTTATCCAAGGTCTTTGAGCTTCTCCCAAACCTGTGTAGCTTGTCTTTAGACTCTTTTACTTCCTTCCTTAGTGAAGCTACCTCATGCTCTAATATTTCACATTCTAAGACCTTTGCCTCTAACTTTTCTTTAAATTTCCTTGTCTTAGCTATTGAGTTGGTTAGATCTTCTATAAGATTTCCTTTCTCTTCATCACATTCTTGAAATTGAAGCTTGAGTTTTGAGTTCTACTTTCTTACCTTTCTTAATTCCTTAAGAGCAGAAATAAGCTCACCTTCAAGATCAACTTCTCCTTCCTCTTCATTTTTTTATTCTTCCTCTACTTTTTCTTTAAGATCATCTTCATTATTTTCTGATTCATTTCCACTAGGAGCACTTCCTTCTTCTTCTATTGCCATAAGAAGACTTTCTTCTTCTAGACCTTCAAGAGCATCTTCATATTCATATTCACTAAAACTGAACCCATTCCTTGTGCAATGATCTTCAAGATGACCAAAGTTACCACACCTAAAACACTTGAGAATTATTGGTTCCCTTTTTACCTTTTTCTTAACATCTTCTTTTTCTACTATCAGAAATAGAATTTCTTCTTCTTCATTATCTGAGGACCTTTCATCACTATCACTTGAACTCTTGCCTATCTTATCTGCATAAAAACTCTTCTTATGCCTTTGGAAAAACTTCTTTCCTTGCTTGCCTTGTCCATCCCTACCTTTATTTTGATACCTGTATTTTCTTGCTTCCCTGTTCTTATGATCCTGTTTCTCTTCACCACTGCTATTTCCAGCTTCTGGACAATCAGATGCATAGTGACCATATTTACCACAATTGAAACACTTAACTATTTTTGTACCTTTATACTTTCTTGTGTCCTTGTTCCTTCTGCCATAGTTTGCTTCTTCATCACTGGATAACTCATTACTTGAATCTGACTTCTTATCCTTTGTCTTCTTTGTAACTTTGAAAGCTGCTTCTTTCTGGGGGATAGGATCCTTTCCTATTCTCATCTCAAAAGTTGTGAGAGTTCCATGTAACTCATCCCTTGTCAAAGTTTCAATATCTTTTGTTTCTTCTATGGCTGAAACCTTTTCACTATACCTCTTAGGGAGTGACCTTAAAATATTTTGACAAACATCTGTTTCTTCAAATTTAAACCCAAGTCCTTGCATGGAGTTAACAACCTCATCCACATGAAGTAAGTATGTAGCAATGTCTTCCTCATCCTTCATCTTTAGGTCTTCAAATGTTTTCTTGTGATTTTGTAATTTTGCCATCTTGACCTTTTTGTCTCCCTCATATATTTTCTGCAACTTTTCCCAAATCTCTTTTGTTGATGTGCAATGCATAACTTTTACAAACTCTGATTCACGTAAACCACTTAAGATTCCATTCATTGCCTTTGAATTATTTAGATGTAGGAGCTTACCATATTTATCTATAGGTGGAGTAGTTGGTGGTGTGTACCCATCCTCAACTACTTGCCATATATCATTTCCTTGTGCCATTAGGTAAATCTTCATTCTTACACTCCAAAATGCATAATTATTCCCATCGAACAATGGTGCCTTATTTCTTGAAGATCCACTCTGAGAATCCATCTATATTCCTATAAGATTTTCCTTCAAGCTGTTAAACTCTTCCGAAGGAACCCACTCTGATACCAATTGAAGAACACAAGCTTATACTAAGAGGGGGGTGAACAATATAAGACCAACTTTTACTTTTCTTTCTCAAACAATATTATCCAATATATCAATGGCAATATCAACAATAGTAATCAAAGCAATGCATAAATCATCACACACAATAGAGACACCAATTTAACGTGGTTCACCCAATGTGGGCTACTCCATGGAGAAAATATTTCACTAAAATTTTCTCAACAAATCTCTTGGGAATCCTTCCCTATTACAATATTTATGGACCTCTATCCAAAGGAGACACCAATCCCCTAATCAAGTTTATGGACACTAATCCATAGGAGAACTCTTTCCCTAACTCTATCCATAGGAGAACGATTTCTCCTTTTTTGGTTCATGGATCTCTATCCACAGGAGAACTCTTTCTCCTCTACTCTAGATGGTGATCTTCTAGAAGACTACTACCTCCACTACACTGGCTTGTGGATCTCTCTCCATAGAAGACCTCTATCCTCACTCAGAAGACCTCTATCCTCACTACCCTAGCTAATGGATCTCTATCCACTAGAGACTACTATCCTCTACTCTATCACCTCCAAAGCTTACTCTCAGCTCTACTCAATCTCTATCTCAAATATACACTAAACACTATCCTCGATCTAGCACAAATATGCTCACAAATATATCTCTGGTCTGGCACAAATATACCCTCAAATATACACCAAAATCTATCCTCAAATATATCCTCAAGCCTTAACACAAAGCTTGATCAAATCACAAATCAACTCTACTTAGATCTACCTCAAGCCTTAACTCAAATCTTGAACAAATCAATCAATCAACTCTACTCTCAAGTCTTCTCAAAGACTTACCTCAAATATATCCACAAGTCCTCTCAAGAACTTTCTCAATATACTCTCAAGTCTTCACCAAGACTTACCTCAAATATATCCAACAAGTCCTCCCTAGAACTTTCTCAATCTTCTCAACAAGTCTTCACCAAGACTTACCTCAAATATATCCAACAAGTCCTCCCTAGAACTTGTCCAATATACTCAACAAGTCTTCACCAAGACTTACCTCAAATCTGCTCAACAAGTCTTCACCAAGACTTACCTCAAATATTCTCAACAAGTCCTTCCTAGAACTTATCCAATATGCTCAACAAATCTTCACCAAGACTTACCTCAAATATATCCAACAAGTCTTCACCAAGACTTACCTCAAATATACTCAACAAGCTTTTACAAAATCTTACTTAACTCTATCCTTAAGCTTTCACAAAAGCTTACTCAAATCTATCCTTAAGTCCCCTCTAGGACTTACTCAAATATGCTCACAAGCTTTCACAAAAGCTTACTCAAACAACTACAATACTTGCATACAAAACTCAACTTAATCTCTTTTAGAAAACCTCTTCAATCACACAAACAAGTTTCACTCAAAATCTTGTTTAACCATAAAAACATATAGAGAATGATCAAAGACTCAATATATTTCACACTCACAATATTTTGTACTCAACAAAACACTCTATCACTTTCAAACTCTCTTTCAAATCAATTCAAAAATAAAGTATAATTTGTTTCACAAAACTTGAACTATCACTCCAATGCTTTCAATCAATAATGCTCAACCAACCTCACTCAAACATCCACTCAATGAAACACAACTTGCTTACAAACCCTAACCAAGTGTTTCACTATACTTCCAACAACTCACACTATGGAACTCAAACCTTGACTCAAGATGATTCCAATTTCACATAACAATGATACTCATGTTCTTTCACAAACCCTAGTTCAAGATAGTTCTCAATATCACATAACAATGATACTCATGTTCTTTCACAAACCCTAGTTCAAGATAGTTCTCAATCTCACATAACAATGATACTCATGTTCTTTCAACATCCACAAATCATGCACATGAAAACTCACTCAAACATTTCCAACAATGCTTATCAAACAATCCTTTTCACTCCAACTTTGCATTTCACAACATTCAATCCAACAATATTTCACTCATAAGGAAGATGTGCCCATACCTTTTGTTTTGATGGAGATATATCTTCAAAACCTGTCTTAATCACAATCAAATCCTCTTTGCCAATTTCAAGGTTAGATAGCAACAACCTATCTCAAAATCTCCACACAAATATTCTCCCCAATAATTATTTCACCATACAAAAATATCAAATCTCAAGTACACCTTATAATCTCCAAACTCTCAAAATAATATTCAAAAATCAAGTTCCTTTACTAACACCTTATAAACTCCAACCTTTCAAAATAATATTCAAAAATCAAGTTCCTTTACTAACACCTTATAAACTCCAACCTTTCAAAATAATATTCAAAAATTAAGTTCCTTTACTAACACCTTATAAACTCCAACCTTTCAAAATAACATCCAACATATAAAAATCAAATTCTTTTATTAACCCTTATAACTCCAAACTTTCAAAATAACATCCAAACCTTTATTTATTTTTCTAGGCAACAAAAATATCACGTGGCCTTTATAAAACTTGCGCCTCCCAACTTCAGTAAAATTAAATAATAAAATAAAATAATGCTTACCTTAGTCTTTGGCCCACGTCTCAAAAATATTATGCACGTCTTGGTTGCACCCAAACTCGAACCCATGACCAACTATCATTGAGCACCTTAGCCCAAGGCTAGGCTACCATTGGGCTACATGCCCACACATGAACCTTAGTTCATGCACACCCCCTTATACCTCTGCAAAATTCAATGAACAAACAAAATGACTTCCTCCTTCACAAAAATAGTCACATGGGGATTCGAAACCACAACCTCTACTATGCGAGTGCCTTAGCAAGTCTTTGACCACCAATTGCGCTACCCAACGCTATGGAAAATTTTAATTGCATCACTTGCACTTCAACCAATGTCTACCTCTTAAAAATTTTAAATCCATGAAACCTCTCTTCTCACTTAGCAAAGCAATGCACAAAAATCACATATATCATTAGCATAGCATAGCATTCAATAGCATAGGTGAAGGAGATAAAATGAAAAATCTTTTCCCCTTTTTATACACATTTTCCTTTGCACTTAACTCGTCGGCCCAAATTCAAATTTTAAAATTTGAATTTAAATTTAAATTTAAAAACCTTTTAAAACTTTGGTACCTTTGATTTATTTAAATTAAAATTTTAACCATAGGTTAAAATATTTTAATTTAAATAAATTAAATTAAATCCTTTAAAAATTGCTCAATGGGTTTTTTCAAGGAAATATTATTTTAATGATTCCTTGGACCTCGTTTTCTTCACCTCATCCTTTTGCCCAAAATATTATAATATTAAATATTATAATATTATTATTTATTTTTAAACCTGCTTCTCCTTCCTTGGGTCTTCAATATTTTAGGCCTCTTTTAGGCATATAATATTTAAAATAAATATTATATCCTATTTCTTTTAATCACTTCCTTACCTTTTGGAAAAACAACTTGATGACATTAATGATGAAGAAACTTGGACATCAACCTCTTGACATCAATGACAACAAAACTTGCTCAAATTTCCAACAATCTCCCCCTTTGTCATTGATGGCAACCCTTTTTCCTTTAACCATTTCTTTTAACTTTTTTCAGTTCTGCTCTCCCTGAGAAATTGCTCCTCCTGACTGAATGCTCTCCCCTAACTCAAATCTCTCCCCCTTTGACATCAATGGCAAAGGGCCACCTTTGGGGCTAAAGATAAGACTCTTAGCTCAGCCCCCTCCCCACCTCCTCTCCTTGAGGTGGTTAATTTTGGGGTGGGAGTATCTCTACTCCTAGCATACATTGCTCTTTTTCTTTGTCCACCTTCTTCCTCAACTGATCCTTCTGATTCCTCTGAATATTCCTATTCCTGCTTGTCTCTAGAAATTTTGTTCTACACCACTTAGCCATATGCCCAACATTATTGCACTTATAACACTTAATGTTGTGATTCCTTGAAGGTGCAAATATCTTGTAGTTCCTCCTGGTGAAGCCATATCCATTCCTATCATGAACCCTGCAATTAACTACCTTATGACCAAACTGATTACAAGAGTGACAATACCCTTGAAAGAGATACCCATTTCTAAAATTTCTATTGGTGAAACCATGTCCCTATATTTCATGTGTCCTGCACTGCATAGCCTTGTGACCAAACCTGTGACATGAGAAGCAACATCCATTGAAGAAACCTTGCCTTGACCCCATTGGTCTCTTAGTCTCTTCTTCCCTGTGATGTTTCATGTTCCATCTATTCCTTATTTGTGCATTGTTCCTTTCCTTGTTGAACCTTCTATTTTCCAACTTATCCTCAGAAGTCTCACTTTCTCTTACACTCTCTTATTCTAAAGCTTCTTCTTCTTTGGAGCTTGAGATTGACTCCTCTCCTTGTTCTCTATGTTCCTCTTCAAAACCAAGTCCTATCTTGTTTTATGAAGATCTTTGTACCTTGATAATCTTATCCAAGGTCTTTGAGCTTCTCCCAAACCTGTGTAGCTTGTCTTTAGACTCTTTTACTTCCTTCCTTAGTGAAGCTACCTCATGCTCTAATATTTCACATTCTAAGACCTTTGCCTCTAAATTCTCTTTAAATCTCCTTGTCTTAGCTATTGAGTTGGTTAGATCTTCTATAAGCTTTCCTTTCTCTTCATCACATTCTTGAAATTGAAGCTTGAGTTTTGAGTTCTACTTTCTTACCTTTCTTAATTCCTTAAGAGCAGAAATAAGCTCACCTTCAAGATCAACTTCTCCTTCCTCTAATTTTTGATTATTCCTCTACTCTTTTGTCTTCAAGATCATCTTCATTCTTTTCTGATTCATTTCCACTAGGAGCACTTCCTTCTTCTTCTATTGCCATAAGAAGACTTTCTTCTTCTAGACCTTCAAGAGCATCTTCATATTCATATTCACTAAAACTGAACCCATTCCTTGTGCAATGATCTTCAAGATGACCAAAGTTACCACACCTAAAACACTTGAGAATTATTGGTTCCCTTTTTACCTTTTTCTTAACATCTTTTTCTACTATCAGAAATAGAATTTCTTCTTCTTCATTATCTGAGGATCTTTCATCACTATCACTTGAACTCTTGCCTATCTTATCTGCATAAAAACTCTTCTTATGCCTTTGGAAAAACTTCTTTCCTTGCTTGCCTTGTCCATCCCTATTCTTCTTTTGATACCTGTATTTTCCTGCTTCCCTGTTCTTATGATCATGTTTCTCTTCACCACTGCTATTTCTAGCTTCTGGACAATCAGATGCATAGTGACCATATTTACCACAATTGAAACACTTAACTAATTTTGTACCTTTATACTTTCTTGTGTCCTTGTTCCTTCTACCATAGTTTGCTTCTTCATCACTGGATAACTCATTACTTGAATCTGACTTCTTATCCTTTGTATTCTTTGTAACTTTGAAAGCTGCTTCTTTCTAGGGGATAGGATCCTTTCCTATTCTCATCTCAAAAGTTGTGAGAGTTCCATGTAACTCATCCCTTGTCAAAGTTTCAATATATTTTGTTTCTTCTATGGCTGAAACCTTTTCACTATACCTCTTAGGGAGTGACCTTAAAATATTTTGAACAACTTACATCTTTTCTTCAAATTTAAACCCAAGTCCTTGCATGGAGTTAACAACCTCATCCACATGAAGTAAGTATGTAGCAATGTCTTCCTCATCCTTCATATTTAGGTCTTCAAATGTTTTCTTGTGATTTTATAATTTTACCATTTTGACCTTTTTGTCTCCCTCATATATTTTCTACAACTTTTCCCAAATCTCTTTTGTTGATGTGCAATGCATAACTTTTACAAACTCTGATTCACGTAAACCACTTAAGATTCCATTCATTACCTTTGAATTATTCAGATGTAGGAGCTTACCATCTTTATCTGTAGGTGGAGTAGTTGGCGGTGTGTACCCATCCTCAACTACTTGCCATATATCATTTCCTTGTGCCATTAGGTAAATCTTCATTCTTACACTCCAAAATGCATAATTATTCCCATCAAACAATGGTGCCTTATTTCCTGAAGATCCACTCTAAGAATCCATCTATGTTCCTATAAGATTTTCCTTCAAGTTATTAAACTCTTCCGAAGGAACCCACTCTGATACCAATTGAAGAACACAAGCTTATACTGAGAGGGGGGTGAACAGTATAAGATCAACTTTTACTTTTCTTTCTCAAATAATATTATCCAATATATCAATGGCAATATCAACAATAATAATCAAATCAATGCATAAATCATCACACACAATAGAGACACCAATTTAACGTGGTTCACCCAATGTGGGCTACTCCACGGAGAAAATATTTCACTAAAATTTTCTCAACAAATCTCTTGGGAATCCTTCCCTATTACAATATTTATGGACCTCTATCCAAAGGAGACACCAATACCCTAATCAAGTTTGTGGACATCAATCCATAGGATAACTCTTTCCTTACTATCAAGAGAACTCCTTCTCCTCTATTGGTTCATGGATCTCTATCCATAAGAGAACTCCTTCTCCTCTACTCTAGCTGGTGATCTTCTAGAAGACTACTACCTCCACTACATTGGCTTGTGGATCTCTCTCCATAGAAGACCTCTATCCTCACTCAGAAGACCTTTATCCTCACTACCCTAGCTAATGGATCTCTATCCACTAGAGACTACTATCCTCTACTCTATCACCTCCAAATCTTACTCTCAGCTCTACTCAATCTCTATCTCAAATCTACACTAAACACTATCCTCGATCTAGCACAAATCTGCTCATAAATCTATCTCTAGTCTAGCACAAATCTACCCTCAAATATACACCAAAATCTATCCTCAAATATATCCTCAAGCCTTAACACAAATCTTGATCCAATCACAAATCAACTCTGCTTAGATCTACCTCAAGCCTTAACTCAAAGCTTGAACAAATCAATCAATCAACTCTACTCTCAAGTCTTCTCAAAGACTTACCTCAAATCTATCCACAAGTCCTCTCAAGAACTTTCTCAATCTGCTCTCAAGTATTCACCAAGACTTACCTCAAATATATCCAACAAGTCCTCCCTAGAACTTTTCCAATCTACTCAACAAGTCTTCACCAAGACTTACCTCAAATCTTCTCAACAAGTCTTCACCAAGACTTACCTCAAATCTACTCAACAAGTCCTCCCTAGAACTTATCCAATATGCTCAACAAGTCTTCACCAAGACTTACCTCAAATTTATCCAACAAGTCTTCACCAAGACTTACCTCAAATCTATCCAACAAGTCTTCACCAAGACTTACCTCAAATATTCTCAACAATTTTACAAAAGCTTGCTTAATTATATCCTTAAGCTTTCACAAAATCTTACTCAAATCTATCCTTAAGTCCCCTCTAGGACTTACTCAAATCTACTCACAAGCTTTCACAAAAGCTTACTCAAATAACTACAATACTTGCATACAAAACTCAACTTAATCTCTTTCAGAAAACCTCTTCAATCACACAAACAAGTTTCACTCAGAATCTTGTTTAACCATAGAAACATATAGAGAATGATCAAAGACTCAATATGTTTCACACTCACAATATTTTATACTCAACAAAACACTCTATCACTTTCAAACTCTCTTTCAAATCAATTCAGAAATAAAGTATAATTTGTTTCACAAAACTTGAACTATCACTCCAATGCTTTCAATCAATAATGCTCAACCAACTTCACTCAAACATCCACTCAATGAAACACAACTTGCTTACAAACCCTAACCAAGTGTTTCACTATACTTCCAACAACTCACACTATGGAACTCAAACCTTGACTCAAGATGATTCCAATATCACATAACAATGATACTCATGTTCTTTCACAAACCCTAGTTCAAGATAGTTCTCAATATCACATAACAATGATACTCATGTTCTTTCACAAACCCTAGTTCAATATAGTTCTCAATCTCACATAACAATGATACTCATGTTCTTTCAACATCCACAAATCATGCACATGAAAACTCACTCAAACATTTCCAACAATGCTTATCAAACAATCCTTTTCACTCCACCTTTGCATTTCACAACATTCAATCCAACAATATTTCACTCATAAGGAAGATGTGCCCATACCTTTTGTTTTGATGGAGATATATCTTCAAAACCTGTCTTAATCACAATCAAATCCTCTTTACCAATTTCAAGGTTAGATAGCAACAACCTATCTCAAAATCTCCACACAAATATTCTCCCCAATAATTATTTCACCATACAAAAATATCAAATCTCAAGTACACCTTATAATCTCCAAACTCTCAAAATAATATTCATAAATCAAGTTCCTTTACTAACACCTTATAAACTCCAAACTTTCAAAATAATATTCAAAAATCAAGTTCCTTTACTTACACCTTATAAACCAACTTTAAAATAATATTCAAAAATCAAGTTCCTTTACTAACACCTTATAAACTCCAACCTTTCAAAATAACATCCAACATATAAAAATCAAATTCTTTTATTAACCCTTATAACTCCAAACTTTCAAAATAACATCCAAACCTTTATTTATTTTTCTAAGCAACAAAAATATAAAATAATTTTTAATTAACCTTATAACTCCCTATGCATTCCACTATGCAAAAATATCACGTGGCCTTTATAAAACTTGCGCCTCCCAAACTTCGATGAAATTAAATAATAATAAAAAATAATGCTTACCTTAGTCTTTGGCCCACATCTCAAAAATATTACACATGACTTGGCTGCACCCAAACTCGAACCCGCGACCAACTACCACCGAGCGCCTTAGCCCAAGGCTAGGCTACCATTGGGCTACATGCCCACACGTGAACCTTAGTTCACGCACACCCCCTTATGCCTTTGCAGGATTCGGTGAACAAACAAAATAACTTCCTCCTTCACAAAAATGAGTCGCATGGGGATTCAAAACCACAACCTCTGTTGTGCAAGCACCTTAGCAAGTCTTTGACCACCGACTACACTACCCAACGCTATGGAACCTTTTAATCGCGTCACTTGCACTTCAACCAATGATTACCTCTTAAAAAATTTAAAGCCACAAAACCTCTCTTCTCACTTAGCAAAGCAACGCATGAAAAATCATATATAACATTACCAAAGCATGGTATTTGATCGCATAGGTGAAGGAGGTAAAATAAAAATCATTTTTCCCTTTTTATACATATTTTCCTTTGCACTTAACTCATCGGCCCAAATTCAAATTTTGAATTTTGAATTTAAATTTAAATTTAAAAACCTTTTAAAACTTTGGTGCCTTTGGTTTATTTAAATTAAAATTTTAACCATAGGTTAAAATATTTTAATTTAAATAAATTAAATTAAATCCTTTAAAAATTGCTCAATGGGTCTTTTCAAGGAAATATTATTTTAATGATTCCTTGGACCTCATTTTCTTCACCTCATCCTTTTGCCCGAAATATTATAATATTAAATATTATAATATTATTATTTCTTTTTAAACCTGCTCCTCCTTCCTTGGGTCTTCAATATTTTAGGCCTCCTTTAGGCATATAATATTTAAAATAAATATTATATCCTATTTATTTTAATCACTTCCTTGCCTTTTGGAAAAACAACCTGATGACATTAATGATGACGAAACTTGGACATCAACCTCTTGACATCAATGACAACAAAACTTGCTCAAATTTCCAACATAGGGTGAGGAGAGTAAGGAGATCTATGTGCTTCTTGCATAATTAGTCTCCTCAAATCATCGATTTTGGGTATAACTACCCTATCTTTAAAACATAAAAGACCATATTTTATGCCAAAATCCTTGTTCTCACTAGAATTTCTTTCTATCTTATCCTGAATGTCACTACAATACTAGTCTTGAGATTGCATTTTCTTAACTTGGTCCATTAAGTCTACGTGACTATGGGTCAAAGTAGTTATATACCTTCTTCTACTTAAGGCATCAATGACCTTATTTTCCTTACCTTTGATATACTCTATACCAAAGTCATATTTTTCTAGGAACTCGATCCATCATCTTTGTCTATCATTAAGCATAGGCTAAGTAAAAATATACCTTAGACTCTAATGATTAGTCCTTAATTCAAAAGGATTCCCTAGAAGGTAATGCCACTGAATATTAAGAGTGTGCACTATTATCACTAGCTCTAAATCATGTGTAGCATAGTTTACCTCATGTTTCTTGAGTTTCCTTGACTCATATGCTATGACTAAATCATCTTGGGATAGAAATCCTCCCAAAACTTCCAAAGAAGCATAAGTACAAACTAAAAAATCCCCTTGAGGATCTAGAATTTTTAGAATAGGTGTAGTAGTAAGCTTCTACTTAAGCAATCAAAAAGCAGCTTCACACTTGTCTGTCCATTTGTATTCCTTACATTTTCTTTGATGTTTAGTGATAGAATAGGCTATTTTGAAATAATCCTTCACAAAATACCTATAATACCCTATCATGTCCATGAAGCTTCATACTTCAGTCACATTAGTGGGCAATGGCCAACTCAAAATGGCTTCTATCTTCTTTAGATCTACAACTATCCCTTTCATGGATATGATATGTCCCAGATACTGCACCTCTGGAACATAAAAGTCACACTTTGAAAAATTCCCATAGAGCTAGTTTATCTTAACAACTCGAGCACAAATTCTTATCATGCTCTTCCTTATTTTGGAAATATATCAAGATATCATCTAGAAATATCAAGAAAAACTAATCCAAATATATTCTAAACATGTTGTTCATCAAAACCATAAATTTTTTAGGAGCATTGGTCAATCTAAAAGGTAATACTATGAACTCATAATGTCCATACCTAGTCTTAAAAGAAGTCTTATGAGTATCCTCCTTTTGTATCATCAACTAATGATATCCTAATTTCAATTCAATTTTCAAAAATATGTTGGCATATTTAATTTGATCAAATAGATCTTCAATCATGGGTAAATGGTACCTATTCTTGAACACTGCTTTATTCAACATTTTATATTCAATGCATAATCTTAGTGAACCATATTTCATTTTTATGAATAAAACAGGTGCACCTCAAGGTGACACACTGGGTTTAATCGACCCCTTTTCTAGCAACCCTTTAAGTTTCACCTTTAACTCTTGCATCTCAATAGGATTCATCCTATAAGGATTTATATGAATGGGCTTTGCATCTAGTATCAATTCAACGGTGAAATAAAATTCATGCTTAGGTGGTAGTCTAAGAATATCTTCAGGGAATACATCTCTAAAATTATGAAAAATTGGATGATTCCTAAACAACTCTTCCTTTTTATCATCCCTGATCTTATGGTTCAACTCAATAACATATACCATTCCACCCTTCCTAATATATTTCTTTAGTTGCATTGCGGAGATCAACTAAGGTTGGAAAGACCCTTACTCACTATAGATTCTTAATCTCTGCTTATATTTATTTGTATAGTCTATCCATATATCTTGAAATTTAATTAAGGTTCCTTGAGCCTTTAACCAATCTATTCCCAAGATAATGTTGAAGGCATGTAGCGGCGCTACATAAAGGTGCCAAATGGTAGAACCTTTGTGTAGGATTATTGCAACTATATGAAAAAATTGATTTACTGAGTAGGTGTATCCAAACCCATAATTGAATTTCCAACCTTGTGCCAAAATATTGATCTTTCTGGCATGTCCTTGACTATACTAGAAGAAATAAAACTATCAGTAGCTCCACTATCTATCAAAATTTTAACTTTCATATCAAATATTGTACCATTCAAGAGCATATTCATGGCTTGTCTGTCTAGGTTTTGGTTGCATGTTGCTGCTTAAATCCTATGGTTCAATTCTTCTATCCTTTTGTTGGATCCTAACCAATTTGGACATCATTTTACATAGTGTGGACCCCATAATTATATAAACTTCCCTTGGGGCCTAGGTGTTTTCTTAGTTCTACTACCGTGGAATTTCTATCTAAGCCATTTTGGGCTTCCTTTGAGGTTTAGGGTTATTATTATTATTCCTCTTTTGGAACTTCTTAAAATTTCCTTGTTTACCATTGTTCTTATTAAAATTTAGGTTACCTCTACTTTTCTTGCTTTGCTCTTATTCCCATTTCATAAAACCAACACTTTTCCTCTTTCTTAATGACTATTAATCTTCTTCTAATAATTCAGCATAATTAAAGTGAGTCTTATTTAACTATAGTTTGGACTTATATTGTCAGGCCAGGTCATAAGCATTTTGTAGAGTTTTAGGATTTTGCATGTCAACCAAATATTAGGATCTGTTCCTAAGATAAATTTGTGTACCTTCATATTTCTCATCCTTCTCATATAATGGTACATTACTTAAGCAACTTTACAATTTTTGGGTAGTACATTTCCACCATCTTTGTTCCTTGGAGGAGTGTGGAAAATTCCTCAATTTTTTCCACATAGTGTTGCTCCATGAGGAATCTCTTATTATTGGCTTTAATAAAACATTTCCATGTTAGATTGATTGCCTCAATCTCTTGCCCAAATTTAAAAGTGTTTCACCACTTCAACCCTATCTCCAACAAGTGGAGAGTGACCCAAACTATTTGGGTCACTAAGGAGTAGTTCTTTATGGAGAAGTAGGTTATCAACTCATTCAGCCAAGCCTCAACTAAATCACCCCCATTTTCCAAAGAACTTGGTGGTTTTCACAATATTCAAATCCTTAGCCAGTTCTACCTCAATAAGGACCCTAACTTCTTACTCTCTTGAAGTAGTAGTTTCATCCTACCTAGCCTCTAGGTTTCTATTTTGTAATTTTTGAATCATTATAGCTTCCAACATCTACTTATGTTGGTTCATTTGTTCTTGTTGCTTCTCTATTTGATTTTGTAATAGAGAGACAACAATAGTGAGGTTTTCCACCTCTTTTCTTGAGTTCCCTAGAATTTCTCCTTGAGTTCTAGCCTTGGAATTGTCCTATCTAGGTTACCTTTAGATTTGGAAAAATTCTTGTCTTCCTCTTCTCAATCTTGGTGCCATCTTTTCCTAGTCATATAAATAAGGGTTAAGTTAGGTTACAATTTCTTCTTCAAATTGCACTTCTAATCCTCTAGTTAGTTACATCATCCATGTGAATTAACATCAAAGTATCATCCATTGATAATATTTATGGTCACTCTTACTCCATGTAAGGTTTCATCCCCAATGGAAGATATTTCTTCCAAAAATTGCTCATTAAGCCTGGCTAATCCTAAGTTTCACTCCATGGAAGTTTCTTGTCCTACGACCTAGAGTTCTCATACCAAATGTAACAGCCCAAATATAACCAATACAAGAGAGATATATTTATTTTTAAAGTAGGAGGAACAATTGGTAAGGTTCTCCAAGATGTTTCCAATACAAAATTTATATTGATAAGGCATAACCACATTTCGATATTACAAGATTGTCGACACTTATCGAGTGGAAAAGAGAGGACAAACTCCTATATTAACTATGGGGTTTACCTTATACACCTCCATGGTATAAAGTATGTATTCGAATGGTCTCACCATTTTCTTACATTCTCTATGAATGCAGGACAACTTGACCATAGCATTAGGTTTAACCCCATCTCAGTCTTTAGAGAAAAGGGACACCAATTCCCATAACCCATCATAAGCTAGTCTATGATGGTTCCTCTAGGCATGATGCCTTTTTGTCTCGATAGTTGCAGCTCCATGGTGAACTATTAGTCCTTTTGTTCTTGGATATTCCATCTTCATGAAGGTTTAACCAATGTTATCACCACTCCATGCAGTTTATTCACATGGAACTATGAGCCTACCTGCCTAGTTTACCATCACTATATCCTTCTTGTTAATGGGTTCCAAACCTTAGCATTTGGAAGAAATATCCAAGCTACACCACTTAAATATTTTCCAAAGACTCCTTGTCTTTGGATCCACTTAAAAGATCCTTTATTGAATATTTCCCATTGCAAAACCCTTAGGTGTTTCTCCCCACAACTTCCTCAGGTTTGGTTCCATACTTTAGGTTCTTCTAGACTTAACTAGCTAAGATTACCCCTATAGAAATAAACCTAAATCTATAAAATATACATGGAACCATTCAAACATTCTCTTTCACTCTTTCTAGCCCATATAGTACTAAGCATTTTTTCTCTGGATATCTTAATACCACTTATGCATAAAATCAAATGTAACATCTACTCTTTCAAAATATGTACTTAAACTATAAAGCATAAAATTTGTAATAAGAGAAACATAGACCATGATAAAGCTTTAATCAATCAAATCATAATAATAACTTCCTCTTTACCATTATTTTAGAATTCATCCATTCATTTTGCACAAGGAACTAGAATATTATTGAGTTGTAAATAAATTAACTCAATTTACAAAGTTTATCTCCAAATAAAAGTCATTATTTAATACAAGTTATTCATTTAATCTTTTACCAACCAATCCTTCTCTTTCTTTACATAATAACCATAGCATGTTTCTCACATCCATAGATGAACTCTCCTTGATCAATCTCTCCTTGATATTCTCTAATAATTGGATAATTTAAGGGATTAGGACAACCCCTTTATGATGATAAATGCATATCTATATGCTCATTTTCAGAAGTGCATCCATATCATCCATAAATATACAAATGAATTTCATTCTTTTATTTTTAAAGCATTTTAAGGAAACCCCATATTTTCCATGGTTAAATGGATTCCACAACCACTTAACATACAATTGCTTTCTATAAAACAATACAAGTAAGAAACACCCCATAATGTTCCTTCTCTAATGAACTCACGTTCATTTAATATTCCATAAAGTATAATTTTAACATGCAATTCCTACTTCATGTTTTCAATTGTTTCACATTTTTTTATTTTACATAAATGAATAAAACAATTCACCATTATTCGTTTTCCAAATACAATCATACTTTATAATTACAAATAAAGCATCATAGTTTTCAATAAACAAACCAAATATTTTCTTTTTCAAATAATACAATGCATAATCCTTTCGATTTCTTTACTATTTAACCAACTGAAAGGCTCCTTTATCCTTTTGTTTTCTTTAATACCATAATTCATTTTCCAAAATAAATGATGGTCTTTTCATTCACGTATAATATTTCCTAATCAGCCTATTATCATATTTAACATACAAAAACAAAGCTTAATAAGAACAATAAGCTTTCTTTACCTTGCTAACTTGATAATTGGAAAGAAATATTTGAAATTAATTAAAAATAATATGTAGGCATTCATTTGCCATCAATTTGATCATGGCCAATAATAAAATATCATGGTCTGCATTGAAGAAAATATATAAATATTTCTTAAAAGTATTCAACGTCATTTCAACATATCTTCAAACATATGCGCCCACCATTCTAGACATATGCCTAAGCGTAGAACCAGATTTTGTTGGTATAAACAAATGATTCTCAATAATTAGCTTAAAACAACCACAATAGATGGTATAAACCTCTATTCTTCAAGGAAATGTCTTACAAAAAATAAACAATCATTACAGTTTTAGGTTGATTTCATAAGTCAAACCAAAAATGTTAGAGGATGATTCAAATGATATAAAACAAACCTTCAAGTCCATTTTTTTATTAACATACACTCGGAAAGATTTAATTCATATAATCCTACTTCTAGATGTACTATCTAGGTTGAAGAGGGTATAAAGCAACATTCAAGTGGGTCCATTTTTCTATTTGTAAAAAGGACACAATAGGATGTGCCTAGGTCGTATGATGTGCCTAGGGTTACATAAACACAACATCGGTGCCAACATAGTGTTTAAACATTAATTCTACTGATCCAAGGACTTCTTTTAATCACTAGAAAGGTATGATTTCATACATAGTCATGCCACTCTTAGCCATACATCAAAATAAAAAATATAGAAACATATCATATTACAAACCTTTCATTTTATTACCACCTTGATAAAACTGATGAACGTTACCTGTATTTTGTTTTGTAGGAATGTATATAGTGATACGTCCCTTTTCTCTTTGGTGATTTAAACCAATCCTTTGATTTTTACCACCTTCGTCCTTCCTTTCTCCATCCTTTCTTTTTTCCTAGTTTTGTCCTCTCATTCTTGTTTGTATCAATTAAGGAGGTGATATTTCTCCCTGAACCAAAAAGTAACTGCTCTTTAATAAATTATATTCAAATTATTTTTAAGAGCCTTTTATTATTTTTTAAATTTTATAATAGGGTCTTTCGTATATAAATAAAACAACGAATCTTTATCCATTTCTCTTTTAGTTTATTTAAAATAACGTTCATAGATAGGATGTTCCTACTTCCTCTTATTACTTATAATATGGATTCAACACCATAATTCTTGTAATTAATTTTCCTAATATTAACTGTGAACATTATAATAAGAAATAAAGTAAATTAAATAATATTATTGCTTTTTTTTAACATCATAAACTAATATAATTTATCAACCATGATATTTATGTGTTGAATATTATTAAGCTTCCCCATTTTTGCTTAGTAATTCCATAATTAATGGATCCCTTTGATAGATCCAAGCAAAATACAAGTAGAAATCCAATGCTTATAAACAATTTAGCAAAGAAAGCGTACCACCAAAAGAGAATACTTATCTTCTAAACATTCTAACATTCATGTGGAGAAGATAAACATTTGATAAAGCATAGATACAATATAACAAGCATTCATCCATAGAATATTTTGTGATAACTTCCAAGTTATCAACTCTTGTTAAAGGTGACTCCATTGCCCTATGGAAACTTCCTTTTCGATGCAATTATTTCAAATAAGCAGATTAACAGATGTAACTATATGCGGTAACCACTTGTTACCCTAGGTAACTCTTACCCTAGTTTCATTATCACATCATTCCTTTTTTTTGGTAACTCATTCTTGATGGTCAATTTTCTCGTCCATCCACAAGAGCACCTGGTCCTGCATCTAAGCACAACATCAACAATACCATGTCCACATATCATATAATAAAAATAACAAATGCACAAAATCATCCAAATACATCAAAAGTAAGTATTAAATCATCATTTATCAATACATAGTTCATCTCATAAAAGAGTTTTTCCAAGGTGGGTCATGACAAATGCACCAATGGCATTTATGAAACTGGTGAACTATGTGTTTAGGAAACATCTAGATTATTTTATCCTTATATTTCTAGATGATATCTTGATATATTTCCAAAATAAGGAAGAACATGATAGGCATTTAAGAATCATGCTCGAGTTGCTAATGAAGAACCAACTCTATGGAAATTTTTCAAAGTGTGACTTTCATATTCCAGAGGTGTAGTATATGGGGCCTATCATATCTACAAAAGTGATAGCTATATATCCAAATAAGATAGAGGCCATTTTGAGTTGGTCTTTGCCTACTAATGTGACTGAAGTGTAGAGTTTCATGGGTATGACAAAATATTATAGGTGTTTTGTGAAAAAATATTCCACAATAGCCTACTCTATCACTAACCTTCAAAGAAAAGGTAAGAAATACAAATGGACAAACAAGTGTGAAGTTGCATTTGAGTTTATTAAGTAGAAGCTTACTACTACACTTGTTCTTAAAATTCTAGATCCTCAGGGAGATTTTTTAGTTTGTACTAATGCTTCTTTGGAAGGTTTGGGAGGAGTTCTATCCCAGGATGATTTAATCATAGCATATGAGTCAAGGAAAATCAATAAATATGAGGTAAACTATGCTACACATGATTTAGAGCTAGCAATAGTTGTGCACACTCTTAAGATCTAGTAGCATTACCTACTAGAAAAGTCTTTTGAGTTGAGGATAGATCATCATAGCCTAAGCTATATCTTTACTCATTCAATTCTTAATGCTAGAAAAATAATATGGATCGATTTCCTAGCAGAGTATGACTTTGGTATAAAGTATAACAAAAGTAAGGAAAATAAGGTCATTGATACCTTAAGTAGAAGAAAGCATATAGCTACATTAACCCGTAGTCACATAGAATTAATGGACCGAGTCAAGACCAGTGTTGCAATGAAATTAGGGCCAAAATGGAATGAAATATTGGAGAGAACAAGGATTTTAGCATAAAATATGGTCTTTTGTGCTTTAAAGATAGGGTAGTTATACCCAAAATTAATGATTTAAGGAGACTGATCATGCAAGAAGTGCATAGATCTCCTTACCCTACTCACCTAGGTGGAACTAAAATGAGGGAGAACATGAAAAGACCTACTAGTTAGGTATGAAGAGAGATATCATTGATTTTGTTGTTTGATGCATGGAATCGTAGAATGTGAAAACTAAGAATAGGTATTTGGTAGGCCACCCACATGATATACCAATGCAAAAATGGTAGGTCATATCTATGGAATTTATTATGGGATTACTTAAGAATAGGTACCAACATGACATAATCTTTGTGGTGGTTGATAAGTTGACCAAGGTTGCACACTTCATACTAGGAGTACCAATGATGATGCTCTAGTGATGGCAAATAGGTTTACCAAAGAGATATTCAAGTTACATGGGTTTCCTAAGGTAATCATCTCAGATAGAGACTCTAGATTTAAATTTAAGTTTTGGTAAGCTCTTCATCATATAGTTGGCACAAAGATGAACATAAGTTCTACATACCATCTAGAAAACATGGTCAAATAGAAAGGGTAAACCAAATTTTGGAAGACATGCTTCACATGTACTACATGGACCAAAAGGCTTGATGGAAAGACTTTTTGCATATGGTAGAGTATTCTTATAATAATGGTTATCATGCTTCCTTGACTATGACCTAATTTTAAGCCTTGTATGGAAAGAGATGTAGAACTTCTCTATCTTAGAATAATCCAAAGGATCAGGTTGTCATCAAATCAGATGCATTTCGAGTGATGAAGGAACAATTCAAAATAAGCAGACAAAGGCTTAAAGAAGTCATCAATCATCAAAAGAGTTATATTAATCTAAAAATATCGCCTAGATAATTTTTTGTGGGAGATAGAGTATTCTTAAGAGTTAAACCCATTGAAAGCACCATCAAGTCTACTAAGTTGGATCCCTGATATGTAGGGCCTTTTGAGATCATTAATAAGATAAGTCCAGTAGCCTATAGTCTCACCTTGCCACCCAACTTGTCAAATATTCATGACATTTTCCATGTATCCCTACATAAGAAGTGCATTACTAATCATAATCATGTGTGGAATGTTTCAAAATTGCAGATGGTAGATCCCTCGATCATTGAGGTAAAACTAGTGAATATTCTAGAGTTTTGTTCCAAAATGATGGGGAAACAAACTCTAGAAAAGTGCAAGGTCTAGTGGGACCAATATTATGAGAAAAGAACCACTTGGAAAAAAATGGATGAGATGAAAAGACAGTTTCCTTATTTATTTGAATGAAAATATAATGTAATGTATATTGCAGGAAACAAAAACATAGAGGATTGTGTTTAGGCCAAGGGGGTAGTATGTCATGACCTACCCTGGATAGACTAATTTATGATATGAATTATGTATTTATGTGATGATTCCATGCCTAGTACTAATTGCATTATGGATGTTTATTTGCAATTGATATTTTTTTACATGAGAATATGGTACTATTGATATTTTGTATATTTATAGGACTAGGTAATCTCATAGGTGGATGAGGCAGTTGACCACAAAGAACAAGATACCAAAAAAATAAAAAATATGGTCAGTGTAAATTGATTATAGCTCCTAGGTAAAAGCTATCCGAATTTAGATTGCATTCATATGATTATGTTTGAAGGTAATCATCATCAACTAAATCCATCCATAGCAAATGTTGATACCCTGGAAGTTATCATAAACTCTTTTGCATAATGGATATGGAAAAGAGGTAATGGTGGTGTATTAATCCATTTTGTTTTGATATACGTGTGTTTACCTTCTTTGCACATGTGATTGGTTGCTTCATATGATAAAATTTCTATTGATGGAAATCATTTGATTAAATTACTTTATGTTTTCTAAGGTTGTATTTGTATTAATAATGTGGACTTAGTAAGACCTATGAGGGATACCGTAGTGGTAAGTCCTTGGGTTTTCATCCAAGAGATCCAAGTTCAAATATTATAAGAGGAGACTAGGACCCCTCATAAAAATCTGTGTAAACTTAAATTTTTACTCATTGAAAAAATAATGCGGACTTATTAATATTTAAGGTTATATTTTATAATTAACATTAGAAAATCAAACATTAATATTGTGGAAATATTAATGTGATAAATGGAGGGTGGCATGATCCTCATTTTGGAAGGAAAGCTTATTTAAAAAATATTAAAATAAGAAAAATATTATTAATATTATGAAAGAACTTTTCTTTTATTAATATAAAGTTTAAAATAAAATAATTAATTTGGGTGGTTGAAGAGTTCGGTTCATGGGTGGACCATCTTCTTGCTCCTTAAAACCATGTTGAAAAAGGAAACCAAAGAGGAAAAAAAGGAGGAAGGAAAAGAGAACAGGGAAGAGAACGACATTTTGGAAGAAAAGAAGGCTTGAAGTTTGAAACAAAGGAGATATTTTTAGGTATCCTCTAAATGTTACGTTTGATTATTTATCAATAGTTTTAGGGTTTAAAGCTATTGATTAAAATAAAAGGGTTTCAATATGTAATGTTACGTTTGATTATTTTAACAATAGTTTTAGGGTTAAAAGCTATTGTTTAAAATGAAAAAAATTATTAGGTAATATTACGTGTGATTATTTTATCAATAGGTTTAGGGTTAAAAGCTATTGATTAAAATAAAAGGTTTTCATTACATAATGTTACATTTGATTATTTTATCATAGTTTTAGGGTCAAAAGATACTATTTAAAATGAAAGATTTTTACTAGGTAATATTACGTTTGATTATTTTATCAATAGTTTTAGGGCTAAAAGCTATTGATTAAAATAAAAGGCTTTCATTACGTAATGTTACGTTTGATTATTTTAACAAAAGTTTTAGGGTTAAAAGCTATTGTTTTAAAATGATTTTTTTTTATTAAGTAATATTACTTTTGATTATTTTATCAATAGTTTTAGGGTTAATAGCTATTGATTAAAAATAAAAGGTTTTCATTACGTATGTTACGTTTGATTATTTTATCAATATTTTTAGGGTTAAGATAAATGTAGAATGATTTATGTTGTTAAGATAAAATATAAAACAAATAATAATGGAAAGGAGAAATATTTAGGAAAAATCCAATTCTTCATGAATTTAGGGATGTATTTCCAAAATATCTTCCAGGCCTTCCACCTACGTGTGAATTTGATATCACTATTGAATTGATTCCTAGAGCTAAACCCATCAATAAAACTCCTTATAGGATGAATTCTATTGTGATGTAGGAGTTAAAGGTGCAACTTCAAGGATTGTTAAATAAATTTTTGATTAAACCTAGCGTGTTACCATGGGGTGCACCAGTTCTTTTTGTTAAGAAGAAGGATGGTTCCTTAAAATTATGCATAGATTAGATAATACTAATAAAGTAACCATCAAAATAGGAGTCTTTGTCTTCATCAATGAAAATGTGGAATAATCCCTTTCTACTTACTCTACTCTTTAAATGAATTACCTTGTTGTTATGTGTTGTATGAGTGTATCCTTTAAATGTTATGTTTGATTATTTTATCAATAGTTTTAGGGTTTAAAACTATTGATTAAAATAAAAGGGTTTCAATAGGTAATGTTATGTTTGATTATTTTAACAATAGTTTTAGGGTTAAAAGCTATTGATTAAAATGAAAAAAAAAATATTAGGTAAGATTACGTTTGATTGTTTTATCAATAGTTTTAGGGTTAAAAGCTATTGATTAAAATAAAAGGTTTTCATTACATAATGTTACATTTGATTATTTTATCAATAGTTTTAGGGTTAAAAGCTATTGTTTAAAATAAAATATTTTTATTAAATAATATTACATTTGATTATTTTATCAATAGTTTTAGGGCTAAAAGATATTGATAAAATAAAAGGTTTTCATTACATAATGTTACCATTGATAATTTTAACAAAAGTTTTAGGGTTAAAAGCTATTGTTTTAAAATGAATTTTTTTAAGTAATAGTACTTTTGATTATTTTATCAATAGTTTTAGGGTTAATAGCTATTGATTAAAACTAAAAGGTTTTCATTACGTGATATTACGTTTGATTATTTTATCAATATTTTTAGGGTTAATATAAGTGTAGAATGATCTATGTTGTTAATATAAACGATAAAGAAAAAAATAATGGAAAGGAAGAAATGTTTAGGAAAAATCCAATTCTTCATGAATTTAGGGATGTATTTCCAAAATATCTTCCAGGCCTTCCACCTACATGTGAATTTGGTCTCACTATTGAATTGATGCCTAGATCTAAACCCATCAATAGAAATCCTTATAGGATGAATTCTATTGTGATGTAGGAGTTAAAGGTGCAACTTCAAGGATTGTTAGATAAAGGTTTGATTAAACGTAGCGTGTTACCATGGGGTGCACCAATTATTTTTGTTAAGAATAAGGATGGTTCCTTAAGGTTATGCATAGATTATAGAATGCTAATAAAGTAACCATCAAGAATAGGTATCCTTTACCTAGAATTGATGATCTCTTTGATCAATTGAAGGATGCCACAATATTCTCCAAAATTGACCTAAAATTTGGATATCATTAGCTAAATATTCATGAGGAGGATACTCACAAGAAAAATTTTAAGATGAGATATGGGCACTATGAGTTCATAGTGTTGCTATTTGGGTTAACAAATACACTGACAATATTTATGAATTTGATGAACAGTGCGTTCAAAAAGTATCTGGATCAGTTTATACTAATATTTTTTCAGATGATATCTTGATATACTCTTGCACTAGGGAAGAGCATGATAAATATTTTAGAATTGTACTATAAGTGTTGAGGAAGAATTAGCTTTATGGGAACTTATTTAAGTGTGACTTTTATGTTCCTCAAGTATAGTATTTGGGGCACATCATATCTACATAAGGGATTGTTGTAGATCCAAAGAAATTTGAAGCCATTTTGAGCTAGCCAACACCTACCAATGTGTTCGAAGTGTAGATATTCATGGTTATTATGGGATATTATAGGCATTTTTTGAAGGGTTATTCAAAGGTTGCCTATCCTATCACTAACCTTCAATGAAAAGGAAAATAATTCAAATGGATAGACAAGTGTGAAGCTGCATTTGAGAATCTTAAGAAGAAGCTTACTACAACACCTATGTTTAAAATTCTAGATCTTCAAGGGACTTTTACAGTGTGTGTTGATGCTTCTTTGGAAGGTTTAGGAATATTTTTATCCTAGGATGAAGTAGTCATAGCATATGAGTCAAGAAATCTTAAGAAACATGAGGTAAATTATGTTACACATGATCTAGACCTGGAAATGGTTGTGCACGCTCTTAAGATCTAGAAATATTACCTATTATAAAAACCTTTTGGGTTAAGAACTAACCATCTAAACTTGAGGTATATTTTTACCTAGCCTATGCTCAATACTAGGCAAAGAATATGGATTGAGTTTCTAGAAGAGTATGACTTTCTTATAGAGTATATCAAAGGAAAGAAAAATAAGGTTGGCATTGCCTTAAGTAGGAGAAGGCACATAGCAGCTTTGACCCGTAGTCATATGAAATTGATGGACCAAGTCAAGAAAATACAATCATAGTATTAGTATTGCAAAAAAAATTGGATCAATATGGAAATAAATCCTAGGGAGATAAGGGATTTCGGCATAAAATATGGTCTTTTATGTTTTAAACATAGGGTGGTTATGCCCAAAAGTGGTTATTTAAGGAGACTTATTATGCAAGAGGTGCATAGATATCCTTACTCTACTCATCCTAGAGGGGCTAAAATGAGGGAGAACATGAAGACGACCTTTTACTGGCCATGAATAAAAAATGATATAACTGATTTCATTGCTAGATGCTTAGAATGAGAGAAAGTCAAAGCTAAGCATAGACATACAATAGGAAAATATTACCCACATGATATACTGATGTATAAATAGCAAGTTATATCCATGGATTTCATTGTGGGTTTACCTAAGACTAGGTATCAACATGACACAATTCTTGTGGTAGTTGATAAATTGACTAAGGTTATGTATTTTATACTAGGAAACATCATGGATGATGTATTGGTGGTAGAAAATAGGTTTGTCAAAGATATTTTTCAGGTTACATGGGTTTTTTGAAGTGATCATTTCATATAGGAATTCTATATTTACATAAAAGTTCTAGTAGGTTCTTTATCATGCAATTGTCACAAAGCTAAACATTAGTTCTACATACCATCCAAAAATAGATGGACAAATAGATAGGGTAAACCAAGCATTGGAAGACATGTTTTGCATGTACTATAAGGACCAAAAGTATTGATGGGAAGACTTTTTGTATTTGGTGGAATTTACATATAATAATGGGTATCATGCTTCCTCAATAATGGCCCCATTTAAAGCTTTGTATGGTAGGAGATGCAAACCACCTCTATATTAGGAGATTGTCAAGGATATGAAGAAATAACTTAGAATGATTAGGTAGAGGCTTAAGAAAGTTGTTGATTATCAAAAGAGATGATGATTTGAAAATATCACCTAAATAATTCTTTTTGGAAGATAGAGTTTTCTTAAGAATTAAACCCATGAAAAGTGCCATCAAGTTAACTAAGTTGGATCCTCTTTATGTTGGTCCAATTGACATCATTAATAGGATAAGTCCAGTAGCATATAGACTTGCCTTGCAAACCAACCTATCAAATATCCATGATACTTTCCATGCATCACTGCTTAGGAAATATATTTTTGATCCTAATTAGATTTGGGATGTTTCAAAATTGCAGATGATAGATCCCTCGATCATTGAGCTAAGACTAGTAAATATTTTAGAGTTTTATTCCAATTTTATGAGGAAACTGACTCCAGAATAGTGAAAGGTCTAGTAGGACCATTATTCTAAATAATGTGCCACTTAGGAAAAAGTGGAAGATATGAGAAAATATTTTCCATACTTGTTTGAATGAATAATATGTATTTTATATTGTAGGAAAAATATAGAGTATTATGTTTAGTCCATGGGGTAGTAATGAATAAAATGAATTTTATATTACAAGAAAAACATAGAGGACTATGTTTAGTCCAAGGGGGGTAGTATGTCACGATCCACCTTGGAAAGAATCTTTTATAACATGGATTATGTGTAAATGTGTAATTTTACAATGCTTAATTTTAAATGCATTATGTATGGTTAATTGCAATTGTTATTTTGGTTATATTATATGAGAATATAGTACTTCTAATGTTATGCATGGTTGCAAGACCAGGTACTCTCATAGGTGGATGAGGAAATTGGCCACCGGGAATGAGAAACCAAAATAAGGAAAATGATGGTTAGTCTAACTAATGATAGCTCTAGGGTAGTATGTACCCTCAAGTTAATTGTATTTTATGTTGCATGTTTGAATAAGATGATACCACCAGTTGGGAAGTTGTTGGAGCAATGGAGCAATTCTTAGTAGCAAGTGATAATAGGTCATCAAAAAACTTGCTAACTAAGAACAAGGGGTGGTACACCATACTATGTTTATTTATTTATAAGCATTTGAAGTTTATAAGTATTGCTTATACTATTGAAGATGGCAAAGGGATTCACTAGAGAAGGATTACTAAGCAAGAAGGCTTAATAATACCTACATACAATGGCTAATTATAAATATTAGTTTATGATATTAATTGGTAAACAATGAATTAATTTAATTGTTTTATAATGTTAATAGTTTAGCATTAGTCAAATAATTATCAAAGGATATGGTATTGTATTTACCTTACAATAAAAAGGGATATTATGAAATTTTAATTAAAGAGAGGTTTCTTTAAAAGTTAAGAATAAAGTTCACTGTTTTTAAAACTAATTAAATATGGTAGTTAGTAGTTAAGTGTGGAGGGGGGAAATATATTTTTCTTTGAAAACAAGAAAGGGGACTGTAGACAAAAATGCATAAAGAACTTAAAAACAACCATAGTTCTTGTGGAAAAAGAAAAAAAAAATAAGGAAAATAGAGGATGGTCGGAGGGCTAAATATTGTTGTGGAAGTAGAGAAGAGAAAAGTAAAAAATTGTGCTTGGCACCGAGGGACATAGGGTTCTTCTTCTACACATGTTTCCATTGTTCTAGTTTAATATAATTAGGGTATTCTCCTTTTATTTTATATTATGTTATAGTTTAAGGAGAAATGTGTTGATTTAACTCACTAAACCCTGTAAACAAAACAAGGGTATTGTAGAAAGCTAAGAAAACTTTGATCCTTATTATCTCTTTTGGTAATAGTAAATTGTTGCTCCTTGACTCTGAATTCCTTGTTTAGTGCTCCTCATTTTCTTTTCTTGAATATTTTTATGTGAAAGACGTACAACAAGTAGTTGTTGTTTAGTATATGGTTGCTTTACATACGCAAAAACATGGAAAAGTCTTTAAAATATGGTTAATCAATAGGCATCTATTCTCGCTTCTTAAGTCATCCTGGTAAAAGCTTATTTTTGGTTAAATGTGTATCCATTGTTTACATGTCTATAAACATCTAAATATAACTCTAGTGAATTCTGTTTTGTAAGACTTCTTCTATAGATACCTAATTTTAAGCTCCTGAGAATTTTATTATTTTTCTTATTATAGATGTATAGTTTAAGATTTAGTAAATTTGGATTATATTGGTTAACTAGATGTCTAGAATTAAGCTTATAACAAACTTTATTTTTTTGTACCTAATTGTAGACTTTTGGAGTATGTTTACCTCTTTAAATATTCTGGATAGTAGAACTTAGTTTATTTATATCTTAACTAAAGTTATGTTAAACCCTGAAGCTTTATACTTCAGGTTATTTTTAAATAAGAAGCTTGAACATATTGCAAGTTTAAAAATATTTATGCTATATTTTAATTGGATTGCATTATCATGTTTATTAAGGTAATTAAAAGTTAGAATGTTGATTTAATATTGATTTAATAGATGTTTGCTTGAATAGACGTTTTCATGTTAAGCAAAATGTGGATCATGCACCTTTAAATGGATGAATCAATGGTCAAGTTGCTTATAATATAGAATGCATTGGTATTATAAGAGAAAAGACTTGATGTTGATGTTTACTGATGATATTGAGCTTATTTTAAGTTGGAGCGATAACTGCAATTTTTGAATTGGATTGATATTTAAAAGAAAAGAATGATTAATTTTTAATCATATTTGTTTTATTTTTAGGAATGAATATTTATATATATTTTATTTTTTTGAGTTATTTTAAAGAACAAATTATTGGTTTAAAACTATAGGGTAGGTTTGTTCAATTATTATTATGGGAAAATTTTCTTGCTATGTGAAAGTTTTAATAATTTTTAT
The DNA here is from genome assembly GCA_028583015.1 of Wollemia nobilis. Lineage (NCBI taxonomy): Eukaryota > Viridiplantae > Streptophyta > Pinopsida > Araucariales > Araucariaceae > Wollemia > Wollemia nobilis. The sequence continues at coordinate 8,063,644 of JAQPPZ010016370.1, forward strand.
GAAATTAATGATTGTATATTGTTTTATGACATTAAACATAAAGTATAATGATAAGGGAATGTTTTATTTTAAGATATGAATTTGGGTATTTATGTTTTATCATTTAAGTTTGAATAACTAATTTTGGGTGTGGAGTCCATTTATAGTGAGATTAGTATGGGGTATCTCACATGATTCTTTTTTAATGGCCATGGAGTCCATTTATAAGGAGGAAATTATGGGGTTTCCTCGCATGTTTTTTTAAAGGAAGAAATGGAGTTAGAAATGCATATGGTTAATTATTTATGAATCTTTTGGATGCATTTTGAAATAGCATTTAGGATTGCATTTTTCATGATGAGGAGTTGTCTTGATCTCTTACTCTAACCACTTTATCATGGAGATCAAAGAAGACAATAAAAGATGATGTGGATAGAATATATTTTATCATGTGCTTACTAAGGTTTTGCATTAATTATGATTATGATGTACTATGGATATCTTGAAGAAAGAGAATGTAATGTAAGGAAATATTATGATGGTTAATTAGAGGATTTACTTTAGATATAAAAGATGAATGTAGAAATATTATATTTGTAAGGAAGAAAATTTTGATAAAGTTTCCTTATCGTGAATGAATATGAATTATTGATGCTTAAAATCATTGTTATAAATTCTTATAATGCATTATAAAATTAGATTGTGATTGTTATAATTGAAGATAGAAAGGTATTTATGATTTATTTATTTTAAATTGAACATGAATATTAAATCATTTATGAGGTAATACATGCTTGCAAGTATATTAGTAAGATGTTTATTGTTTTTGGTATAGGAATTAGAGATGAGCTAATAATTTTCTAAATAAGCAATGTAGGTATGATTTATCTTTAATTAAGAGAGACCTTTGATAAATGTTCCTAAATGGGTCATGAAGGATTTTGAGAGGGCATGCTTTCGATAAGCATGTTATAACCCTTTATAAGATGAATTCCATATCATAAGGAAGTTGTAGGGAGGTAATACCCAGGTCAATTTTTAATGGTCACATCTAGAGTGCGGAAATCAAATGTACTCCAAAGATAGGGAGTTTTTGGAGAGATCCAAAGTGATAAGTCTTGGTTCTTAATTCCTATTGTAGAGGATAGGAATCCATGCAAATGAGTTATGTGATGGCACCTTGACCGAGAAGGATCAGATGTCCATGTGATTTATCACACTGAGTGATAATAACTTTAACTAACCATCATGAAGATGTGGTAGTTAAACACTGAAGTGCTAGTTACTTCCATTATAGAGGTGTATTAACTAGACTTTAAGGTATTATGCCTATGAGCACCAACATAGACAGACTTATGTTTTATGAGGGAATTAGCATCATATTATTTAAATATTGAGAAGGAATAATCCCTACGCTATAGTTATAATATATTACATTCATAGAGAATTTAAGAAATATGGGGGGACCATTAAAGCATCCTTTATACCATGAAGGTATATAAAGGTGAACCCCAAAATCTATAATATTTTGGTCACTCCTGTCCACTCAAGAGTCATATACATTGACAAAGTCTCAAAATGTGGTAATGCCTTATTAAATCTAAAACTAAAAAAAAGGGAACATCTTTAGTGAACCTTAATTGAAATCCCTTATCTACTTCCACAAAAAAATTTTAGCCCTCTGGCCATCCTCTATTTTCATTTCTTCTTTAATTTTCCATAAACATTGTCAGTTGTTTTTAAGTTCTCTATGCATTTTTTTTCTACAATCCCTTCTTTTTTTCAAAGAACAAGATCTTTTTCACCCTCTACACCAAACTTCTAACTACCATATTTAATTAATATTAAAAACAATGAACTTTATTCTTGATATTTAAAGAAAGCACTCCTTAATAAAAAATTCATAATATCCCTTTTTATTGTAAGGTAAATATATTATCATAATCTTTGATAATTATTTGACTAATGCTAAACTATTTTTTTCAATTGGTTATATGAAATTGAAACAAGCGTCACCATATTACATCATCACCACATAGTAGTATTACAACAAATCTTGAATATTATCCATGTATCACTTGGCAAGATTTAAACCTTGGTCTCCTCCTTAAATATTGAGGAATCTAACTGATTGAGCTAATGCCACTTGATAAATTTTTAATGAGTTTACACAAGTTTTTATGAAGGGTCCTGGTCCCCTCATGCTAAGTGGGGTTTGAACCTTGGACCTCGCAAAGAGAGGTCAAAGCTCTTACCATTGTAGTAAGATTGTAACTTGACTAATGCTAAACTATTAACATTATAAAATAATTAAATTAATTCATTGTTTCCCAATTAATATCATAAGCTAATATTAATTATTAGCCATGATATTTGTATGTAGGTATTATTAAGCCTTCTTGCTTAATAATCCTTGTCTAGTGAATCCCTTTGCCAAATTCAATATTATAAGCAATACTTATAAACTTCAAATATTTGTAAACAAACAAATACAGTATGGTATACCATTCTTTGTTCTTAGTTAGCAAGTATTTTTTGATGAACTTCCATCACTTACTATTAATGACTACTCCATTGCTCCAATAAATTCCCATTTTGTGGTATCACCTTATTAAAACATACTACATGAAATGCAACTAACATGATGGTACATTATACCTTGGAGCTATCTAGAAATTATGATTCAAGCCTCATTGCTTGAACCTTTCCAAAAACTCCACATATTTGGAATACATTTGATTTTCCCACTCTAGATGTGTCCATTGCAAATAGACTTGGGTGTTGCCTCCCCGTAACTACCTTAGGTTATGGGATTCATATTATAAAGGGTTCTAACATGGTTACCAAAAGCATGCCCTCCCAAAACCTTCTTTTTTTCTAAATACAAAAGGAACATTTATCAAAGCTCTCTCTTAAACAAAGATTGTTATGCCTACATTGCTAGTTTAAAAGTGATTAGCTCATTTCTAAATTATATATCAAAAACAATAAACATATCATTACTATTTATGTAAGTATGAATAAATTCAAAAGCATCACATTAAATTCCCACTTTCAATTCTTCTTAAACAAATCATAAAACATCTTTCTAACTTTATTTATAAACTATTTTTCATAAAGAGTTGAAAGCATAATTACCAACTTGAAAGCAACAACTATATTAACTATTCCAATAAGAAAATATTCCTTAAACAATGCCCTTATTAGAAAAATATTTATACAATCATTATTCACTACTAAAGTATGTCTCATAATTAGACATAATAAATTTGCTTACAATACATCCTCTTTTCTCAAAATATTTCATAATACAACATTTTCATTAATAATGCAAAACATTGGTAAGCATATGATAGAATATAGTATATCCACATCATCTTTTACTGTCTTCCTTGATCTCCATGATAAAGTGGTTGGAGTAAGGTATTAGGACATCATCAATATGAAAAATGCAAACCTAATATGCTCTTTCATAATGCACCAATAGATTCACAAAGAAATAACATTACATTTTTAGTCTTTCAATTTTCTTTCCAAGAAGCATGTGAGAAAACCCCATAAATTTTATCACTAAAATTGGACTCCACGCCCTTTTAATAACATAAGTGAGATACCCCATAGCATTCTCACTATAAATGGACTCCACGCTTGAAATAATAATATTACAACTTAATACAAAATCCAAGTTTAATTTTTTTTAAATGTTAAATATTCCACTACAAAACCAAATACTTAACCCATGTTATTTCTTCAATTTAGTAAAACATCCTAATGTATTTTTTTAAATCAAATAATTCCTTTAAATTCTAACTAATAACAAAACTTTCAAAAGATCCAATTATCTAAAAGGTCGAAGTCAAGCATCTCATTTTAATAATCTAAAATACAATTATCACTACAAATTCAAATAAACTCAATATCATCACTAAACATCAACAAGTCTTTTCTCTTTTAGTACCAATACATTCTATATTATAAACAACTTGAGTATTGATTCACCCATTTCAAGGCACATGGCCCACATATTTCTTAGCATGAAAACATCTATTCAATCAATAATAAATCAACATGCTAACATTTAATTACATTAATAAACATGATAATGCAATCTAATTAAAATATAGCAAGAAGATTACTGAACTTGCAATATGTTCAAGCTTCTTATTTAAAAATAACCTAAAGTTAAAAGCTTTAGGGTTTAACACACTTTATACTAGATGTAAACAAACTAAGGTCTACTATCCAAAATATTTAAAGAGGTAAACATACTCCAAATGTCTACAACCGAGTAAAGCAAAACATAATTCGTTATAAGCTTAAATCCACATAAGAAAAATAACTAAATTCTCAAAAGCTTTAAGTATAGGCATCTACAAATAAAGTATTACAAATCATATACACTAGAGTTATATTTGAGATATTTACAAACAAGTAAGAAATGGATACATATTTAACTAAAAATAAACTTTTACCAAGTTGACTTAAGAGGTAAAAATAGTTTCCTATTGGATAACCATATTTAATAGACTCTTCCATGCTTTCTCTTATGTAAAGCAACCATATACTAAACAAAAACTACTTGGTATATGTATTTCACACAAAACTCTTCAAGGAAAGAAAATGAGGAGCGCTTAGCTAAGAAGCCAAAGTGAAGAATCAACTCTACGGGAAATTGTCTAAGTGTGACTTGTATGTTCCTTAGGTATAGTACCTAGGACATATCATATTTGTAGAAGGGATAATTGTGGATCCAAAGAGAATTGAAAAGTGCTCAGCTAGGAAGTCGAAGTTAAAGAGCTTCTACCAAAAGAGATAATAAGGATCTAAGTTTCCTTAGCTTATTATACAAAGCCCTTGCTTTGGTTACAAGGTTTAATAAGTTGAATCAATGCATTTATCCTTAAACTATAAAATAAAAGGAGAATGTCTTGTTTATCTTGAACCACAACAATGAAAAATGTGCACATAAGAAGAACCTTCCATCCCTCAATGCCAAGCACAATATTTTACTTCTTCCTTCTCTACTTCCACAACAATATTAAGCCCTCTTATCATCTACTATATTCCTTTCTTTCTTTTTCTCCACAAGCACTATAGCTTTTTTAAGTTCCTTGTGCATTTTCTTTTTCTAGGGTTTTTTTCTTCTTTCTTCTTTTCAAAGAAAAATAAGATCTTTTCTTGTTTTTTTTCCCTCCACACTGAACTTCTAACTACCATAATTAATTAATTTAAAAAAATGAACTTCATTCTTAAAGTTTAAACATACCTCTCTTTAAATTAAAATTTCATAATATCCCATTTTTTATAAGATAAATACATTACCATAGCCTTTGATAATTATTATTTTCCAATGTTAACTATTAACATTAAAAAATAATTAAATTAATTTATTGCCTTCAAACAAATTTCATCAATATCACAAGCTAATATGTATTATTAGCCATGATATTGCCATATAGGTATTATTAAGTCCTTTTACTTAATAATGCCTTTCTTGGTGGGTTCTTTTACTAGATTCATTCCAACCCATAAACAACACATTAAATTTAAATGCTTATAAACAAAACATTTCAATATGGTATACCACCCTAGAAAGGATCATCCTGGTATGTATAAAAAATATCAGCATTCAGACCAACAACATGGTTGAAGCTAGAGCTGTATTCCAAGGGATATCAGTGGCAGAAGGCCTCCACATTCAAAACCTTATTATTGAAGGGGATTCCTTGAATCATCTAGCACATCTTTAGAGAAGGTAACGGAGCTACCGATCTCATGGACAAACTCAGATTGGTCAAGGAATTCTTGTGTATCTAGGTTGACAAATTTACCCAAGGTGTTATCGACTTGTATAATTTTAATGATTATTCCAATCATCATTAACATTGGAAGGATGCATGGTGATCTCATTCATTTCATTTAATCCTTTCCTAGAGCTTGCCTACCTATGAGATTACCACCAAATCCTATACCTTTGTTTTTTGCTAAGTTCGATCCCATGTGGAAGTTCATTTTGTGTCGAATGTCCTTTATCTTCCACAATCCTCTATATTTCATGAGTGTGCCTTTTTGGATTATGAAGGATGAGTTGTCTATCTCCAATTGGTTGTTTCTCATTATTTGGTGGACCATATTAACCTATGATTCCTTCCAAGATCATAATCCTTGTGCTAAATATTTTCTTAGTTTCTCTATATATTATTATCATTTTTGGCAGTGGGTTCACTCCTATCATAGCTCTTCATTAAGTACCAAGAAAACAAGTTCCAAGCATTGAATTTCTAAGGACTTAAGCTATAAGTACCCTCCCTATTTATATCACGTTATCATTGGTAGATCCTTTCCAGACTTAGATTTGACATGTAGGACTATGAAATCTAGGTTTGAGATGCTCCATCAATGGCCCTGCACCATCGAAGGTTCCTGAATTGGTGGTATACCAATTCACATCAACCCTATTGTTTTAGCTCCCTGAACTAGTTTATATTGCTATAGATAGAAGTCCTCTCCTCATCTGATTTTGTCTGTGTTTGTGCTTTATCTATGCTTCTCAAGGATGGTTTGAAGAGGTGCGAAGTTGGAGGCTAGTTTCTGGAGGTGGTCATCAATGGCTTTGCTAGAGCCTAAAAATATATAGCTCAATGCTACAATCAAGGAGATCCTAAACATGCATAGGTTTCTCTCTTTCCTTCAGAATTTTGGAGGTGGTGATTCTGATTTGTTAATGGAGTTTGTCAAGTCATGGGACAACAACAAGATGACCTTCAAAGCTTTTCATTGAAATTCACCATAAATTTTCTTGTAGAAGTAATCGAGTTGATCAATGATGGTGATATAATCCATCGGGACAAGCATTCAATGGATTTGGAGTTGGGATATTTTAGGGACAAGAGGGAAGGATCTTCCTTCCCCACAAAAAAATGTACTCATCCCATCCCCATAATGTAGTAATTTACCATAGATGATCCTAATTCCCCCCTTTAAATTTTTTACTAGGCATTCCTTAATCATTTAAGAGATGTCAAGGTGATAAATATTCTTGAGTACCTATTTTATCATATGGAGCTCTCCATCACCAGTGTTAGGGAATGGAAGTCCTTGCATTCGAAGAACCAGGGGCTTCACATGATTATTTTCAAATACATGATATAGCTCCAAGCCTGGGGTCCTACATTTTCCATTGTAGATAGAATTGATGATCGACCCTCTACCTCAATGCTTAGTTAGAGGTCTCATTAGGGGAATAAACCAAATAATTTTAAAATAGAAAAATGGCAACCTCAAGGAAAGCGGGTAAGAAGAAGTCGGTCTTCAGCTCATCTGAGACCACTCCCTCATCATGTTGGTAGTATACCAAAAATAAATCCTCTAAAGACAAGTACAAGAGTGTCATTATCTTGGACCAGGACAATCCCATCTTTGGAACATCTCATTTGAGCCGTAAGAAGCAAAAACTAGAGATCAACCCTAGCAATATTTTTTCTCCTGGTGGAACTATGGTTTAATCGTACTCAGTTTATGACTTTGATGCAATTTCTAATCTATATGAACTCGTCATTTTGGCATCATCCCTACTCCTTTAGGTAGGAAAAATTATCACTAGGATCAATAATCAAAATATGGTGATCCAAGCTTCATATATGGTTCAAAATGTTGATGGAGATGAGCAAGACCATCTTGCTACCTTGGGGTGATCCCACTAATGGATCTTCCTACTTTTTTATTGCATTTTCATTCGAGATGATGTTTCACCATCCCCTAGGCTTTTTTGATCCTTTTGTTATGCTTATTTTTTGAGGGTTTCCCATCACCAGATCCCTCATTTTGTATCTTATCTTGTAAAATGTTTGAGGATCCTTTCAAAACCCCCTTTTATCAATAAAAAATATATGGTATGCCACCCCTTATTCTTAGTTAGAAATTTTTTTATGACATGTCATTACTTACTACTAATAACTTCTCTCTTGCTCCAGCAAGTTCCTAGCTAGTGGTATCACCTAATTCAAACATGCAATACGATATGCAACTAAATGCAGGTAGATCCTACCCTAGAGATATCATTAGTTAAACTGATCATAATTTTCCTTATTTCAATCTCTTGTTTCTAGTGGCCAACATCCTCATCCACCAATGAGAGTACATGGTTCTACAACCATACATAATATTAACAATACCATATTCTTATATAATATAACCAAAACAACAAATGCATATAACACTCATTTTCATAATCCATCAAAATCTAAGCTTTGAATAATCACATATCAATACATAATCCATATCATAAATGAGTCTTGCCAAGGTGGCTCATGACAAAACTCCTTAGGATTTTTTATTTGTGGTTATGGCCTAGATGTTGGCTTGATTATCTTTAATGTATTACTCTATTTTCTTAAATATTTTATCTAGTTTTTCCACTTGTTCCATATTTTATTTTGCATACTTTTGTAATGATTTCACTAGTATCTACAATTGGGCATTATTCATTCTCTAAATTTTGATATTTTTTATGTACTCCAAACATTACTGTTTGAGTCGTCTAAAGCATTTGAAAAAAAAACATCTTATATTTTAAGTCTAATTTTTTGTTTTTCACCACTTAGAAGTTAAACCATGGATTCAAGAGTGTGTCTCATATACTACTTGTAATGGACTAATAGGTCTATTAGGTAAATCTATAAAGTATTCAATATATATAAGAGATGAATAATAATATTAGATATATCTTCCCTTCTTCACGAAGGAGATATATAAATCTTCTTTAATGGTTATTAATGAAGGAACTAAAAAGAGATATATTGTACATAAAATAAGTACAAATATATAGGCATAAGGCCTATATAAAAAATATGACAAGTGTAATAACATGCACAGGAAAAGTGCACATTAATTCTAACATTCCCCCTTAATGTGTACTTTCCTAAATACAAAATCACATTATTGGGATAATGCCTAGGCTCTTGCTATTTTCTATTGGGTCTTCAACTGTGAACAATGATTCTATATATGCGGTGTATACATCTAGGTTTGTTGCCTTAGGTTCAACCTCTCTTAAGTCCATTACCTCTAGATTAGCCTTGTCTTAGTGCCTTAGGATCAGCTCCTCTTGGGTCTATTACCTCTGTAGGTCACTAACTAGGTTCACCATGAATATCATCCCCCTCATGGTGAATATTTATCTAGAAGGTGTCGGGCTTTGTCAAAATTTGATCGTACCAAAAATACACCTTAATACAAAAAATGTGAGCCATATGTGAGTGTCGGTCTCTACTAAAAATGCACTCGAAATACAAAATAATGAGCCATAGACTAGAATCCAAAAAAGAGAAAGAGAATATTCTAAAGTGTCTATGTTTGTAGTCTTCAAAAGTTGATCCGAAGTGTCTTCATGAAATAGTCTTTGGATAGAGTGGTAAGTGTCCTTATTGTAATCACCTCATATTATCAGAATGCATTGATAACTAATCGTTGCATCCGCTAGGTGTGATAGAGGAGAGTACTAGATACTAGGTTCACTTACATTTGCCTTGGAGTGTTGGGTTCAGCCAAAAATGCACTCCATGATACAAAAAAAATTTATGTCCAAAAAAGCACATCAAACTTCCTCAAAACTTAAAATTGATACCTCCATTGTGTTCATCTCAAAAAAATATTTTCGATGACTATAAATACCCCTATTTTTGGGTTTGAATGGGACCTTCATCTGTGGAAAACACTACATCATGTTTTTACATCAGGAATCAAGAATATTTTTGGCATCTCTCTCTAGCAGAAAAAAAACAAACACTTTTAAATTTTTCTTGTAGTAGAATATTCAATAATTTTCTTTGGAATAATATAATGTTTTAAAAATTTTACATGGCCACCTTGCTTTTCAAGAAAATATTTAAAACAATTCACAACCCCTTCAATTTTTGAAATACAATATCCCCCTTCAATTTTTCAAATACAATATAAAAATGGCCATGTGACCAAATTAAAGGCTCAGTGGTTAAATTCAAGTAGAACCTTTCATGAGCAATATTAAAAAATGATGCATATGAGAACAAAAAAAATTTGGCCTCGGTTGGTTGGAGTCTTACAAACCGTGTTTGACAAGAAAGAAAGGGGTGGATACTTGACGCTATAAAAGCATACATGAACTCCTCAGAATTATAGCGGTAGATCCACTAGGGGTTCATCCTTTGTCCTTAATTTATTGCCATTTTTTTCTTTTAACTTCATCAATAGACCTTGCGAAAACAAATCTTCTTCAACAATCAAGAAGCTTTTTCAAACAAGATGTTTTGAAAAATGTCACTAAAAATGCTTTTTGTGCCTTTTTAGTGACATTTTTTTTTAGCTGGGAAGGCCCTGAACTCCTTCACCCAGCATCCTACGCGTGAATCTACACATAATATTATAGAAATGACAATTCCAAGGGCTAAACTAAAATTCAAAACTCTACTTCTCGAGACCTACATCTTCTTCATGGCATAAAAAAAATAGCATCCAACAAATACATCTTCTCCCACTATGCCCATACTCCATATGGGATAAAGGAAAAGCAAAATTTGTGACTATAAAAAAGAGCATGATAGTCCACCGAATCATTTGGCCACATAGGATACATTTGGCAGTCGTGGCACAATTGGGGCCATAGTGGGAAGCTATGTAAATCAAATGACATGTGGTCAAACAACAATCACCACATAACTAGTGTAAATAAAGGTGTCCCATATTCATGTTTGCACCACATCCTCTATCATCATGGGTGAAATACATGCGGTAATGACGTCGAGGGGAAAGGCATCCATAGTAACAAGAATATTCCATGAACATCAAGGCATAGATTGGCATATTGAAGGCAACACATGAACACATGGTCAATCAACTTTATAGCTCTTCCATCAATGATGGAAATATTGCAACCTTTATGTGGTGTAAAAAAAGGCTCCACATGGCTAAATCAAGAAGGATATGATTTTCAACCAATGAAAATTTGGCCATATCTGCTAAAATCAGGGCTGACACTATGAATCATATATTACAGTCTTAGGATGACATAGACTAGAGCCTGAGAGCTTGTTGTGGTGGCACAACAGATGGGGGTAGCGAAGGTATCCATGCAATGGGTCAAAAAAATGGGATGATGATGATGAACAATAACATCGTAAACCTTCATCAAGCCCAAAAAATTTTCATCGAGATAAATTCTTGATCTGCAAAAAATAAGTCATTTGCGATGATTTCCAATGAGTGTACCAATTGACGATTTGTGGGGGTGCATCTCGTACCTTATGTGACCTTTGAACAATAAATAGGGGTGAAAAATCAATATTTTAGGCTTTGTTAGCCACTGATATCCTCCATACATAAGTAAAATATTAGAAGCAAATGATGTTACAGTACCACCTCCTCGCTCATCGTGGCATGCTCCAAGATCCGATCTTTCACCAAGCTGAGTGTTGTACTGAGAATAGAAATGTGGTGCCTCCATAAAGTGTTAGGACCCCATTCCTAACAATAATTATAATTAACCTTCACTATTTTATAATCACTAATAGAGATATGAATAGGTATGTCTTTATGTCGCAGCCTATGTTGCGTATAAGTATGCAATCCATTGGTAAGTTATAGACATCGAAGAATATAATTATTAATTAATTGTTGGGTTCCCCATACAATACAACAATGATTCCTTAATAAAAGCGATTCCTTTTTATTATTCTAGCATTATAATCAATATTTCTCTATTGGGTTCACTACATAAAGGCTAAAATAACTAGGTGATAAATATTCCTCGACTGTTTTGACCTATAGGTAGAGTATTTCAAATCGCATGTTGGTTCTCTAGATCTTTCAAATTCATAAAAAAAATGACTTCTACGTTAGACTATTCTGGTCCTCCTTGAGCAAGAACTCTGACTTCTCTACACGTCACTCTCTCCAAGCAACATCACTTCCAATATCATGCTACAGTAACTAGTGATGCCTTGCTTGATTCACATGACATGGAAGTGGTGTCCCTCTAGGAGCTCAAACATCAAGTTCACATCGTTGTGAACATAAACAGGAGACATAAGCGCAACACAATAACAGTCCTTGGTGATAGCATATTTTCATTAGCAAAAAAAAAATCATTCATCGATAGCCCTCATGTGTGTGGTATATTGTGGCAGATTTCATATTTGTGAAAAATTTCCATTGTACATGGTGGTGCTTACTCCATATTCAACCTCATCACGACCAGACCCATAAATGAATCTGCATCGTCCTCTAGTGATCATATTTTGAAAGTGTTTTCCACGATGTCCATAGCCAATGTGCATACGATAGGGCTCATATGAACATTGTTAGGAAAAATTGCACAAGAATTTTTTGCTAGTAATGGACGTAGCATTTTGAGATGAAAAAATAATAGTATTGGTAAAAATAGTTCGGAGTAGTAGGGTGTCATTTTGCCACAAAAATAACTTTAGGGTTTTTTTCCTCCATGTGGGATAGAGAATGGATGTGTGAGATATCCATGAGCACCATTAGTGCATCTACACATTCAGGTCCACAACTTTGACAAAGAAAACAACCCCTAATATAGGTGGCAAACAAATGCTTGACAAATCATGAAAAAAATATATCATGGGAGATATTTGACTCTGATGCAAGCAATATCTCCTTTGATGGTTCTCAACATCTATGGGTTTCATGGATTATGGATCTACCATCTATAGAAATCCATGGGCTTGTGTTGCATGAATTCAGAAGCCTTAACACCATCACAGTAGGATGAATATTATTAGGCAAAACCTACGGATCGAGCAATTTTTACAATCTCAAGAATTGTCACACTACTTTCAGACTATGCACCAATATTTTGATTGATATTGCAGTGAATCAGTCAAATGACAAAAAAAATTGTTTGCTTTGTTTCTATTGGTAGAAGAGGCCATCGTAGAAGTTTCACAAGCTTCAACAGTTATTCGTTAGCAAGGGGATGGGGAGGGTGCGTATCAAGTGACAAGTGATAATTTTAAGCATTGTTGTATCAATATTAGCAATATTGGACACTATCACGCATGATGCAAAACCACCCCAACAACAACTTGTAGGGTTCATGTGGTCGAAACTAAAACTAGTGGCCATAGATTCATGACAACAAGAGCAGTGACAATGATGAAGAAGAGTCATCATATTCTTTGGAAGGTTCTACCTTGATGGGGTTCGAACTCCATTTGGTGCTACTATAAAAAAAATCAACATGCACAGCCTAAACACAGGTGTAGATCAACTATGAGTGCATATTGGGGTCTATTGCAGTAAATCACTATGCATTAGTGGTGTTGCACTAGTTCTTTTTTACTCTGGATCACCCGCTGCGCATAGACTTGTATACATGATCTAGATCCACTATTCTCAACTTTATGGAATTATTAGCTTGAATTTATCCCTACCTTAATACCATGCTGCAAATGGAAGAAAACAATGGCAAAGGGCTAAAAATAGTCATAGAAAATAGTATAAATGCTAGATCACTCTGAAAGATCTGCAACACGTAACCTCAAACCCCTTTAAATAATCTTGATGAGATTCAGAGCGACCAAGAGGAAACCCACCAATACCTTTATAGAATATATGGTAGTGGATCCCAAAAAAACTCCACAGTTAAGTATATATGGACTGGAGTAGTGCTAGGATATATAACCTACTAGAAAGTCCTGGAGTTGCACCACTTTTTTTGAAAAAATGGCAGACCAAAAAATTTGGTAGAAATCATGGCCCCAAGCATTGAAGCTTCAGGGACAACCATAAAATCCTCTTCTTAATTTGCTTTCTAGTTTCTAATCCACAAAAGATACTCCCTGAGCTTTTGGAGGAGGAAGGAATGGAGGTGCACCAATGGGGGAGATAGGATGGGGAGGGGAGAATTGTCATAGAGGCAATCCTCTCTTCAACCTGCTCTCCTCTGATACCAAATGAAGGAATTAAAAAGAGATATATTGTACATAAAATAAGTACAAATATATATGCATAAGGCCTATATGAAAATATGACATGTGTCATAACATGCACAAGCAAAGTGTACATTAATTTTAACAATTTAATAAAGTGACATAACCTTTCATATCCACCCTTTATTAAATAAAAATTTAATATGTTATTAATAGGATAAGTTATATATGGAATAATATTAAAAAATAATATTATAGAATATAACATAGTGGTTAAGTTCACTATAATTATTGATTGGGATTGTTAATTTTTGGATTGGGATTTGCTTGAGATTTAAGATTTAGGAATGCATATGACTTAGTTGTATTTTATCAATTTTAAATATATTAGATATTTGAGGTTAGTAATTTTTGATACTAGATAAGATGAATTCTAGGAGGAAATAATAGAATATATGTATCACCTTGGGGCACTTGTGTTCCTCAAGGTACTATAGTAGTTTGATAATTTTGTGTAATATGTGGGTTTGACAAGGCTTAAAGCAATTGTTCTTGCATGAAAATAGTATTTAGATGATTTTAGGGGTTTTATTATGTTCCCAAAATTGATGGTATTTGTAATCTTTGATCACCTATTTGATTTTATGTAATTTAATAGGTTAATCAACTTTGTAGTTAAGAGACAAGATTATGGGGATTAAATTGTTGGTTAACCCAAATTGTAAAAGGCTAACATTGACTAGTTGGTTGGACATAGTTTAGGAACCTTGACCAAGTGAAAGGGTGAACATGTTAGGTGATTGAATGGTAGTGACCACAAATAGTAGGCTTTTTGTTGGTTGTAACATGGGATGAATTATACCAAATGATTATGGTTTTCCAAATTTGGTAAGGCTTGCATCAAAAATGTAATCCCTACTAAGTATTAGATATTGTAATATGAACATATGAGATTAGTCAAAGTCGACATTGATCATCTTAAAGAGAAATTTGAGGTTACTAGTATTTCCTACCTCAATTGGATAAAATGGGTGAATCAAAAGAGAAGATGAAGTGGGAGGGTTTGTGTTCATATTTGGTTTGATGGGAATGTCTATTGATTTTTCTATGGATGTGATTGTGATAGATTCATATGATTCCCTAATCTACATCGATGTACTTGGATTCTTTATTTTAGTCCCATTTATTTGTATTCAAATAGTTTCCCCCATTCAATTTCTTTATCTTTACTATGTGACTTGGATTTTATATTTGTAAGAAGTATGACTTACCAATATATGCAAAAAAAAATCACTTGAAAAATATGTTAGGTAATAAAATTTAGAAAAATAGATTCAAAAACAAATGAATCACCACTTTATCACCAAATCACTAGGAAGGTCAACAAACCACTAAAAATACCAATGAGTTGTTGACTTAGTGACTTAACATTTCAAAGCGCTCGACATAGGGGTGATATAATTTGCTTGTCAAATAGATGGTTGTCACTAAATTACCAACTTAAGATATTAGAATACTTTTGGATGAAAATTTCACACTAGAGTACACAAATATTGATGAATCACTAATTTTTTAATAAATAGCACAATGAATGCTTGGGAAATTTTTAGAAATTTTACTAAGTTGTTAAGTTCCCTAGGAAATGAGACTATAAGTTGATGATTTCTAGGATCAAAGGGTAGATTATTGGATCTTCATAGATCTAGGACCAGTTTATATGGTTTAATTATTGATGGAGTCACCATTTGCACTAGATTTAGATCCATGTTAAAAGTGCAATGCCTATGATATTTGAGCAATATGGAAACTAATATGATAGGGTTTTCCGGTTTTTATTGAATTCAATTATCTTAAAAAAATATTTTTTAGATATGAAAAAATATAGTATATTAGAATATATTTGAAATATAATATGCATGTGGGTAATTTCAATCATATAATAAAACATGTTGGTCCCATTGGGTGTGTGAAATGCAAAGTAAATACAAGGAACAAAATACAACCAAGGTCATGGTGAGATGATTGTATGGGATCAATCAAATCGCTTTGATGCAACAAAATAACATTAGTGTGATAAAAAAATCTAATGCAACATAGAATTATGAAAAAAAGGACTAATAGTAGGTGAGAAGGAATGCCATAAACACCAATTACTCATATACCAAGAGGACAAATAACATGGTCTGTAAGTACCATGCATGGTTTTCCATTAATAAAAAATATAATCTTATAATATCTAATCAAAAAATATAGCTCTAGCCTTTCTAAAATTGACCAAAATATAATAGAAATAATCCCATAGCTATTATTTATAGTAGGGATTTTACCCTCTCTTTTTTTGTGGCACGTGAGTCTTGGAGCAAAATGGAAATAAGAAATATTATTCATTAACCTTACGAAACTTAGAAATTACAATGCTTAAATAGGGTTGATTTAACAACCTTAGGAAATATAGGAGAAGTTAGGAAATGAAGAAAAATAGGGAGGAAAGGAGGAAGGGAAATTGATGTCGAATGCCTTGCCGCCCATGCCGTCCAATCTGCCCAGTCAGCTGTCGTCCAAGGAGGTAAAAGGGTAAGGTCCAAAGCTTACCATTGTAAACAAATTTTTTACCTTTTTATACTGCTTTAATTTCCAACATTCTCCCCCTTAAAGTTGAGAGGACTGACTATACAGTCTCTCAGCTTTATATATTGAGCTTTAGCTATACCTTTGGTGAAGATGTCTGCAATATTATCCAAAGTGTTACAATATTGAAGCTCAACTATCTGTTGTTCCACCATATCTCGAATGAAGTGATACTTCATATCGAAATGCTTTGATCTGCTATGGTGGACTGGATTGTATGCCAACCGAATGGCACTTATGTTATCACAATACAATCGAGTTGGACCACTTTGACTTTCTCCAATCTCTTCAAGAACTTTTCTCAACCATAGGGCTTGAGTACTAGCATGTGTGATGGCTATATACTCAGCCTCAGTCGATGACAATGCTACAACAGTTTATTTCTTGGAACTCCATGTAATTAGTCCTGATCCTAGACTAAAACAATTTCCTGATGTAGATTTCCTGTCATCTATATTGTTGCCCCAATCACTATCACTGAAGCCAACTAATTTCATAGAATTACATTTTTGGTAATGGATTCCAAAATCCAATGTACCTTTTACATATCTTAAGATTCTTTTAGTTGCTTGTAGATGCAGCTCAGATGGACTAGCCATAAACCTTGAAACTAGAGAAACAACATATTGAATATCGGGCCTTGTGTTGGTGAGAAACATCAGACTCCCAACCATGCTTCTGTAAGTGGTCATGTCAACCTTTGATGCTCCATCGTCCTTGCTCAATTGGATCCCATGTCCAGTTGGAGTTGCAACTGATTTGCACTTGCTCCATGGCAAATTTCTTGATCATGTCTCGAGCATACTTGTGTTGACATATGAAGATCCCTTTATTTGATTGATGCACTTCCATCCCTAGGAAGTATCACATTAAACCAAGATCTTTCATCTCGAGCTGTTTCATCATGGAGTTTTTGAACTCCATATTCATTTTATTGTTACTACCCATAAATATTAGATCATCCACATACAAACAAACTATGAGAATGTCTACTCCATGCTTTAGGTAGTACAGAGTTGGTTCACTTTTGCTTCTTGTGAATCCATACTCGCTGAAATAGCCATCAATGCGTGAGTACCAAGCTCTTGGTGCTTGCTTGAGGCCATAAAGTGCTTTCTTCAATTTGTAAACAAGGTTCTCCTTTCCCTGTTCTTGAAAACCTTGAGGTTGTTGAACATAAACCTCTTCTGTCAAGTATCCATTCAGAAAAGCACTTTTCACATCCATGTGTTGAACATTCCATCCTTTATGGGCTGCTAAGGAAAGAACTGATCTGATTGTTTCTTGTCGTGCAACAGGAGCAAAGGTTTCCTCATAGTCAATGCCAAATTTTTGAGTAAAACCTTTTGCTACTAGTCTCACCTTATGCCTCTCAATGCTTCCATCAAGATTGTACTTGGTCTTGTAGACCCATTTACACCCAACACATTTTTTTCCTTTGGGTAGCTTTACTAGCTCCCATGTATCATTATTGTTTATAGAGGTTATTTCCTCTTTCATGGCTTCTTGCCATACATTTTGAGTACATGCCTTCTCATAGCTAGTTGGTTCTAGCTGTGTACTAGCCAATAAAGCATAATTGACTACATCTCCCCTAGGATCATGGGAGTCATCATCTCCATACAATTGCAAATTTTCAAGTTGTTGCAAAATTGTATTCATCTCACTAGCTTGGCTTCTAGTGAATCTTCTCTGGAAATTCTGATCCAACATTTGAAAATATGGATGATGTTGTAATGTTCTTTTGCCTCTCGATGGAGAGTCTCTGTCAATGTCCATCGGTGAAGAACTTACTGATCTCTGTGGAGAAGGACTTGGAGTGGCGGTTGAAGTACTTGATGTAGTACTCCTGTATGGGCTTGGAGGGGGTGGTGTGCCTTTGCTTTTCTTTGGAGACACCTGTTGTACCTGTGAAGAACTTACATCTTGGGACTCATCATCAACAAAAATTCTTTGATGACCCCATTCTCCCCCTTCATCAAAAATTACATCCCTGGAGAGTATAACTTTATGAGTCTTGGGATTGTAGAGTCTATATGCCTTTGTAGACTCACAATACCCTACAAATATACAAGCTTGAATTTTTGGATCAAGCTTCTTCCTTTTCTCATCAGGAATGTGTGCATATGCTAAAGAACCAAACACTTTGAAGTGCTTTACATTAGGTTTCTTTCCGTACCACCCCTCATAAGGAGTGACACCATCTAAACTAGAAGTAGGACTTCTATTTAGAATATATACACTGGTTCTTACAGCCTCTGCCTAGTACATATGAGTTAGATGCTTAGTCTGAAGCATCGATCTCACCATTTCAACTATGGTGTGGTTCTTTCTCTCGGCCACACCATTCTATTGTGGGGTATAGGCAGTGGTGAATTGCCTTTTAATCCCACTTGCTTTACAATATTTCAAGAATGCTTTTGAGGAGTATTCACCTCCTCGATCTATCCTAAGACATTTTACATAATTCCCACTTTGATTCTCTACATTGTTTCTAAAATCTATGAAGCAATCAAAAGCTTCATCTTTATGTTTCAAAAAATAAATCCAGCACATTCTAGAGAAGTCATCTATGAAAGTGAGAAAATAAGAATAGTTTTCGAGACTCTGTGTTTGCATTGGTCCACAGATGTCTGAATGTACTAACTGAAGTGGATAGCTGGCTCTCCACGCTTGTCCTTTTGGAAACTTTGACCTTGAGTGCTTTCCCAAAGCACATCCTTCACAGACCTCCTTTTGTTCATTGATTTTGGGAAGTCCTGTCACCATAGCTTGAGAAGTTAGAAGTTTCAAGCTAGCGGAATTAAGGTGACCATATCGCAAGTGCCAAAGCACACTTGGATTTGTTATAGCTACATTTGCAATTTGAGCTCCTCCTGGCTCATCAAATTTGAGAGGGAATAACCTGTTCTTGGTCATGGGGACCTGTGTGATGACACGATTACAATTATTTTTATCAAAAATGATACATTGTCCTTCATCAAATACAAGCTTGTAATTGTTTTCCATCATTTGTCCAACGCTTAGCAGATTGTGTTGGAGCTTTGGAGTGTAATAGATGTCATGCACTTTCTTTAGTCCTTCTTTGGTTGGAACCTCCATGGCTCCAATACCCTCTACTTGCAATGTCTTATCATCCCCTAATTTGATTTGGGATTTATAAGTGGAATCTAGAGTAGCAAATAAATGTTCTTTGCCACTCATGTGGTTTGAACAACCAGTATCCAGAATCCATGTGTCATTTAGATTCTGTTCTGATTGTCCATATGAAAGAAAAATATTAGAGGTATCATCTTCTTCTCCATAATTACCATATTGACTACTGCTGCCTTGTGAAGATTTTGACCAGCAGTCACGAGCGAAGTGACCTGGCTTGCCACAGTTGAAACAAGCTGATTTTGACTTGTCACTTCCTCGCCCTTGATTTCCACTTTGTCCTTGATTTCCTCCTCAATTTTGATTTCCACCTCTTTGTTGATTGCCTCCTCTGTATGAGTTGCCTCCTCTATTGGAATTGCCTCCTCTATTCTGGTTGCCTCCTCTATTTTGATTGCCTCCTCTATAGTTGCCTCTGCCTCTACCTCTTTGCTTGCCTCTACCTTGACCTCTTCCCCATCCTCTTCCATTATTTTCATTGGAAGTGAAGGCCTTATCATCGCCTTCGTAGCTGGTTGAAGGAGTTTCAGGAAACCTCTCTTCATGTGACATTAACGATCCGATTAATGCATCGAATGTTAAAAGGGAAAGATCTTTGGATTCTTCTATAATTATGGCAATATGGTTCCATTTCTGTGTAAGTGTTCGCAACACTTTTGTTACAATTATCTCAGGCTTGATTTCTTCGCCTAGTGTAACCATTTTATCCACAATTGCTTTTACTCTAACACAATAATCATCGACTTTTTCATCATCTTTCATTCGGAGATTTTCAAAATCTCTCTTCAATGTTTGAAGCCTTACCTGCTTCACTTGATTACTACCCTGGAATCCATCACTCAATGCTTTCCATGCAGCTTGTGCAGTTGTACAAGCGATGATTCTAGGGAATATGCTTTTCTCCAATGCAGCTTGGAGATGAGAAAGAGCAGAAGAGTTGCTCTTTTTCTCTTCTTTTCATGTTTTCTTGTCTGCGGCACTTAGTGTTGTCCAGTCTGAGGGTTATGTGTAGCCCTCTTCTATTATGTCCCACAAACCTCTTCCTATGAGCAAGGTCTTCATCTTTATAGACCAATACTCATAGTCATAACCATTAAATTCTGGTATAGGTAAGCTATTGTGTGAGGCCATAGTTACCAAAAAACTCTCTTTATTTCATGGTTACAATAAAGTACTTTGCTATTTGAAAGAAGGAAAGAAGAAGAAGGAAGAAAGAAGAGATTACAAATTTAAGTCAAATCTGAATTGTTCTACTCTATCATTCACTACTTATTCCTCTTGATGTGGGGATGCTATCTCTTGATTCACAAAATTATCTGCTACTTCTTCTTCATCATCACTTATCAATATTATTTTCGGTGATTCTGGTTCTAATATTTCCACTGAAATACTGTAGTGTGTATACTCTGATTCTTGTGGTGCAGCTTGTATGGATTTTGATTGTTCAAATTGACTCCTGAATGAGTTGTCTTCAAAGTCTGCCTCGTACCCTGAGTCAGGATGCCTTTGATGTGCTATCACTGCATTTTGAAGTTGGCTAAACACAATGTTGAGCCCATAACCTCTTACTTTTTCATCAAACCTCTCTGCACCTTCTCTTGCTAAAATTGCACATAAGGCATGATAACAACCATTTGGTCTTATCATCAATGCCTATTTACAATTTTACAATTTGATCCTTGGTATCTTTTACAAAAAAAACTAAGCCTCTTAGGCTTATTACACAAGAGTTCTACAGTTTGTGATTCCTTGAATCAAGTAAAAAAATAAGTACCCTTTGATTACAATAATTGTCTCTTAGACAATATTTTCCTTTCTTTTATAATATTAAAAAACTATATTACTATTTAATAAATTAAAAAATAATTGCCCTAAAAATTTTTTAAAGAAGCAATTATATTTAATATATTAAATATAATATAAGTAGTTTTAATAATATAAAAAAATTAAAAGAACTTATATAAAAAAAATTATGGTCTGCAGGAATCGAACCCGCGACCTCTTGGCATCAACAAATCGCACTAACCAACTCGGCCACCACTGCCGATGAGAACCAAAGGGAATGAATACAATTTTATGTTGTTTCGGATCCGATTTTTAATAAAAAAATTCAAAGCTTTTTTCGTCGCTGGGTTTCGAACCCGCGACCTGCAGGAAGGCGGGCGCCTTACGGCTGGCTCCTCGAGCCAGTCGAGCTGCGTGGCTCGACGGGAAGGCAAGGGAAGCTTGCCTTCCTTGTTCTTCTCGCGGTCGCACCGAAAGAAAATTTTTTGGGACTTTTAGTCCCACATCGACCATGCGAGAGCGTTTGAGGTGTTTAAAACCCTCAACGCTCGCATAGTCACTTGATTGCCTTCGGGAAATCAGTGACCGCCCTTTTGCCTCCTTTAGCCTATCGCCTATCGCCACGTTGCTTGTCGCCTCCTTCTGCCACGTAACCCTTCATCCGCCACGTTGTCGGTTCTCCTTCTGCCACGTAATCGGATCTATGTCGGTTCTGTGTCATCCGGTCTACGTCGGCCTTGCTCTCCTCTCGCCATGTGGTGCTCTCTGGTTGGTTTCTCCTAGGTTGCTCCTCCTCCTCGCGTGCTCGTTGTGCGGGCCTTCTCCAGACCTCACCTCGGTTCATGATTCGTGGGCCTTCTTCGACCTCACCTCGGATCGTGTGCTACGGGCCCCACTTGACCTCGCCTGCCTCGGTGCTCGTGTTGCTGGTTCCTCCACCTCGATCTTCGGGCCCTCTCCGGCCTCGGCTCTGATACCAGATGTGGCACGTGAGTCTTGGAGCAAAATGGAAATAAGAAATATTATTCATTAACCTTACGAAACTTAGAAATTACAATGCTTAAATAGGGTTGATTTAACAACCTTAGGGAATATAGGAGAAGTTAGGAAATGAAGAAAAATAGGGAGGAAAGGAGGAAGGGAAATTGATGTCGAATGCCTTGCCGCCCATGCCATCCAATCTGCCCAGTCAGCTGTCATCCAAGGAGGTAAAAGGGTAAGGTCCAAAGCTTACCGTTGTAAACAATTTTTTTACCTTTTTATACTGCTTTAATTTCCAACATTTGCCTCAATGCAGATTAGTTAACCCCTATATTACAACTATAGAACAAATATTGTATTTTTAGAAGCTCATTGAGATCTATTCATTCACAATTTAGATTCCTACTTTGCTTGTGTGTAGTGAATCATGTGTAGATTTGATGAATTTTCAACCAACTAATAAATCATCAATTTATCATCAATTTCATACTTAGAAAATTTTCCTTCTTTTTGCTTTGTCTTTAACCTAAAAAATTAAAACTAGTTGTGACATGGAGTTTTAATGGGTACAAGACTTTAAATCCACTCATCATTAGTTGATATCCTTATCTTATCTTGCCTTGTACCTTCTACTTGGTTTCTAATTAGAAAATTTTAAAATTGAAGGTAATACAAAGTACTACAATAGCTAAGACAAAGAAAGGATTACATTATGCTATCTTAAATAAAATAAAATATTTTTTTTCTCATAAAATATGAACTTTACAAGGAATTACATTAAATTATCATCAAAGAAATAATATGAATAGTAATTTTTAAAGTTATATAAATTTCTTGGATAATTTATTTGTAAGCCATGTTGAAATATTCCTTAAAATTAGACAAGTTGATAGTTATTAATTGAGGTACTATTGTATTTTTATTTGGCTTTTAAAAAACTATGAATAGATAAATATTAAAATTATGGGTAGACATCACCTAAGTGATGATTACACTAATAGGAATTATTACTTTGAGTGCATGTAGTTATATTAAAATACTATAATAGTTAATATGTTGGTATATTAGGAATTGAGAATATTCATTTAGTGTTCTAAATAAACATTACGATACTTGGAAGTTTATTGAATAATTTTTTTATGTTGTGTTACTAAAAATAATAAATTTAAAATCATATTTATCCAATTTATTACCTAGAATGTGTAAATCATAGTCAAAAAATTACAACTCAGGAAAATCTTGATATTCCAATTTTGAAGATGTTATTGACAACTCAACTTGGAAAAAACTTGGCCAAAAAAGTGAACAAAATATTTTAGTTGAAAATAAATTAAACAATAATTAGAGAGTTAGAAATATGGTTTTATATTATATAATTATAAAAAAGAGTAGAACTATAGTTCTTAAGCATGAAATCCAACCAAATACATTATACAAATTCAAAATTTCAAAATATAATATAGATTTTAAATTGCTTTTTATTTTTCCCTCCTTCTCGTTGAACTAGATGGTTGGACTTGGATTTGGATAGGTAGTCAAGTTAGAGGCTAATTAGGTATAGGATTATCATTGTATATCTCCTCCAATCCTCTCAAATGTTCCACTTCTACCTCTAGTGCTTTGATGTCCAATGTAGTAAAATCAATCTCCAACAGACTTTGACAATCCAACATAAAGTTGATTTTATAATAGATATTTACAAAAATGAGTATAATTATAATTATTGGTCATAAAATCCAAAATAATAATCATACAAATTTAAAAATTCAAAATATAAATTAGTGTTTAAACTATTTTTTGTTTTTGCATCCTTCCCGTTTATCTAGATAGTTGAACTTGGATTTGAACAAGTAGTCTAATTGGAGTCTCCTCAAATATGGAATCATCATTTTAGAAGGGGAAAACTACCCTACCATATATGATTCTCAGCTAGATCTATTGGGAGCTAAGGTTATCGTGGGGGTGTGTTATATTCTCTATGCTCAGGGGCTTGGGGATCAAAGGGTTCACCAGAAATGATTTTAGGATTTGCTCCAAGTCTGGGGTGGATATGTTTGATGTATATATTAAAGCAATCACCTATGTTTGGCCTTTCTATAATCTAAGCTATGAAGAAATAAGATAAGATAAACCAAAAAGAAACCAAACATCCTAAAAGCTTATTAGAACACTTATCTTATCTGGTCGTTGATCCTAGCTTTAACTTACATCCAGAATATCCAATAGATTTAAATCCTACAAAACAGTTTTACAAAATCCCAAAAAAATTATCAGTATTTAGGGGCTTACTTAGGTCATTGTCAGACTGAACTTGGAGGTGTAGTAGTCAAGCCCCCTTGGTCCTTTTAACTGACCATTCAATAATGAAATTATCTTTGATATTTGGAATAAATATAGCAAAATAAGACATGGAATAGTGAATAAAATGCAAACAAGATGAACACAATGATGAACGAATGTGCAATTTGAAATCTAGGGTTTGGGGGACAAGATAGTTTCCCGTAATCTAATATGATATGAAAATATAAGGAAAACAAAATGGTGAAAACTATAACAACACAAAAATAAAAATTAAATAGCACACAATAGGCATACAAACTAAGACCCTAGGGTTTGGGAATGAAAATCCACCCCAAATCCTATCTAGATCGAATTCATACCATGTAGATTATCAAGCATGGATTCAATAAACAAAGGAAAAATGAAAACAAAACACTCGATAGGAAAAAATAGATTTTTCACCAAATTTTCACCCTATAGCATATGGGGCGTGAATTTGCATAGGAGGGTTTAAAACCCAAAATAGAAACAAAAATGCAACTGGAATATAAAATCAAAATGACTAAAGAGACTAGTGAATGTGAAGGAACAACCTGATAAGGTTATGGAAGAAGCAAAAGAAAAGGTAGAAGATCTCTCCTCCCCCAAGAAGACAATTTTATCAAGGCTCCTCCACTTGCAAATGATAAAGAGTACACCAAAAAGCAGAACACCAAAGCACCAAAAGCACCAGATAAATATTATGCAAGAGATCACTTAGCATGAAGATATGTTCCCCCAAAAATGATAGTTCTTGTTTTTTTAAAAAGGGATCCAATACCTATTATTTATAAAGTTTTTGGAGGGATAAAAATATGGGAAAAACAAAAGTTAACCTTGTCCAAGCTAATTCCATAAGAGGTCGACCCAAAATTTAGATATTTTAAGAGAAAAATCCTAAATTTGCTAAATTTGTGCCTTGTAATTTACCATATGTAAATTTGGTCAAGGTTAAGAAAAACAAAGCAAAAGCACAAGAAAAAGGGGCCAAAGTTACATTTAGAAATTTTGAGGGCCTTCCAAAGGACTCTAAGAAAAAATGACTCATTTGGGTGGGTCAATTTTTGTGTCTACATTTTGCCCCGTATTTGATGCATTTATGGCCTAATAAATGTGTCAAAGAATGATGTGAATACCTATGGGTGAAAATTGGAAAACACAAAAGGAAAAAAAAATGGGTGGTTATTTTAGAAGAAAGGAACGATGCAATAATGATGTCATTCTAGATATTTTAACATTTTGAATGAAAATCAAGGCATTAGGGACATTAAAGCCTCTTAGGCTAGGGTACCCCCTTAAGTTTTGGAAGGAATGTAAGATTCCTAACGAAACTCAAAATGGCAGACTCAGAAGAAAAGAGAGCAACAAGACACATGAAAAGGAAGAAATATGAGAGAGAACAAATAAAAAATGGAGGAATAAAAGGTAAAATAGGTGAAAACCTAATTCATTTTCACTAGATGACGAAACCAAAAAGGGCCCTAGAGAAAATAGAAGAATGGCACTTCCTACACACCAAGCAATAGTTACAAGGGGTAAGGTCAGCATAGCAGCACAACGGGTATGGGTAAGCAAGAAAAATGAAACCCTAGCTTGCAATTTCATCATTTTTTATAAATTTTCAAAAATTTGCATAGGTTTATGAGGAAATTGTCATGCATGGCTTGGGTGCAAATTTGATAGACATGCATGGATCCAAATATCCTTGATGGGGGTCGAATCCACACCTCGTACCATACAGGGCATGAATTCATGAATTCATGCCTTATAGAATATGGGGTATGGATTTGAGAAGAAAAAATAAGCAAAAATAAGACAAAAGATAATTGAGGAAGAAGAGAAGAAAACAAGAGAGACATTGAGAACTTTTGATGTGCAATCTTCTAGAACTATTAAATTTTTATGTTTTTATGATTTTAAATTAATGAAAAAAATTTACATTATTTTTATTGTAGCATGATGTCCTTGAGAGTAGAGAGTGGTGGTCAAGATCCCTAGAGGAGGCAACACAATAGCTCATGCCAATAGAGAGACACACCTTAGAGGTAGTGGGGCTTTTACACTTGGAAAAAATACCCTGGGTGGAGGCTAACAGAGCACTATTGACAGTTCTAGAAGAGAGGTGGTATCCAAAATTATCTATATTCTGGTTACTAATGGGAGAGTTTACCATCATACTAGAGGATGTGTGGTTCATCTTGAGGATCCCCATAAAGGGGAGGATGGTTTACAGGGCACAAGTACCATAGGGAATAGTGTAGAGACTGATGAATGACCCATCACATAAGATTTGTAAGAGCGGGTTTCATGTCGATTATAGGCTGCATCAACATAATATTGGAGCACTGATGACTATGATATATGGAGTGGTGGTGGGGTTACTAGTGTGCCATACAAGTTGGCAACACCTACCATGGGCACTGGTAGGAGTAGTGGTAGACATACGAGATTATGGGGATTAGATTCACATGGGTACCATATGTGCTAGCCCATTTGTATAGGACATTGTACAATGCCATGTACAAACGATATACATGGCTAGTATGTATGACATTGCTCTAGGTGTGGTGCTAGAAGCACATAGCCATCAGGAGGCTAGATGTACTACTAGGACCACTGCCTGACCTAAATTGGCTAGCAGTATATAGGTGGTCCTAAGACTTTGAGCATACACAAAGGCTAGACATGGGTATTTTACCACTAGGGAGGTAGTTAGTAGATGATTTATGAGATCACCAAATCATATGGTGGTTGTGGCATCTGCACCTTGTGTGGGATGAGGATGTGAAGGAGTTGGATCAGGTGAGGAGGGTCCAATGGGTTACCATATAGAAGGATGAGTTAGAGCTTTACCAGTTTGACCAAGTGCAATGGTAGTTTAGGATTTTCTAGGATATATTAGACCTCAAGGACCACTAGTTTAGGAGAGTGAGATGATATCTATCAAGAGTTAGAGGTGACCCTGATGTGGCTAGATTTGTGGAGGAGGACATGGATTATATCCTCTATGTCGATCCAAAAGTGGATGATGTTGGAGTAGCCTTCAGATATAGGAGATGGTATAGGGGTATTATACTCCCAAGGATATCCCCATAGGTGCTAGTGTAGAGGTGCCAAATCATGGACCAACAAGTGTAGTTGGTGATCTGAGAGGCTAACTAGTGCATGGTAGAGCGATGATAGAGGAGGCTATAACCTCCTAGGTATATGGGGTATAGTTTAGGGTAGAGATGATGATTTATATGAGGGATGGCCATCACCCTATTTGGCTTAGGGGCAAGGGGGAAGCAAGGGGTGCCCCCACAACAACACAAGTGAGACCTAGCAGGACTACAAATCAAGGGGATCCAATGAGGGAGGCAAAGGGGCTTCCAAATAGAGTGATTACCATGCAGGGAGAGATAGGAACTCTTCATGCATAGCTATTCTAGGTCATGATAGAGCGAGACACAATAATTTTTGATGTAGACTAACTCAAGTGGGGTATGGTTCAGCTAGAGTAGGAGCAACAACAAGCCCAAGTAGAGGGGATGGCTATCATTATGAGCAACCAGCCAAGCGAGGGGATATACCTTATATAAGAGTAGCTGAAAAGGGTAGAGGAGAGGTGGGAGGTGGTGGTACAAAGGGAGACCTTCTACTAAGTGATGTACTTTCAAATAGTGCCAATAGAGAAAAGGGTACCTCCACTAGCCTCCCTTCAGACACAAAGATGATATCGATCTAGGTCATGAACAAATACTCAATCTGTGAACATATCCCCTATTAGATAACCTCAAGTAGGCAAATATGAGGAGATGGGATCACAAAGTTAGAGTTAGGATTAGGGTGACATGCCAATTTTTTATTGTGGTATGAATCCTTGGGGAGGGTCAAGTGCATTGGGCTTGGATTGTGGTGCATTGACCCAGTTGACATGTCCTCTCAACTATCAGTTGCTATCATATTGTTTTTATAGTGTAAAAATGTGTGTGCCTTATGCAAACTATTTTTAAGTTTTCTTTTAAGTGATTTTTGTTATACATGATGATTATGAACATAATGAATGCAATGCATAATGGGTGTAACTAAATGAATGCATCTAATTAATGTGGTATCTAAATACAATCTAAAATGAATGCAACATGAAATGCATGGATGAGAAAACAGAAAGAAGAAAGAAAATAAAGAAAAGAGAAGAAAGGAATTGTTGTTGCTATTGCACAACTCACCCCAATTGGGGACCCACTTGAAACTTTGGTTTTAATTTTTTTTTTTTTTTTTTACATCAAGAATTTGAAATTGCTTACATTGCTCACATTAAGGTTTTAAAATTGCTTGCATTTGAGTATTTTGAAGAATTGGATTTTAGTTCCATTGATTTAGATTGAATATTTTAAATATTTGCATTTCAATGGTATTATTTTAGATTAAAATTTTAGAAAATTGAATTTCAAAGGTTTATTCTAAGGTTCAAAATATTAAATTCAATTTTAGGGTTCTTTAAATTTCATCATCTTGCCCTAAATTTACTACAAATTTGAAATTGCCATAACTTTTGATAGAAAAATCCGTTTAAGGTGATTCAAATCTCGATGGAAACATATTGAATTCATCTTCACACCAGTACTAGATTTTTAGAATTTTAGAATTGAAATTTTCCAAAAATAGTAATTTCTTATTGCAGCCAATGAATTTTAAAATGCAATATATCTTGATCCATAATGAATTTCTAACATATCTCAATATTTTTGAATACCCATTTGGCCCATTTAGACACATGGAGAGTTTCATGAAATTTTAGACACTTTTAATTTTTACCATAATTTTGCACCACATGAAATTCACTTTTGAACCACTCGAATTTGTTTCCAAGTATTGAAAATTATTGTTGGGCAATGAGAAAATCCTTTGCAATCCATTTTGATAAGTATAAGTAATATCAAAATAATTGGAAATATCGAACTCTGATAGAATCCCAAAATCCTGTCATTGAGCAAGGTTGGAAAGAGTGTCAAAAAGTTGGGAAGTTGTTGAATGTTGATAGAGTCTTGAAATTCCATCCACCATGCAAATGAAATTTTTCTAAGTGTTTAGAGTATCGAGAAGTTGGGAAGTTATCAAAACACAATAGAGTCCCAAAATTCCATCCAGTATGCAAATGAAATTTTCCTAATTGTTGAGTGTCAGAAAATTAGGAAGTTATCGAACCCTGATAGAGTCCCAAAATCTTGTCACTCAACAAGGTTGGAAAGAGTGTCAAAAAATGGGAATTTATTGGACCTTGATAGAGTCCCAAAATTCCATCACTCAGTAAGGTTGGCAAGAGAGTGTCAAAAATTTGGGATGTTATCGGACCCCAATAGAGTTTCAAAATTCTGTCCACTATGCGAATACAATTTTTCTAAGTGCGAAGAGTGTTGAAAAATTGGGGGAGTGTCGGACCCTGATGGAGTCAAAATTCTATCCATCATCAACAAAGAAATGGAATCTGATAATTGAAAATCAAATTCGATAATGAAAGCAATGAATCCTGACAATTAAAAAAAATTACTCGACAATAAAATATGAAACCTGACGAGTTTAAAATGAAACCATACGAAAGGAAAATGAAGCCATACCTAAAAATTGATAATGAGTCTGAGAATTTAGAATCTAGATAATGAAGATTCAACATTCAATAGTAAGAAAAATAAACCTACCACATGAAAGTAAAAATATGTCTAACTCTAAAGGTTACCGAAAATAATATACCCTGTCGCAATGCAAAGGAGTCCCGAAAGTTCGTCAGCTTGTCAAAAATATGGGACCCATTGGATTCCGGAGAAGTATCGAAATCCTATCAGCCTTATTGGAAATATTGTGCCCCAGTGCCTAGCCAAAGTGGTACCAAAAACCCATCGGCCATAATACCCAAAATTCCATTGGCTATAAAAATAAAAATAAATAAATAAATAAATTTGCTTAAATGTGAATGTTGCCAAAAATATTGTAATGTGCTCACCAAGCAAAGTAATACCAAAAATTTGACATCCTCGAATGAATTAAATATTTTACCTAGCAATTAAAATTGTATCCGACAAATCAAAATCAAACTTGGTAATTGGAAATAAACTTTCAGACGTTTAAAATTAAACTTGACACTTTAAGGCTAAAATAAAATCCAACAATTAAAGAATTAAGCTCAGAGATTGAAAATTTTTATTTTGCCATTGAAAAGTTAAGTCTGCATATTGAAAGTTGTACCCCATGCTCAGAAATAAAACCCATCAATTGAGAGCTTCCTGATTGATGCTGTAAAAATGATTGATGTTATAATGCAAGAAAAACATGATTAAAAAATCCTTAAAATAATATGATGTCTCTATTGTAGAAAATTTAACGAAATATTAAAATAAATAAATAATAAATAAAATAAAGAAATAAAGAAAGAATTAAATCAGTTAAGTCATTGATCATTGTGTAATATTTTACTGCCAAATCCATTTTGAACTAATTTCCTCTTTTCCATGATTTGCAAGTAAAATATGAATATCGAGGGAAGTCAAGAAGGATATAGTCAACTTGAACCAGATTACAATACCTTTAAATACATGATAACTCATCAAGAAAGACATTCATTGAACCTAGACCTGATTCTAGCTACTCAGATGGATGACAAGTCAACTATCTAACCTAAAAATGACATGTCCAAAGTAGTTACAAGAATCCATGGCGCATAATTAAAGATCAAATTCTAGAAGAAGCACAAAGTGACACATCATCTACAAAAAACTCATCCATATAACTATAAACCACTGAAGTACAACTATCAACCATTGAAAGTACAATTGTAAACCACTAAAATTTGAAATTGTAAAACTATAAATAGCTATGGAGATCTTATTCCAAAAGGTTGGATTCCACTATTAGCAATAGGACATTTAGAATTTTCTTTTCTTTGGTAGTTGGTGAAAATTTGCACCCCTATCATTGTACTTAGATAATTGCATTTGCAATCATCTATAGCAAGCGATTCTAAAAATGTACTTATTAAACATCTTTATCAATGCAATATGTTGGAATTCTTGGTGTGATCTCCACATGTTGATGGTTGTATCATTTGAGTTAATTCTAGTGTATTGTTTTTCCCCTTTGAATATGGCACCACTTTGACCTTAAATTATGCAAGAGCTGGTCTAGTCAAAGTTGGTTTGATTCAGAGTTTACTGCTTCAAAAAATTCTCCTACAAATCTTCAATGATGCATTGGCTTGTAATATTTTCTTTCTCTAACCTTTTTATTTTAAATTTTCTTTGAAAAATTATTAGATTAGGAGTAGATTAGTTGAATTTTAGTTTTTGAAGCCTATTCGTATGATTATGTGCTTAATTTATTTCAATTTTTAGAACAAATATTCCAATTTGCTACAAATATTATGTTTCATAATGAAATGAATATGATAAATTGATAAATTTGAGTTAGTAAGTCTAGAATCTTGCTTTTTATTTGATCTTCTAAAGTAACCCTTGTAATGGTTATATGTAACCCTGAGTAATCCACATGTTTTACATTCCTATTATATTTTGATTTAAAGACTTAACAATTGACATACATTATCAATCAGGTTAGACCAACCTTACCCAAACCTTGGGGGATCAATGTTCCCTTTCAAGAGAGGACACCTTGTCCTAGTCGTTGGTGTATGTTTGCAATCTGTTCAGATGTATCACTTAACAGAATTAGCACTAGAAAGAGGGTTTGAAATCTTTGATTCATTGTGATGTTAGTCTGAATTAATAGATGCATTGTTGATTTTTCTTTAGAGCCCTGAATTACTAATTTTCTCTCAGCCTCAACGTGCAACAAAATTGGTGCTAGGAGGACCTGAATTGTTGTTTCACTGTTACTAGAGTTTAATTACATTTATTGAACTTATAATTGTTTAATCTTCACTATTATATTTCATCATATTTGATGCATACTTCTTCACAACCCATTATACCATTTTTTGATATATTCATTACACCACTAAGTACACCAATGGTAGCATTTGCACCTTGGTTAAGCAATAGTAGTCCACTAAATATTCTTGGACTAGCCCATGACATGCCTAAGAATGCAAAGAAATATTTACCTAAATACAGACATGATGGAGCTAGGATAGTTGAAGAACACATTCAAGCTTATAAGGATGCTTTAATTCGGTTACAAGTTCAACATGAAGATGTGGCTTGTAGAATGTTTCCTTTTACCTTAGATGAACAAGCATATGATTGGTATATCAGTCTGCCTATAAATTCTATTACCTCATGGGTTCAATTGGAAACAACATTCATAAATCAATTTAGGTTACCTATAGATCCTACTCTCATATATCATCAATTTACCTCTACTAGGAGAGAATCTAATGAGCCTCTAATGTTATTCAATACTAGGTTTCATAAGCTATATAATAGGTTGATTCCACCTTATACTATCAATGTTGAAGCAACTATTCAAATGTACTACAAAGCTCTAGATCCACTTACTTCCATGTTTGTAAGAAGAGCACCTAATATTACCACTTTACAAATGGTATATAATGAGGCCTTGATAGTAGAACAATAATTGATGCCTCAAGGTTTTGGTGTTGGCCAATTACCTCTTTTAGGACAACCAAGTGCATATAATCAAATACCTATGATTAACCTAGGCCCCTTGATGGTAAGAATATTTGTTTTACTATCAAACCTTCAGATCTGCAATGACTAACAGGGCTGCCATATACCGATGGTCAACTAGTGACCAATCAATACGGTTTGAGCGACGACAACAAACTAACCTTGCACACCAAATATGGTCTCGCTTCGCAACATTTGACCGGTATATTTTTAAAATTTAATTTTTATTATTTTACATTTTTGAGGTATTCTAATTTTTGTTTTCTAATAATATTGTCATTTTTTAGTCAACTCAAAGTCCAAAAGGGGCTTAAACGTTGTAGTCATTTCAGATAATTTTCTTCATGCTTGCATAGAACTCTTTCAAGCAAGACTTGTTTTGCAAGGATGACCTACAAACATGCCACTTTGGGCATTGGCTTGTTTGGTTCGATGTCTTTTGGGCACCATATTTGACTAGTGCACCTACATTTCAAACCGCATTAAACAAGATCTTCTCAACGCCCAAAGACAACAAACTACATGTGTAGTAACATCCACCCAATTTATTATTTCTTTTTTTATGAAGCATACTACAATGTTAAAGATACCCCACCTCCAACCGCATTGCACCCAACATTGATGGCTATTGGTCTGACCAAAGAAGAATTACAGGTATAATTATATTTTGAAAAAACTATATATTCTTCTTTCCAAATAATTTTTTAATTTTCTAATTTTTGCTTGAATGCAAAAAAAAAATTGGATCTACTACTCGAAGGGATGTCGCCTTAAGGGGTCACATGCATGAAGCCACTGGAGATTCTGACATGTAGTCAAAATCAACACCAGTAAGTGCTACAAGAACTACAAAACGTATGAGGGCTTCCTCACCTCCTCAACGTACACCTCTAGCTCTTTTGATTTCTAGGCATGTTACAGGTGATTTTGAAGAAGTAACCTCCGGCTCAGAAGGTAACCTTACTATTCAAAACTACTATTTAAAATTATGTATTTTATTGATTTAAAATTACAATTAGTTTAATGAAATATTTTATATGTTTTTAGAGCAACAACAAGTGGATCCATCATCAGCAAGGATAGAGTCGGCTATGCAGGTCACATCTTCCTCTGGTAAGTGTGGTTTAATTAAAACTATTTTTATGGCATTTTTTTACAATTGTTTTCATTGAAATTTTAATGTGAAATTTTGTAGATGAGTCGGCTCATTTCCAAAGACGTAGAAAATTGATACCTCCACTACCTCCACCATGACAAACACACCCATAGCAAGTGCAACCACAACAAGTGCCACCAATGATGAGAGGCCACATGTCACGCATGCATGGGAAACATTTCCTAACACCACCGCATCCAAGATGAGCCATAAGTCAAACACAGACCGGTTTTGACTTGAACTTTCCATCATTTTCCCTTGGGAATCTCTCAAATGTGCAGAGTGCTTCTCAAATACCCTCTGGTAATCTTGATGATGATTTTCTTTATCAAGATACCAATCCTGAATATTTGCCTTTCAAGGCAACTGATGTGCTTCATGATCCACAAATCCATAATGAAGCACAAGAGGCAGTTGGGGCAGATACCACCGCACTTACCTCATCCCCCCATCAAACCACCACCCAACATCCTCTAAGCGATGATGAGAAAGTTAATTTTCCAAAAAATATTTTATTAGCTCATAGATGTGAAGCTGCAGTTAAGGATAGTCTACTTTCAGATATTGAAGGCTTAAAAATTTGGGAATATCGAGTGAAGGTTTTGATAAAAGAAATAAATGTTTGATACAAGAATTTTTCAAAAATAAAGGAGATGTTTTCATTGGTGGAGAATGAACCACAAAAGCTTGATGCATTGTTACATCGGGCTGAATCTGGTAGCATGGAGGTCAACTCCACATACAATGATGAAATTCTAAAAATTATGTTGAACAGATTGGAAAACCTCAATGCCGAGGCCCAAGCATATTTCAATGAATGGTCAATAGATAAGAAAAAAGTAGCAGTTGCAGAAACTGCAAGAGTTACCATTGATGTAAGTTTTACATATAACTGAAAGTCATTTTTTTCTTACATATATATTTGTTTATTTATATTAATATCTTTCTCTTCTCTTTTGCAGTCTAATTTTGAATACCTAAAGATGCAAGTCAGTAGCATGAAAACGTTAATTAAAACTGCAAGAAATAGTGTGCTTAATGCTATGGAAGTGAAAAAAATATTACAATACACCATCAGGGAAAACAATTGGCTCAAGAAGGTCATCAGAGATAATGGCTTGGATGTGGATATTTTGTTAAAACAAAATGAGAAAGAACTTAATGCACCTTTTAGAGAAGATCCTTCGAAAGAAGATAGATCATTACTAGCAGGGTTGACCACTACGACTCAAAGTCTGGTAAGAGCTGGTGCACTAGAAGCGAGGGATATTGATGAGGGATCATCAACACAAACTCATTCTCTAGAAGATCCAACTCATACTTCAGGCACCCAGGAGAAAGCCAACTAGTTGATTGTAGCTTTTGTTGTATAGCAGTCAACAATTTTGTAAATTGTAAAAGAATACTTTCAAATCAATAAAGAGACCATTTCCAAAAATTGTGTATTATCTTTATGAAATTCTGTTTTAAAAATTATGATGTTTTAATTAGTTAATGTGGATGCAATAAATAATTGTCAATTACAAATGAATTGCTACGAAAGGTGGACATAGGCAAAAAGTTCTCTTATGTTTTATAAAAACTTTTTAAATCACTAAATTGCAACACAAATATCTTCTTTGCCATAAATGGTTTATAAATACAAATCTAATAAATAATTTCAATATCATAGACAGATAATCCAATAACAAGGCTTAAATATTAAACATACAATTTCATCAACATATACATAATCAAATAGCAGGGCTATGATATAAAAAATCCAATAACATGTCTATGATATAAAAAATAGATTTTTTTGGAGATAGACACAATAGAATAACAACGATATGATATAAAAATAACAAATTCATAATGTTGGAAGCTGAAACAAACACTTTTCAAATATCAAAAAATACATGTCCTAGTAAAACGAAAAATCAATTTTCAATATCTTGTAGAAATCTGATAATGAATAATGTGAAATATATTCAAATTTTTAAATCATCCATTGATTACAATGTTGGAAGTTGAAACAAACACTTGTCAAATATCAAAAAATACAGTCCTAGTAAAATGAAAAATCAATTCTCAATATCCTGTAGAAATCTGATAACGAATAATGTGAAATATATTCAAATTTTAAATCATCCATTGATTACAATGTTGGAAGTTGAAACAAACACTCTTCAAATATCAAAAAATACATGTCCTAGTAAAATGAAAATCAATTCTCAATATCCTATAGAAATATGATAACGAATAATGTGAAATATATTCAAATTTTTAAATCATCCATTGATTACAATGTTAGAAGCTAAAACAAACACTCTTCAAATATCAAAAAATACATATCCCAGTAAAACAAAAAATCAATTCTCAATATCTAAAATTATAATAATAATGTGAAATATATTAAAATTTAAATCATCCATTATTAAATGTAAGTGAAAAAACACTCTTATTACAAAAAATACATATCCCTATAAAATAAAAATCAATTCTCAATATCCTATAGAAATCTGATAACGAATAATGTGAAATATATTCAAATTTTTAAATCATCCATTGATTACAATGTTGGAAGTTGAAACAAACACTCTTCAGATTGTACAAAATCTTTTGTACTCATACCCAAAATTTTTGTCTCTACAATCTGATCAGTGTTACCCTTATGCTCATCATCATGAGTATTCATGACACCTCTTCTATCTGCTAGAGATTTCCAATATGCCAAAGCTCTTTCATAAGGATACTTCTCCACCTCATAGGTCGACACATATACTCTCAAACAATTTTCCAAATTTTTATCCAACCTATTTTGAACTTTAGATTTTACAAATGATAATGCACTAAACACCCTTTCATATTCCATAGATCCCAAAATCATCATTTGACATAATTCATATAAAATAAAATATTCACTCATCGTATGTTGTAAGACACTACTAGGATGCAATATTTTCCACAAACATGAAATAGAACCTGGTTCATGATGGTTAGTCAATCGTGAAACTTGATCAACCATTGTCCTTCCAAAACTATTTGATTGTTTTATCAAAAGATCTTTGTTGAGAACACCATTGATTTCAATACCATTGACTTCCACACGTTTAGTGAAATGGTTAACAAGAGTGCCCATGTATTTGAGAAACAAACCATTTATAGTTTGGTATTCAATATTAGGATCCCAAAACATGGGGTTAACCACACCCATAGCCTCAAGCAATTCATCTCTTTGAAAATGATCTCTTATTTCTTTTGTCAAGGTTTCTGCTATTTTTCTCAGTTTAATCTTTGTATCATGTACAACTACATCAAATCTATTGTATGTTATGGGTAGTTGTTCAACTTCATTTGTAGCTATATCCATTCGTTTATCAAAACAATATAAAGGTATCACCTTTCCATGGACATTAATACAAAGATGATCATTTATGTTGAACTTCAAAAAGTTCTGAGGATCATTGACATTTGTTAATGTTCTCCAACTCTCAAACATGGGATCCATAAAAATTTCACTAGACGTGTACATCATATCAATATGCATACAAATTTGTTTTCTCACCTTGATGAAATCCATAATATAAATTGATCTTTGTTGTGCAAGTTTAATCAAAGTATTCATTTCTTCCAACATTGGAAGAATACCACACAATGTGAGAAGTGTTTCCAAGTCACTCATTCAAAATAATAAATCTTTAGCCTTATCAACTGCCCTACGATTTGCATACATAAACCCTACCAAGGATTGATATTCTTTGAAAACTCTATATGTCAGTTGATACATCGAAATCCACCTAGTATCTACATCTTTTAACAATTTTTTACCTTCAGTAACTCCTAGTGCAAACTATTGAAACTCTAAAAATATTTTTGGACTGCATGAAAAATAAGCATGAATTTCATGGACAAGTTCTTCCACTCTCGCTACATTTTCAAATGTGCTCACAATTTTGTATGCAAGATTCATTCTATGAGCCATGCAATGAATAGGGATCAAATATGGGGTAATTGATGTTTGTAATCGAACACAAAGACCATTCATGTGTCCTTGCATTGTAGCAGCACCATCAGCTCCAATGCATATTAACTTAGTGGCTATTTCCATATCATTCATTCCTGCTATTTCCTTTAAACTAGTTACAACAACATTGTAAAGGTTTTTTGCATTGCAATTTTCCACCATCTTATGTAGTGCAAGTAAATGAGGTTGCCTAAAATGATTTTCCAATGTGTAAACATGCATGCAAATCCAAGATGTGTTATCAACAACAATCACCTCATCAATTGAAAGTGAAATGAATTTGGCATGTTTTACTTTCTCTTTGAGGTCCTCCTTCTCAACCAATGAGAGATATTTTACCATTTCCCAACCACTTCGATCTGACCAATGGGCACTAGGAAGGTTCTGCACATCAACTAGTTGAAATAGATGTTTATAATCAATGAAATCAGACATAGGTCTACCCTTTTTAAGAATAGTGTATACAACAACAAACTGCAAAATTTTTGAAGCTAAAGTGATCTTATTCATTTTTTAAAATTGGGCTTGAATCGTTCCACCTTTCTCAACCAGAGTTTGTTGTTGTGTCATTTCTTTATCATATTCTTGTGCATATCTGACATGTGCGCATTTTGATGCATCCTTCCACCTAACAATTTTTTGTTATTGTTCCATCACTTTCTTTTATTGTTAGATAAACTTTTCCACAATGTTTTTCTACTGTATCTTTCTTACATTGCAATCTATGATCCTTTTCAAGTTTCCAACTACAAATTACGCATCTACATTCTTTTAGTTCTTCATTACTATTCTCTAGCTGCACTAGCTCAATAAATGGAAATTTTGATGCCCATTCAGGCTGAAATGTTCTTCCAATTGTCCACTTGGTTGTCCTTCTACGTTTAGGTTTCTTAGAAGAAGATTCTTCGAAAGTGGGGATTGTATGAGAACTATTATTTTCTTTTTCGTTTGGCATGTTAGTTTCAGGTATCTCTTCATGTTGTTGTTGTATTTCATTAAGAAAAAAATCATCTATGGGCATTTCATTATCGAGGATATCTTGAAGTGGAGGTATACCAGGGTCAATAGTGTTTTCTGCAAACAAAGGTTTTCCATATCATTTTTTGATTTAAAAACACACATTCTATTAAAAATATAGATAAACACTAGACAAAGCCATCAACCAAAAAACACCATTTTTAATGAAGAAAGACATTATATATAAAATTAACTGGTTAGTAAGTAAAAGGTATTTGTACCTTGAATTTGTGCAGATGTTGATGGTTGACTGGATTTCAAAATATGATGAAAGTATTTTAGGATACTCTTTTTATCGGAAGATTGGCCTCCCTTGTTTCCATTGCCAATAGGTGACATTTTACCTGTATAAATGGAATATGAACATGAACATCATGTTTAAAAAATAAAAATTAATGGTTAAAAAGAATTATTGGTCAAGAAAACAGGATGACATATGGAGCCTAGGATATGGCGCATGTCATATGGCATCCAACATATGGCGGCTGACATATGGTGACTAACATATGACAAACGACATATGGCAAACATATGGTATATGGCATATAACATATCGTGGCAAATATATGTCATCCCCCATATGTCAAGTGCCATATGGCAGACGATATATGACGGCTGATATATGGCGGATGACATATGGCAGCTGATATATGGTGATAGACATATGGCATCCGCTATATGTCATTGACAATTTGGTACCTGATATATGGGGGATGACATATGTCTATCGACATATGTCATTCACCATATGTTAGGTGCCATATGGCAGATGGCATATGATAGTAGAGATATGGCGTCTGCCATATGGTGGACGCCATATGGTGAACATCATATGGCAGATATGGGGATGATATATGTCATCCACCATATGTTAGGCACCATATGGTGGATGACATATGTAGACGTACAAATGGCGTCCATCATTTGGCATCTACCATATGGTGGATGACATATGGTGGTCGATATATAACGAAAGACATATGGTGTTTGTCATATGCCATCAACCATTTGGTACCTAACATATAGAGGATGACATATAACTGTTGATATATGTCATTCGCCATATGTCAGGCATCATATGGTGGATGACATATTACGGTAGATATGGAAAACGTCATATGGTAGATGACATATGGTGGATACCATATGGCATATGATATGTGTCATCTATCATACATCTTCCACCATATGGCATCTGACATATGGCGCTTGACATATGGAGGCATACATATGTAAACTAACATATGGTGGTTGACAAAAATATAGTTATATGGTGACTGCCATATGGAAACTGACAAAAATACTGCATGTCTATAGCAAATCTAAACGAAATTTAGAAATACTGACCTATGTCTATCGCCTATTGCAGTCGTGTATTATGATTCTCTCTTGGTTGTCGTTTACTGCAATAGTCTATTATCTGTTATTGGTGTTAGCTATCTTATTTGTCACTTACTTTCTATCTTCTACTTTTTGTCTCACATATTGTCCGTCGCCTGTTGTTTATCCCTCACTATCGAGGAGAATTAGTGTTTTAAATGTATGAATATTTCTCTCATGTTAGCTATATATAATGGGGATATAAGAGGTGAATTTTGCGAGATAAATGAAAATTTTTATAATTTGAAGGTGAATGTTAGGCGAGAATGCTCCGTAAAATAAGTATCATAGCGAGCGAATGGACCCTAAAAAAAATTGGTCCCAAAAATTTTGGGTGAATGGGCCAACATCTAGGGTCCCCATTTTTGCCAAATTCCAATTTTAAAAATCCTAATATTCGCCCCAATTTGCAAAATTCACCGCTATGCATAACCCTGCATTCAAGGGACCTAGTTGAAAAGAAGCATGTCATATCACCCATAGACAGATGGCCAAATAGACATGGGGAATAAATGTCTCGATACCTATCTCTGATGTTATTTCAGAAAATTAGTCCAAATGAAGTCAATGGCTTCCCATAGTTGAATGGTCGTACAATACTACTTTTCACACACCCACAAACATGACACCATATGAAGATATGTATGGTCAACCACTCCCAACATGCACTTCTTACTTTATAGGAATCTCAAAGGTAGACATAGTAGACACAATCCTTAGTTGTAGACATGAAGTCTTAGCAACCCTTAAGCAAAATTTGGCTACCGTCAAAAATTGTATGAAACAACAAGCACATAAACACAAAACTAAGAGGGAATGTTTTAGGGGTGACATGGTCTTCCTTTATCTTCAATATTATAAATAAATGTACCTCAAATAAAATGGTTGAAATTAACTGACACACAAGTTTTATGGGCCCTATAGGATACTACAACAGATAGGGGAGGTTGCTTATAAGTTGGAGTTGCCAACAACATCCAAGATTCACCCAATTTTTCATGTATCTTGCTTGAAGAAAGTGGTAGGCACACATACTCAAGTATAAATTATCCTTCCTGAATTGGATGGAGAAGGATCCATTCTTTTGCAGCTTGCAACCATTATGGACCATTGAACCTGACATCTTCACTCATGAGATATTACTAAAGTGTTGGTGTAGTGGTAGGGGTACCACCAAAATATGCCACATGGGAGTTATTGCAGGACTTTCAATAACAAATTTTCACCTTTTAGCTTTGAGGAAAAAGCTTCTTTAAGGGAGGTGCCAT
Organism: Wollemia nobilis; assembly: GCA_028583015.1. Lineage (NCBI taxonomy): Eukaryota > Viridiplantae > Streptophyta > Pinopsida > Araucariales > Araucariaceae > Wollemia > Wollemia nobilis. The sequence goes on from JAQPPZ010016370.1 coordinate 8,105,868, forward strand.
GTTACATACTCGACACTTGTAACACATCAGGGCATATGTTCTTGTTAAGAAAGTGGACCATGTATCTAGTTAGAAGTGGGCCACGTGTTAAGTTAGGAGAGTGTGTTGCCATAAAATCATGTATATAATTACTTTGTCATATAATCTCTTTGTTGTATTATGAATGTAATCATTTGTATTATAAATGTAATTGTCATAAATTAGGTAAGTTAGGAATATTGTCATAGAATACTATCATAGCAATATGTCATGGAATTTTGCCATAAAATATCAGCAACTAGTCTTGTAAATATTATAAAATGGGAAGGATGTAACCCTCGTGCACTAGAGAGGAATTTGCATATTTTTTAAGGAGGTTGCCCCCTCAAAGTGACCCACAATAGTAATATTTCTCATTTTGAATTCCTGCAATTATTGTTCTTTATGTTTCCATGTTTCAATTCATGAATGCTTATGTTCTTGGATATACTAGTGTTGTTTTTATCAATACTTTGTGTAATCATAGTTAGAATTATCTTTGACACTGAATTTATTTTCTTCGTTTAGCTCCAAACTAATAATTTTAAGGTAAAATATTTGCATGAGAAGAAGAGGTTCATCACATAAATATAGTGCCTTAGAGTTCCCAATTCTGGAAGGGCACAAAACAATGAAAGCAAATAGCCAATGCCTTCCAAAACCCTCTAAAATTTGACTAAGTCCAACTTAGTGTTGATCGGTTTAGGACCGATTTGTTCGTAGAAGGACCCAATTAGCTTAGACAAGCAAACTGATCAAGGGTAGTTGGTGATTTGATAGCAAAGTTGAGCGATTCACTTGCTTCCTATAGAGAATTGTTCATCATCTAGTGAACGGGTAAAAATGAAGGCATGGATCTTGAGAAGAATCTTTTGAGAGCAACATTTTGGCATATAGTGGCGTACTAGATCATTTTGAAAGTTTTCTTAGCCTATTAAATGCAATTTTAGAGGCATGTAATATTTGGAGGTGCATCATTTTGTTAAAGATGCCCTCATTTCTTTACTTTAACTAGGAGTAATCGTTTCTCACCTAAGGTAACTCAGGGGCAGACTCCTACTATAAATAGGATCCATGGGTTCCATTGTATTCATCCTTTGGCCATGAGAATTTAGAGCTACACTATGTAAAACCCACATTGTGCTTTGTATCTCAAGAGATTGTTGAGAATTGACAAGTCCTTATGCATTCCATCAATGACACTACCCTCTTGATTTACTAATTGTGAGGTGATTGAAACATTACCCTTTTTTCCATCTTGTTATTCCCTTAGCGATTTCATACTTAATGAATGGGGAAACATTGATATTATTCAAATTCCTATGTTTTGATTGGTCATGCACACTTCCTCACTATGGTTAACACCATATTTTAATTTAATCCTAGCTCACATCTTTAATCTTTTATGTATTTTTATTTTTTGCATTTTACTTTTCATATAATTAGTGTTGGTTATCATAAAAGTATTAAACAAAGATAGTCGAAAACCAACCTCAATCTAAAGATTGAGATAAGTCATTGGCCTTTCCTTCTAACTTTGTTGAAACTAGAATTAAAACATATCATTGAGAAAATTCCTCAATCCAACAATATAATTATCAATTATCAACTTTGTTGAGACTAGAATTAAGACACATCATTAAATTAAAATTTAATAAAATTCCTCCATCTAACAATATAATTATAGTTATCAGTTATGATAACATTAAATTATTTGTTGAAATAATAGGATAACGTTTTCATAATAGAATAAGTAGAATAAGAATGCATTTCATTTTAATCTTATATAATTAATTAAAAAAATAAATTTAAACTATGATAATACATTATCCTTCCTTTAATATTATAAAAATATTAAAACCAAACTTTGTTAATATTAATATATTAAAACCAAACTTGTTAATTTATAAAAACTTAATCTATTTTTTTTTTAACTACTATTACATCATCACCATAAAGTGGTATTGGGTCTGCGTCGAACCTCGATCTCCTCTTTTTTAAAGTTGAGAATATATCCTTGGTAAGAATCGACCTCGATTGGGTCTCTTTTTTAAAGTTGAGAATATATCTGGGTAAGAATCGACCTCGATTGGTGATGTGACCCGGGTTTAATCCCCATGATGGATGTGAATAAGAAGTATTACTTAAAAAAAAACTGAATCTCTTTTTCAAGTTTTTAAAGTTGAGAATCTAAGTGGTTGAAGTAATACCTGGGATAAAAACTTAATTTATAAAAACTAAATTTTACCATATTTTTTATTCAGTAAAAATTATTTTAAAATTAAAAGGGAAAAATAAAAATAAAACTTGGTCCTTCTAATTTTAGAATTTGTAAGTGCAGAAGAGTGCAGCCCACGCAAGCATATTCTGCTGGCGCCCACCGTCTTGTGCAGCCCACGCAAGCATATTCTGCTGGCGCCCACCTCGATCTCCTTTTTTTTTAAAGTTAAGAATATATCCTTGGTAAGAATTGGGTTTCTTTTTTAAAGTTGAGAATATATCCTGGGTAAGAATCAACCTCAATTGGTGATTGGACTCGGGTTTAATCTCCATGATGGATGTGTATAAGAAGTATTACTTAAAAAAAAAATTGGATCTCTTTTTCTTGTTTTTGAAGTTGAGAATCTAAGTGGTTGAAGTAATACCTGGGATAAAAAACTTAATTTATAAAAACTAAATTTTACCATATTTTTTATTCAGTAAAAATTATTTTAAAATTAAAAGGGAAAAATAAAAACAAAACTTGGTCCTTCTAATTTTAGAATTTGTAAGTGCAGAAGAGTGCAGCCCACGCAAGCATATTCTGCTGGCGCCCACATAGCGACCTGGTTCTTTTTGCATTTGCCATGTATTTTTTGGGAATCGGATTTTTTTTTTTTTTTTTTTGCCCCAAAGACAGTATATTCTGCTGGCGCCCAAATAGCGACCTGGTTCTTCCTGCACTTGCCATGTTTTTTTTGAAATCGGATCTTTTCTTCGCCTCAAAGACCGTTTATATTGACAAAGCCGACATTTTCCAAGAGTGCAGCCCGAGGCAATAATTAGAAGCTCCACTTTTTATCTAAAGGTAAAGCTGTTTTTTTTTTTTTTTAAATTAGGAATGTGAGGTTTTTCTTAAGTTATTTTTATTAATATTCAATCTATTGAAAGCAATGTATTGTTTGTTTTTTAATGGAAATAATCTCAATAAAAAAATCTCATATTGTTAATTTAAAAAAATTATAAAAACTGTTTTAATTTTTTTAGCTTCTATTTTTTATGTATATTGAGTTATGAATGTTTCTTATTTTATTTTTTAGTTGGTGGTTAGTATTAGCTTTCTAATATTGTATTGTTCCGATCAAAAAATTAATATAATTTTTGTTTTTTTTTTTTTAAATAAAATAAAAAATTCTAACAAGTTAATTAATACATCTATATTTTTTTAATTAAAGGTCTAACTTTTAATTAATTTAAAAATACAAGTTTAAAAAAAAAAAATGATAGGCACACCTCAGTAGATAATCACACTAACTTAGTTTGAGTTAGAAAACAATTACGTAAAACAACAAAAATAGGGTTAAACCTGTCACCAACCACATCACCAAAAAGCATGCATTAAATCATGTCAATCATGGGGGTATGCTCATGAGGTGAATGTCCCTCACCTTCCATATGCTGTCAACCGGTATTAGAATGAATGGAAATGAGCCACCCATCCTCCCTAGGCATGCGAACATTATCACCTGTATCAGAGCCATCAATGCCATTAGATACATACTTATTTTTGCTTTTCTATCAAAGATATTCTCCATCTTCTTCAAACTTCTAAGTTTCCATAATCAACTTTTTTTTTAAGAGCTAACAACAAGAACAACCCTTACATGACACATAACTTCAATATATAGAAGGAAAACAAATATAATTGTCATCCATCAAAGAGGAGATCAGTTTTAACGTTTATAAGACAAATATTTTTTTAAAGGATAATATTTTTTTGATATAGGTTTATTTTTTATTATATATTTAAAAAAAAAAATGGATTTATTTATATTATTATAATAAGTTGGCTATTTGAGCTTGTATTATTTGGCAAGATTCAAATCTTGGTCTTCTCCTTCACAATTGAGAAATTTAATAGGTTGAGTTAATGTCAGTAGGTCTCTTCCTTCAAAGTTAAGAAATCTAATAGGTTGAGCTAATGTCATTAGATCTCCTTTTTCAAATTCGAAGAATCTCAATGTTGAGCTAATACCAGTAGATCAATATTTTTGAGTTAAAAATAAGAGTTTTTATAAGGTGTCTCCGAATAAATGGTATCAAGGTTTGAATTTTTAGGTTTACTCAATGAAAACCCAAAGACATAAGGATAAAAATTTTGATTTAATAACATCAGTTTTTATAAGGGATCTTGGTCCTCTCGTATCAAGATTTTTTTATGTGGAAAACACCTCTTTCAAGGTGCCACTTTTGGGTAAGTCCCAAGGAGGCAGGAGTATCTATTCCACCAAAAGTTGCCTAGGGTTCGCACTTGGTCTGCCCTCTTTGGCACATTAAAGAGCATGCCTAAAAACACAATCAAAAGAAAAAAAAAACAAGACAAAACACAAAAACACACACAAAACAAAAAAAAACCGCAAGAGAAAATAAACAAACGAAACAACACAAAAATGCACACAAAACAAAACAAAAAAAATAGACGAGACAAAACACAAAAAAAAAGCAACACGCCGCAATCATAAGGCTTTCTCCATCCTGCTTTCACCATGACTAGTGCTACCAACACCCTCCTTATATTTATTGATCAAAGAAATAATTCTATGCTTGATACCCTCGGGAGCATCTATATCATCATACTGGTTGATCCAGGTGGTCTCTCTCAGACCTCTATCCACTCCCCAATTAGCAATAGCATCCACAACCTTGTTTGCAGACCTCTACACATGATAAAACTCTAAGGACTAAAACGAGTAACACCAATCTTTAATAGTTTGGATAATATCTTCTGACCTCCAATTAGAGGGAGAGGAGGACAGTTTTTGGTCTTTAAATTGGTTGATGATCATCTGAGAGTCCCCTTCAACACAAATATTTTACCAATTTTTTTTTAGGGCCCACAACAAACCTTCCAAGAGAGTCTAAGCCTCAACATGATTATTGGTGGTATCTTCAAGGTTGAAGAAAAATAGCCTCTCATATTCCCTTGGTCATCATGAAAAAAGCCACCTCCACCCGCTTTACCTGGGTTCCCCCGAGATGCACCATCAAAGTTGAGATTGACACACCCTTTATGAGGAGGTTGCCAACTAAGATTAGTATGATTCCTAACATTTTTATTGTTCTTGATTGGGCACCAAATTATTTTATCATATAAATGTTGGCCCAACCATTGATTCTTGATATCTCTAAGATTGTTATCTAGAGATTTATCCCAATCCTCCCACTTCTTGACCAAAATGGATTCTACTACCACCCTATGAATAGAAATCCATGTTTGGGAATGGAAAATTCTTTCTTCCCTAAAAATAATTTTGTTTCTCCAAAGCCAAATCATCCAGATAATATAAGCGGGAGTCCACTCCCAAATGGCTCTCATATAATTAGGATCATATTTTTTTTCAACCCACTCCACTATTTGATCCCTAATAGATTGAAAATTATGGAGGGGTTCTCTCCAGGAGTTTGCAAAGTCTTGCCAAAGAGACTGAGCAAAGGGGCACGAGATGAAGAGATGGTTGGTAGTTTCAAAATCAACTTCACAATTAGGGCATCTAAAGGGGCCATAATAGCCTCTCTTCATCAAGATAGGATTTTTTCTTGCACCGCAAATCACATAAAAATAGGGATCTTGGGTCACACTCCTTTTCTCCAATTGTTTTGCCAAATTCTACTCCAATCCCCATCGAAGTTAACCTCCATAAGGAAATTATAAGCTTTCTTGGTAGTAAAGTTTCCATCTCTACTACTCCCCCAGCACAACACATCTCAGTCCTTACAGAAGGAAAGCTTCCTTCCAGAGATGATTCTCCAGAGATTACATTTATCAACATCCCTGATTTGACCAGGCCAAGATCGAGGATCTTTTCAAACACAAAATCTGACCCTACCGAGTTCATGGGGAATGGGATGGTCCTAAAAATAGTCCTTGACTCAGCTCCATACCTCTTCTTCAAAAACCTCCTTCAACCTAGACAAGGAGTTATCTTCTCTTAAAGGAACATACTGGTTTCATGCATCTTGCCAAAAGAGATCTAGGCTGCCATCCTTGATCTTAAAGAAGGTAATAGAATGCACCCAAGAGCTATGGGATGTCAAGCTGGATCAAAGATAAGATCCTAGAGAAAAATTTTCAAGTCTGATCACCTCTTTCCATTCCACCTTAGGATTATACTTATGTCTAAGAATTCTAGCCCAAAAAAGGTTCTATCCATTACAAAATCTCCATTTTTTTTGTGAATGCCTCTGAGCTTTAGGACGGTGAGCATATTCTGCCTCCACGTGGATTCAAAGAGCTCGATTAGTCTCTCAAGAGGAGTGTCCAACACCACATGAAATAAAAAGTCAAGGCAGGCATCGCCTGATGATAAGAAGGTTGGAGATAAGTTCTCGGTCCTTTCTATGGGTAGAAGAAGAGATGATTTATCTCCTCCAGTGAGAATTTTGCTTCTTAGCATGTAAATAAAGTCATCTCCTATTTGTGGTGGTGTAGTCGGTGTAGTCGAAGTAGAGGTCGGGGACGAATCAAAATTCTCGTTGTTATGATGAGAAGTGAAAGTGCAGATATCTGGAAACCCCAAAAAAAGAGGGTATGCTACAACCATGACAAAATTTTTAAGAGTAAATGATGGAGATGACAAGGGCAAGGAAGGAACTAGTGGAGGCTATTAGAGAGGGAAAGAGAGAGGAGGTCAAATTTGTAAGTGCATGAGTGCAGCCCACGCAAGCATATTTTATTGGTGCCCACATAGCGACCTGGTTCTTCCTGCACTTTCCATGTTTTTGGGGAATCAGATCTTTTCTTCGTCCCAAAGACAGTATATTCTGCTAGTGCCCACATAGCAACCTGGTTCTTCCTGCACTTGCCATATTTTTTGGAAATCAAATCTTTTCTTCACCCCAAATACAATTTATATTGACAAAGCTAACATTTTCCAAGAGTGCAGCCCAAGGCAATAATTAGAATCTCCATTTCTTATCTAAAGGTAAAGCAATTTTCTTTTTAATTAGCAATGTGAAGTTTTTATTGGGGTTACTTCCATTTAAAAAAACAAAACAATGCATTGCTTTCATTACATTTCTAACAAGTCAGAAATGTAATGAAAGCAATGTATTGTTTTGTTTTTTTTAAATATAAGTAACCCCAATAAAAACCTCACATTGCTTATCTAAAAAAAATAACAAAATTCTTTAGCTATAGTCTTTTTGTTGCTATTAGCTTCTATTTTTATGTATTTTTAGTAATGGATGCTTTACTCCTTATCCACCTCATTTTGTTTTTTTAGTTGGTGGACATTATTAGCTCTATAATATTGTATTGTTTTGATCAATGAATTAATATAATCTAGATTTTTCTCAAAAAAAAATTAATATAATCTAACTTTTTCTTAAAAAAAAATTAAATTAATTAATACATACCTATTTTTGTTTTTCTGTCAAATATATTCTCCTTCTTCAAACTACTAAGTTTCCATAATCAACTTTTTTTAAGGAACTAACAACAAGAACAACCCATGACACATAACTCCAATAAATAGAATGAAAACAAACATAGTTGTCATCCATCAAAGAGGAAATCAATTTTAACATTCATAAGACAAATATTTTTATGACAATATTTTTTGATATAGATTTATTTTTATTATTATTATATATATATATTAAAAAATAAAATGGATTTATTTATATTATTATAATAAGTTGACTCTTTTTTTTTTGAATTTAGCAAAAAACTCGTTGTGGGTCCACCTTGGTCTAAGAAACCATGCCCAGGGGATTCTACACCGTCAAAATCACCCAGGAGTTGTGCCCGGTCCTGACCGCACCAGCATTATCAACTAAATTTAAGCTTGTATAATTTGGCAATATTTGAATCTTGGTTTTCTCCTTCAAAATTTAATCGGTTGAGTTAATGTCATTAGGTCTCTTCCTTCAAAGTTAGGAAAATTAACAGACTGAGCTAATGTCATTAGATCCCATTTTTCAAAGTCGAAGAATCTAACCATTGAACTAATACCAGTAGATGAAAACTTTTGAGTTAAAAATAAAGGTTTTTATAAGGTGTCTTGATCCCATGGTATCGGGGTTCGAATTTAGGTTTCCTCAATGAAAACCCAAAAATATACCACTATAGTATCTTTCATAAGACAAAATTTTTGAGTTAAAAAGTTAGGTTTTAGGACAAAAATTTTGAGTTAATAACATAGGTTTTTATGAGGGATCTCGATCCTCTCGTATCAAGGGTTGAACTTGAGTCTCTTATCAATTGTCAAGGGTAGCCATGCCTATAGAAATTTTACACCAAGAAAATTTTTGAGTACGTACAACCTTTGTAAATGAATCAACAACACTATTCTCTGTATCAACTTTCTCCAGTATCACCTAATTCCCTTCAACCATCTCTCTCACAAAATGGTACTTTATATCAATATGTTTTGATCGATCATGAAAAATAGGATTGCTAACCAAAAATATTACACTCTGACTATCACTATAAGTTCTCACAAACTTCTACTTAATACCAAATGTTGAATATAACCTTTGTAGACACACTGCTTGTTTACAGATATGAGTTGTTGCAATGTACTTTACCTTTGTTGTGGACAAAGCAACCACTAATTGGTTTTTACTCATCCAAATTACTGCCCCTCTAAATATTTTGAACACATAAGCACTCATGGATCTTCTCTTGTAAATATCTCCAACCTAGTCAACATCCACAAAACCTTATACATTTACAATATTACTATCTCCAAATTGTCCTTGGTAATAGATAACATAATCTGAAGTTCCATGCAAGTATCTAAAGATCCTCTTTATAGTAGTTCAATGTTTCTTTATTGTATTGAATATATATATGCTAACTAATCCCATTGCATGTGCAATATCAGGTCTAGTATAGACTATTGCATACATCAGACTACCAACAACACTAGCATAAGGAACATGATGCATTTCTTCAATTTTCTCATCTATTTTAGGATATTGTTCAACATATAACTTTTGACCAATAGGATATGGAGTACATACTAGTTTACAATCATGCATCCTAAACCTCTATAGTATCAAATCAACATATTTCCTTTGATTTAACCACAAATTTCTATTTGCACGATCCCTTATTATTTCCATACCCAAAATAAATTTTGCAGCACCCAAATCCTTCATGTCAAATTCATAAGATAACTGAGATTTTAGTAATTTTATCATCTCCTTATTGTTACCAATTAATAACATGTCATCCACATACAAAACAATTATAACAAAATTTTCACCTTCTTGTTTAAAATACACACACGAATTTGCTTTACCTTTTTCAAGCGCCCAATGTCAAAAAAACCTATCAAATTTTTGGTTCCACATTCTTGGAGATTACTTCAAGCTGTAAAGAAACTTTTTCAACTAGCATACCAAGTCCTCCTTACCTTTTACCCTAAAGCATTCTGGTTGTGACATGTATATGTCTTCATAAAGTTCACCATGTAGAAATGATGTTTTCACATCCATCTGTTCTATTTCAAAATCAAAAGTAACAAAAATAGCCAACAAAAATCTAATTGAAGTTAGTTTAGCCACAGGAGAAAAAATCCCACCAAAGTCAATTCCCTCAACTTGAAAAAATCCTTTTGCTACCAAGAAAACCTTGTACTTCTCAAACTTTCCTTCTATATTGTACTTCTTCTTAAATACCCACTTATAATCAACAGGTTTTCTTCTAGGGGTAATTTCACCAAGTTCCACATATTATTTGTATCTAGGGACTCTATTTCTTTCTCCATAGCCATTTTCCAAGACTTATTCTCTCTTGACTGAAGTGCCTCTTTTATAGTCTTGGGTTTATTAGTAACTGATACATTAAATATAGAACAAATATTTGAAGGGTTATACCTTTTTGGGAGTCTTCTCTCAATTTGATCTCAAACTTGGAGTTCTAAGTTTTTCATCTTCAACTTCCTCCTCACCTTCTCCCTCTAAATTTTCATCTTCAACTTCCTCCTCACATTCTCCCTCTAAATTTTCCTCTTCAAACTCTCTCAATATTTCATCTTCTTCTATAGCACTAGGTTCTACCGTAGGTTCTTCCTCTTGTTCCAATTTTACTTGAACTATTTTAGGTCCTTGCCTGGTTGTATTTCTTGTTTTGAAACCACTTTTTTTTATCTAAATATCATATTACAACTATAAACAATATTTTGTATTTCTGGGTTCCACAACTTATATTCTTTAATGTCAATACTATAACCCACAAATAAATATTTTTTAGATTTATAGTCTAGCTTAGTCCTTTTCTATTTTGGGACATACATATAAGCATCACAAAAAAAAACTCTTATATAATTGAAAGAGGGTTTCTTACTAGTCCACACTTTTTATGGAGTCTTATCCATCAAAGCTAAGGTAGGAGATCTATTGATAAGATAAAAAGTAGATAACATGGTGTAGACACCAAAATCTAGGCATTTGCATTTCATCACACAATTTTGCATAATAATATATGTCTAAGTCTAAACTTAGGCATATAATTCCTGCACATCATTCACCCACATTGCACATCACAATTCTGCATAATAATATATGCCTAAGTCTAAACTTAGGCATATAATTCCTGCACATTATTCATCCACATTGCACATTTTAGTTCTGCATAACATTATGTGCCTGAGTTTTGACTTAGGAATAAAATCCTGCACATAACTATATTTTCTAGATTTTATTAAATATGTGAAATATCCACCTAGGATACCCTCTCTCCTCACTTGACATGTGTCCTAGCCACATCACCATCACCCACTTGCCACATCTCACACCTCACTCCACACTTCACTCCACTTGCACCTACCCACTTGCCACATCTCACACCTCACTCCACACTTCACTCCACTTGCACCTACCCACTTGCCACATCTCACACCTCACTCCACACTTCACTCCACTTACACCTACCCACTTGCCACATCTCACACCTCACTCCACACATCACTCCACTTCCACCTACCCACTTGCCACATCTTACACCTCACTCCACACTTCACTCCACTTGCACCTACCCACATGCCACATCTCCCCAGTTAAGTGAGACACTTCTAGTGACTCACTATAACTTCCCAGGATAGGTGGCTACCCAGTCCCTACCACTTGGCAGCCCTGGATTACCACCTATCCTTCCCTCCAAAACCCTTAAAGGTCTATAAAGGCACCATCACATGACCAAGAAAAAGAGAAGGCATAGAGGAGGGGAATGCTAATGTTATGTTTCCTAGATTGTGCTCATGTAAGCAATTATAATAATCTTCTTTCATTTTTATTTTGCATTAGTCATTTTATCATAATCATTGTAAACATGTGCTACTAACATATTTCTTGCTTCCATGTGTGCAGGTATACAACTCAACTCAAGGTGCAAATCTTATTTCAATGATGGTCACAACTCACAAACCCACCTCCAACCTCGATTATAGCTTGAAGAGACAAAGACACCATGTTTGATTTGTAAAAAGGATTACCTCCTTATGGACATCTTATTGTAAAATGCACCCTTAAAGGTTCAATTTGTATCCCAAGGAACAACTTTCCAAAACATAATACAAGGATTCATTTTTATTGCAATGGTGTTGTTTTTTTATGCATACACATGGCTTCTGCCTAGAATTTTATCTCTAACCCTACACCACTTAGTGTGACCACAAAAATGGCCTCACACCTATGCTTCCTATTGCATAAAATGAAATAAGAGAAATAATAGACGCATGCAAAATTGAAAACAAATGGAAAGAATAAAAATACTTTTATTCCATTCTAAAGAAACCAATTCCATTTACAATTGTGTCCCTCTTAGGGATACCATTTTGATACTCTTATTACAATAGGAAAAGCAATGTTCCCTATCAAGGGTAAATGTGAGTTTTAGGCCATTCGGGGTGACACGAACTGCTCTAGGGTGGAGTTGACCCTCTTCTCTGCGTTGAGGAAGGAATTGGATGGTTGAATCTCCTTTGAATCTTCTTTCCTACGGTCAATAAACAACATAAAAGCATTAAAAGCATAGGCAACCTCTCATGATGAGGTCCTTTAAGGAATATAAACATAAATATACCACAACACTAATAAAACCAAGAAAACGAATAAATCATGTTAAGCCTATGCAATACTTGAAAATATTAATTGAAACATGTAACTGGGAAGTACAACTATCTATCTAGTGGATTGATTACATGAAATGAAGCATGATAACATAAAAATGAGCTAATTATGTCCTATTTGCCATAATGAAATAAGCTTGGTGAAAACCTTAATTTTATCAGTCAAAGTATCTAAACTGCTAAATAAACCACCAAGATGTTTGATCTAACTTAGTGAGATCCAATGCAAAAAGAATAGTAAGGAGATCTTTCACTGATTGCAAATCATGACTCAAATGAGCGGTCTACACTGTACACCATGGCTGTCAGCCGTGACGGGAAACAAAGTAGTTTTACCCTCCAAATACAAGGTTTTGGGCTTGATCCTCCTTGTCAAATTGATGGTCAAGGGTCACCTTGATGTCCTCTAACTGGTTTGGTGGTTGAATTGCACAATTGGGCCTCCGTTTGCCCAAATTTTTGTTTCTTGGCGTTATAGCTCCTTAGGGCATCCATGACACAAATTGACATGATGCTTGATGAATTGGCAAATGAATGGCAACAAAACTCTCTTAGTACACTCAGGTGAGTCTACAATCTAACAGGGCTTCGCTATCACAATGCACTATATCTTTTGCCCTAATTTGAAGGGGTACTTATAGGATTACCCAAGGGCTAGGAGTGGCTTCATGGAGAAGCCAAGATCAAGAAGAAGTGGTTAGAACAGTTGGATTGGAAGCATCTAGAATCTTACGTCCTTCAACTACTTTCTTCTAGAATAAAGGGTCATTCAAACTGATTTGGCTCTGATGAAGGCCAAATAAACTTTAGTTCTAAACCACGAGTGACAGTTGTGGCCTAGACTGTGAACCATAGGTGTCAGCAAGGGTTCAGACTGTAGACTACAGATCTCAACGACGGTTTGAGTTGATTAGGCTAAGGAGCCCAAATTGAGTGGTTAAAACCACTACTCTATCTTGAAGTTTATCCAATATCTTCCATATGGTCTTGTAGCATGTCCCATATGAGTAGTCACCATCGACATGACGTGTTTTAAGTGTCGACAGATACCCCTTTTATGATGCATTGTGAGATTGAACAATGCATGATCAAAAATACACCATCTAAAATGATGTCAAAGGTTGCATGATGATGATTGATCTGATCAACATTATATGTCCCAAGTCTTGCAAAAGGACATGCATCCTCGAATCATTGCTTCCAACTGGGTGAAAGGCTTAAATTTTAAGAAGTTTACACTCGTCATCAGAAATTCGGGTAGCTTTGGTGCTACAATAGGAGTTAGGCCTATATAACTGAAATGAGGAGAGCTACAAACTAAACTATCATAGTTGCTATTTACCCCAAGCAAAGGGGTAAGCTTATGATAGTCATTGACAATGATTCGCAAGGATGAATGCAATTTGACAAGATCAAGGGATCTTCTATTGATTTTGATTATGATTATGAAAGTATGACTACCCCCTCAAGCGACGATTCGATGAGGGTAATGACCATTGAATGAAGTGACGAGGTTGCTTGACCACTATGAATGATCTAAAAAAACTTAGAATTTAATATTTAATTACTTGACTAGGCTTAGTTCAGCTTATGATTCCAACTGTTAATAGTAATTGCACATTTCTATCCCATGGAGTGGTCGGGTTGCAATAGCCTTCTTAGGAAATCAAAATAATACAATTTGAATTAGATTTATGTTGAATCAATTTGTCGATAATATACTGAAAAGATGTCATAGGAGAAATGACATGAAACAACTCATTCTCGTGGAGCGATCTAGCCTCAAAGACCTTCTTCGGGATTGAAAAGAAGCATATCAAATCAATGATGACAATTTTGACCCAAATGTCCTTATGGTTATTTATTCATCTCATCAGATTGCATGGAGTTTCAGTCACTGCAACCACCAAGTATCTAGGATAAATAACTAAATACGAGGTGCATTTGGATTTTGACTTGTTTAATAATATTTTTTTTTTACTTTTTGAGTGTTTAATTGATCATAGTGCTTGAAAATCACCAAATTTGCTAAATTGATTTCTCTTATTGAGATTCTAATTTGTTAGGAATCATTAATTTTTTATTTAAAACCTTCCCACGGTGGGATTTTGGTGCATTTAATACTAGTTGTGAACTGCATGCACAGGCAATAGTTGGAAATATCAAATTTGGAAACCATGGCTCAGAGTTGCGGAGGATACCCACTCTACAAGTACTTAGAGGACCAGATATAGGACCAGGGAGATAGGGCAGTCTTCTACTAGCTCGAGCCACAGGATGCACAAGACTGAGAGGACTCATAGGTCTTCGAGCACTCATGGTGCTAGCTCGCAGAGGACTCACAGGGATGGTGGAGGCGATGGAGGTGCCTCATAGACTAGGGGTACAGGCCCTATTTAGTATAGATCTCAAAGATACTTTGTTGTACTATTTTTGAGTGTAAGGTCGAGGACCTACACAGTTGTAGCCTACGGGCATTTTGATATACCCTTGATGTACTCTTTTTGGACACACACACACACACACACACACACACACATATATATATATATATATGAGATTGATCATTTTGGCTCATTATGTGTACTTGTTTATTTTTTATTTTATGTTTATGTTATGCACATGGATGCAGATGTTCATATTGATGCTATGCTTATATGATGTGATGTATGGATGACATGCACTAGATAGCTATTTTAATTTATGATGATGATGGTATGCAATGATCTAGATGCTTAGATGTGCTATTTATGATGGATGCATATGGATGTGATGTTTACTTTTAAATGCATATTTAATTTTGCTTTATTGTATGCATTTAATTTATGATGATGTCATGATATGCTGGTGCAATGTATGTAATGCATTATTTACATGATGGTAATCTAATGTAAATGAACATGTATGCTTTAATCACTTAAAACATAAGGAATGAATGTGATATGTGTTTAACAATCTAATGGATGACACCACAAAATGTGTAAAAATCATGAATGTAATTGAAAATCCTCATTACAAGAATTTAATCAATTAATCACCCATATATGAAATGCAATGATATGAAGTGGTATGATGCGAATGATATAATATGTCACTCTATATTCCTTTTGCAATTTGAAATATATGCACAATATAGTCAGTGGTCATCTAAATATCATTTATGATATCCATCCGATATCTATCCTATATCTTGATTGTGCTCAATGTAATGATGTATCACGGATTCGATACTTTGCAATTTGATGATTGAATGAATTTTATTTTTGATGGTTTGTGATCTTTGGTATTTTGTTGCTATTAGAGAAATATTTGAGGTTTTCCATGAGACTCAAACACCCTAGTAGACTTATCAAAAGTTGTATACTGACCAAACTAGACTTCTGAAATGTAAGGCTTTTGCTAGGATAGGCCCTAACTATTCATTATCCCTGTGTGTGCAAATGAGTATATTAAGATAAAGCATAAGCATACCCCGATGTCAGGCAGGATTCTTTCAGCCCATTTCTAAGATAGGGGATCCTCATATGTTTATCCAATCCTAGGTTTAGATTTCAGTTGGACTAGACCACTAGGCGATATAGGACACCTGAAGCTAGCTCTTCCACATTCAAACATTGGTCTGTACATAAGCGAGGTGCTAATGCATCAGATATATCATCATGCATAAGGTATAGTAGTGTTGAAAATTCTAGGGATTCAAGTTCGCCCCCTTCTTTTCTTCAATTTTTTGGGATACTTGCTCATATATAGTGATAAAAATCACTGTTTATTTTTGTACTATAGTGATAAGAATCATTGTTTATTTTGTACTTTCTCTTTTTTTTTTTTTTGAGCAAGGGATTTGATACTGATTTAACTTCCTTTGTACAATTTGTCTTCATTTGACTTGACTTTTTGGAATTTACATTTGATAATTTTCTTTAGAAACTTCCTTTGGGGATTTTACTTTGGGAAACTATTTTTAGGATATCGATCTTATGATATCAATATGGGATATCAATATGGGATGTCGATCTATGATATCGATCTAGGGTATCAATATTGAGGATTGATGTGGGATATCACTCTGGGATATTGCTCATTTTATCGTAAGCAAGGGATTCTGGGTAGGGAATAAACTTGTCCTTTTTCCAATTGCCAACATTTCCCATACCATCCACACAGGGGGATAAGCAAGAATAACTCTTTTCACCTCAGGATACCTGGTCCTACTTCGTGGCTTTCATATTCCCCTAGTCCTTATTAGGATTTTTTAATTTGTTGATTAGTGATAGGATTATGATATGCTAAGGGCTATACTAACTAGACCTCATCTACAAAAGCAAAGCAAGCTTTCTATCAACTCTTGAGAAGACCTCTAGGTATGGTTGAATGACCAGAAAACCCTAGTATATTCTTCATAGCAACAAAATGGGTTGTGTTGAAAAACATAATTACTCACATGAATGATGGATTATGATAAATGCAGAGGTGCATGATTGAAACACAAACGTGGCGTCATTTGTAAGACTGAGAACACAATCCATTCTACTATGGAATGCAATGGATGAAAATGCCTACATGCAATGTGATGAAGTAAATGCATGTGTAAATGAAAATGCATAATGCAAATGCAAATATTTTTTATTTTGATATTTTTCTAATTTTTATGGATTTTGAGCCTTTATATTTGACCAAACGATGAGCTAGCAGATGCCTTTGGAGCCTTTTTGGATTGACCAAGCAATTTTAAGAAAACCCTTTGAGCCTTTTGGGATTGACCAAGCATTTTAAGAAACCCTTGGAGCCTTTTAATTAACCAAAGGACTTACAAATGCCTTTGGAGCCTTTTCTGGATGACCAAGCTTTTAAAACATTGGAGCCTTTTGGGGATGACCAAGCGGTTCTAGCAACCCTTGGAGCCTTTTGGGGAGGGTATGCTACCCTATGTACCCCTAGTGTACGTGCCACTCGATGACAGTGAGGGAGGTGCGATACCTCTAGACCCCTCGCTTTGCCTTATCGAATTTGGCGTGGATGGTGGGGAAGGTATGCTACCTTGGAGACCCCCAGCGTGCATGCTATCCACTAAAATGTAATCAACTTGTTTAGGAAGAGTGATAGAAATCAACTCTCCCAAATGAGGAATGGACCTCAACGGAGTGCCTATGTCTTGGTGGGGTTGAACGAGTGAACCATCCTCGCGGATCGCGTCTCATTCTACTAGGTCTTGGATGACCCTCTTAAATGATTGACAATCCTGAATGTCATGTCCATGCGCTCGATGATACACACAAAAGGGGCTCTCATCAGGTGACCCAGTCTTGGATGCCCTTTGCTTGACTTCGGGCAATACGAATGCCTTTGCCTCATGTAACTTTTGGAACAAAGTTAGAATAGTCATCTGAAATGAAACTATTCGTTGCACTGGCTTATTGGGCCTACGAGGCGACTGACGACCTTGGGGTCGCACATGAGGAGGTGTGACCTCCACTTCAGCATGTTGGGGCACTATAAGAGAACCATCTACATGATAAACCCCCCTATCTATAATATTTTGCACCACACTCTTGAATTCATGACAATCTCGAATGCCATGACCCTCTATTCGATGATAGAGACAATAGTGATGCTCCCTGTAACCCATAGGTTTAGCTCTATTTGGGTCTAAAGGGATGATATCAGGCAAGGTGATGACCTTAGCCTCTTGCAGCTTCTGAAAGATGTCAGACATAGACTCTTTTAAAGGAGTCCAAATGCGCTATGACTATTTTGGGTGCTCGACCCACATTGGTTTGCTTTGAGGACCCAATGGTTGGGTTGGCCGCATGGGCTCTTGCTTTTGCTGAGGTTTTTCCTATACTTGCACAGGAAGTGGTTCGGCCTCAAACAAGGGATGTTTTTGTGATCCCAGTTTCCCAAGTTGGTTCATGATAAAATGCAACGCCTTATCTTGCTCATCCATTCGATGTTCCATTTGTTCTAGATGACTTAGAATGGCTCGCAAGACTGACAAAGAGTTCATATGTATTTCCAATGACTGATTTGAAATACCTTTGTCTATTGAAGGAAACAGAAAAGTGGATGCTAGAGATCCATTAGGTAATTGCAAATCACCTATTTCCTTCATTTGGGTTGATGCGGATGCTTCTTGATGATACACTTCGTTAGTGCTATCCACATGCTCATGCGCATGACTCAGTTCATGTTGTTGCTCGACTTGAAAGAATTGAACTGTGTCAGATTTAGTACCCCCATCCTGATATGGGGTACACACTTGCTCTTGTCCTTGAGAAGGTGGCACAAGAAATGAGTCAGGAGTGACTAATTTTAAAGGTTCGGACCCCTTTGATGTGGAAGCAATGTCTGATTGCCCCATCTCTTGCTTTATTTGCTCTAGAGTCACTCGATCCTCTGACCTAATGTCAACCATTCCCACAAACTCATGAGAAGATGACTCCACAATTGCATGAGTCGTAGGTGACTCATCAACCTATTGGGGTTGTAGCATCTCAATTGCAACAACTGACTCTTCCTCATGCTCAAACGATGCATCAAGGATAGGATCAATAGGTAGAGACTCGACAAGGAGCTGACCTAAATCCTCAATGGTCTCCATGATGGGTGACATCATGGTGTCTGCCTCCATATGCTCTGTATATTCACCATCATCCTCATGAGGTCTACCTTGTGACATGATGGATGATGAGGGTATGATACACTCGGGTGCATCCATGACCATGCTAGGTACTTCCCCCTCGATAGGAGTATGAGGGTCCTCTAATGACACATCCAAGGTAGCTGTGAGCATCTCTATGATTGGGTTCATCAGTCCTTCCCTTCTAGGAAAGTCCAAATATGAAGGAGTCATAGGTGACTCCACAGGTGATAGCGGTGGTGATGGTAACTCCACAATAGTCTGCAAGGCTGCATCCAAACTTTGGATAGACTCATCATGTTTAGTGTTTGGATGCGTAGGTGCCCCACTAGGTTCCTGTGGATGATCCCCTAGTTTGTAATACTTGAAAGGATCTGGGTCCGCCTCAACCACATGGACTTCATTTGCATGGGTGTACTTAATGCACTGATGCACTATGGATGGTACGCACTCCATGGCTCTTATCCATGACCTTCCAAGCAGTAGGTTATACTGTCTTGAACCCTCTAAAATGTAGCACAATGTAGAAATAATATTTTGTCCCACCTCGATGGGGAGGACTATTGTGCCTATTGTAGGGGATTCCACATCATTAAAATCTTGTAGCATGAAATTCGATGCCTTGATGTGGGAAGGTGGAATTTTGAGATGTTTGAATGCAGAGGTGGTGATAATATTGATGGACGATCCTGTATCAACCAACACTCACTTATACGCAATCTGATTTATCCTCGCTATGATGTGCAGTGGAGGATCAGATTCCTTGACAGGGACAGGTTTGACTTCCTATTTATGGAAAGTAATCACAGGTTCCTTATACGGTGGAATAGACTGTATATGCATCAAGGATTGTGACAACTTTCGAGCATTGACATTGCTCACCTGTCTGACTTGCCTACTCTCAACCTCATGCTTGAGCATGGGATCCTTAAGCATATCTTTTTGTTGCTTATCAATAGCCGATGATATGTCTGTCTATCTAAGAGAATGGCTATCTACTTGCTTAAGAGGTAACTCTTGATGATGCGTAGGGTGCATCACGTTGACTTGTTGCCTAAGCACTCTAGGTATGAGCTTCTTTTCAGGAGTTACCTCACATGATTGTTCTTCACGTAATTTTTGTTGGTAAATCCTCCCTTCACGTTGTTGGAGCCCATCCAACCTTTGTTGATGTGATCTCTTCTCCTCTGAGTACTCATGCTCTAGGCATTCCCGCTCAATGCGTGCTTCCTCCAATTGACTTTGGAGTAGTCACCCACTATGGACTGTATGAGACTCAGGTTTCCTATATGACCGACTCATGGAGTAAGATCCACAACTCTCTATCTCACTAGGGGGAGACCTAATGACGTGGGTTCTCTCTGTGTGTGAAGAAACCCCATGGCCTGTATGGGTGGACCCCCTACGTGATGAAGGGGGCTCACGATGACTATCAGAATGTCATGCTGGGAGGATTAGATCCTCAGGTGAATGATGTGTATGATGCCTAGCAAGGAGGCGTGCGAGATCTGAAAGATCCTCAGGGGAATATCGAAGGCATTGAGGGCCTCTCCATGCATATTTTGAGTCATTAGCTCGTGATTGAGCTTGACTATGCCTAGTTGTCATGATGTGCCAACTACACAAGTCTTGAGAGGAAACCTCTCTTACTAAAAATTTTGGCCTCAAGGAAGGCCTTATCTTGATGAATTAAGCAATAAAGAAGCATACAATGTAAACAATGTGATTATCTCCTTTACATTTTAAAAGTGAGCCCTAAACTGTTTGATGTTGTTTCAAGATTTGTTGTATCAGTATTAGAAACTCTTATCATGTTTGAAAGCTTGTTGGATGATAATCTTAGTTTAATTGGCTTTCACCTGTATACTCATAGCTCGACAACCTGGCTATGAACTCCAAGTCACGTAATCCAACCTATAATGTGTGGTAATGAAGCCCACACATGGTCAGGGAGCATAGGTCCTCCCAGATCCTCACCCATTTTCACCCAATCAGCGTCATACCCTTCGAAGAGGAGTATATGCAAATTTTCTAGGCTACGAAAGGTTCTTGGATCCGGTATTGGTCTAGAACATAAGGTACATGGGATTTGGGCCAACGGATGGAAATCACCTCCACCATCATTGAAACCCTACTAGTGGTTGGATGTCACTTCCAACTCACTAGCGTTTAATTGAAACGTGGTGTGTGTGGTTCATTTTAATTGTTGCATGAAAATAAAATGCATCATACAACATTCATGCTCATTTCCTACATGATATGCAGTGAAAGAACTTTTCAAATTTAGAAAATGCAAGCTACATCCTACATGCTCTTTTCGACAATGCACTTTACGATGTAAATGGCCACTAATTGGGCCTTAGACATGCAAACCAACACATAATTTAATCTAGCACGCTGGATTCTAGGGCGGACTACACTCAGAGGTCCGTTGTTCCTAGCAATGCCTAGCTAAAACGTAAAAAGAATTGAAACCCTAGGACCTAATCCATTTTCCTTTTCTTTTATGTGTCCTAATTAAATTTCCTTTTCACGCAAACTGGAAAAACACAAGCAGTAAAAATAGAAACAAGGGTTAAAAATGGGACCTACCTCAGATCCTCATATGATAAAGCTTTGAATCCCTACTGTCTACTATGTCTACTGTAAACCATAGCTCTATCACATGGTTGCTACTGTAGACCGCATCTTGAAGTCGCGGGCCAACAATGAGACCACAGCTGTCAACCGTGGTTTGCACCTGATATCCAAAAACACAAAAAGGTCAAAAATCAGAGGCTAAAAATGTGGAGTTCCACCATGATCGCCTTATGTGACCACCAAAATGGCCTCACACCTATGCTTCCTACTGCGTAAAATGAAATAAGAGAAACAAAGTAGATGCATGCAAAATTGACAACAAATGGGAAGAAGAAAAACACTTTTATTCCATTATAAAGAAGCCAATTCCAGTTACAATTACGTCCCTCTTAGGGATACCATTTTGATACTCTTATTACAGTAGGAAAAAGCAATGTTCCCTCTTAAGGGTAAATGTGAGTTTTAGGCCCTTCGGGGTGACACGAACTGCTCTAGGGTGGAGTTGACCCTCTTCTTCGCGTTGAGGAAGGAATTGGATGGTTGAATCTCCTTTGAATCTGCTTTCCTACGGTCAATAAACAACATAAAAGCATTAAAAGCATAGGCAACCTCTCATGATGAGGCCCTTTAAGGAATATGAACATAAATATGCCATAACACTAATAAAATCAAGAAAATGAATAAAGCATGTTAAGCCTATGCAATACTTGAAAATATTAATTGAAACATATAACTAGAAAGTACAACTATCTATCTAGTGGATTGATTACATGAAATGAAGCATGATAACATGAAAATGAGCTAATTATGTCCTATTTGCCATAATGAAGTAAACTTGATGAAAACCCTAATTCTATCAGTCAGAGTCTCTAAAATGCTAAATAAACCACTAAGATGCTTAATCTAACCTAGTGAAATACAATGCAAAAAGAACAGTAAGGAGATCTTTCACCGATTGCAAACCATGGCTCAAATGAGCGGTCTGCACTGTACACCATGACTGTCAGCCATGATGGGCAACAAAGTAGTTTTGCCCTCCAAATCCAAGGTTGTGGGCTTGATCCTCCTTGTCAAATTGATGGTCAAGGGTCGCCTTGATGTCCTCTGACTGGTTTGGTGGTTGAATTGCACAATTGGGCCTCCGTTTGCCCGAATTTGTGTTTCTTGGCGTTCTAGCTCCTTAGGGCATCCATGGCACAAATTGACATGATGCTTGATGAATTGGCAAATGAATGGCAACAAAACTCTCTCAGTACACTCAAGTGAGTCTACAATCCGACAGGGCTTCGCTATCACAATGCACTATATATTTTGCCCTAATTTGAAGGGGTACTTATAGGATTACCCAAGGGCTAGGGGTGGCTTCATGGAGAAGCCAAGATCAAGAAGAGGTGGTTGGGATAGTTGGATTGGAAGCCTCTAGAATCTTCCATCCTTCAACTACCTTCTTCTAGAACAAATGGTCGTTCAAACCGATTTGGCTCGGATGAAGGCCAACTGAACTTCAGTTCTAGACCATGGGTGACAGTTGCGGCCTAGACTATGAACCGTAGGTGTTAGCAATGGTTCAGACTATAGACCATAGGTCTCAACAATGGTTTGAGCTGATTAGGCCAAGGAGCCCAAATTGAGTGGTTAAAACCACTGCTCTATCTTGGAGTCTATCCAAGATCTTCCATATGGTCTTGTAGCATGTCCCATATGAGTAGTCGCCATCGACATGATGCGTTTTAGGTGTCTACACTTAGCATGCTTCTGATCTTATCCATCAATGTTATGTTCATCCATTTTGCAACTCAATTTTGTTGTGGAGTATACAAAGTTGTTTTCTGTATTTCTATTCCAAAGTCATTGTAAAATTGCTCAAATTCATTAGAGCAATATCACCATTGTCACTTCTCAAAACCTTTATCTTTTTCTCTGATTTTTTACAAGAGTCTTAAACTCTTTAAATTTATTGAAAACATCATATTTATTCCGTAAAAAATATACCCAGGTTTTTTCTTGAAAAGTCATCTATAAATGTAACAAAATAGATAGATTTACCTAACGATGGTACTTTTTTAGGTACAAACACATCACTATGAACTAGATGTAAAATTCCTTCAAATCTTGTAGCAGTACTAAGAAATTTGACTTAGGTTTGCTTTCCAAAAACATAGTGCTCATAAAATCAAAATTTAATGGACAATAAAAAATTCCTTCATCTATACCTTTCATTTTTAATGTTCGAAGGCCTTTCTCACCAATATGCCCCATGTGTTGATGCTGCAACATTATCTTCACTTTTGGAATACTCGAAGCCACTTCTACCATATTATTCTCCTCTATAGATAAAGATTTATTGTAATCAATACTTACATTGCTAGCCTCAAGTCTAAATAAAGTTTGTGTATGAACTCCCCTTGCCAACACCAAGAATCCACAAATAATCTTGCAGTTATCCTTATTGAATACCATAGTCACACCCATGTTATTCATCTTACTCATAAATATCATATTCCTTGCCAAATCCAAAATATGCAACACCCTAGGAAGGGTTTTAATTCTTCCATATTTTAACCTTAACTTAAATCTTCCTTGGCCTATTATTTTGTCACATTGTCTCAAAAATACTTCACCTCCATTTATCTTTTCAGATTCACAGAACCTCTCTCTTTAAGCAGTCATATTAAAGGAAGCACTTGATTCAATCAACCATGAGTCATGGCATTCACTTGAGCACACTGCAACTAAGAATAAGTTCCCTGAATATTCATTTATGGTCATTGTTTTTGTAGAATTTTCTTTATTAGATGATTGACTAGTATTAGCATATTTAGATTTGCAGTCTCTTTTATAATACCCTATTTTACCACACTTCCAATATTTTCTCTTTTCTGGAGCAATATATTTACCCCTAGATCTCGATTTTCTCTCTTGATTTATTTTTTCTTTTTCTTGAGAACAACCTCTCACAACTAAGGCATCATTTTGATGATAATACTCAAAATATTTTTTTCTCATTTTCTCAAATAGCAATGTTCCTACTATATCCTCTACTTTCAATATAGAAGTAGTATTGGTGATAGCCATAACTATGTTATCCCACGAATCAAGTAATGAATAAAATAAAGTAATACACTTTTCTTCTTCATCCATTTTTACTTCAACAAAGTTTAATTGACTTGCCACAATGTTAAAAGTAGTCAGTATTCAACCACAAAGTCAACATCATTCATCTGAAGTGAATACAACTTCTTTTATAGAAAGAGTTAATTTACCAACGACTTTGTCTGATACAAAGTTCCTATCTTATATCATAAAAAAATTATTGTGGTCTTTGTTGATACATTCAATAATATCAAATCAGATAAACAATATCTAATAGAGCTCCTCACTTTCCTATTGATATTCAACCAATCCTCATATTCCATTAATATTGGTTCTATTTTCGAGACCACAATCCATTGATCTCTATCAACCAACAAATCCTCCATCTTGAGTTTGCATAACTCAAAATTATGTCCATTAAATTTTTAATCTCTACCTGTGTGCTTCCTATCATTTTCCTTCGTCCAAATTCTTTCGCATACGGCTCCCACTCAAGAATTAATTTATCACAGGGTTGAAACCCTTACTCCTCAAACAAAGCTAAAACCTAGTTTAAGGATGATAGGCCAAAAACATTTTGAGCTAAGTTCCCTATAACTAAAATAGTTCTTGCCAAAAATAACTTGTAAAGGTAGGGTCTCTATCTGACACAATAAATGTGGGTACTCCTTGAAGGTGAAATATGAAGTCTAAAAATATTTAGACTCCTATAAAGGCTCTATAGGGATGATATCAGGAACAAAAATGAGCATACTTAGGCAACCCTTCAATAAAATCCATAAAATATCTACCCATACTTGTTTTAAAATTGGTATGATTGAAGGGTTCCAAGGGAACAAACAATTTATCCTTTCATTCTTTGACACTTGTCACATTTTGTCCCAAAATTTTAAATATTCCTCTTCATTACCTTTCAAAAGAAAGTATCCTTGGCCCCTTCATAAGTTTTTATAAACCCAAAATATCTCATTATTGGTGAGGCATGCATTTATTGCAAGATGAATTCTCGCATTTGTGAGGTTTGAGGGATACTAATCCGGTCATGATATCTCAAATATTGTTCATTCCAAGTGTATTCAGTGCATGAGTTGGGATTTTCTTGTAGTTTGTTGATCAAAGTTTACAAGCCACAATTCTTGGCCATTTCTTCTCAAAGATTATTAATCCATTGAGGGATTGGGGAAGAGAGAATTTAAATACTATGATCTTCAAATTGTTGGGATAGTGCACTAGCCATGCTATTCTCCTTTTATTTTTATATGTGATTTCATAACCATTTCCCATCAATTTAGAGACCCACTTTTATTGTTTAGGTGTGGCTACCCATTGTTCCAATAAGTACTTGAGACTTTGGTGGTTGATTTTGATTGAAAAATAATTTCCAATGAGATATGGCCTCCAATGATTAACAAAATATAAAATGGCTATCATCTCCTTTGCATAAGTAGATTTACAAAATTTTGGCCTAAAAGTGCTTTACTGGTGAATGCAAGAGGTCTTCCTTCTTGTATCAAAACAACCTCAATTTCATTTTCTGAAGCATCACTTTCAATGACAAAAGGTTTAAAAAAATATGCATGGCTAACATCGAGTGGTTTTCATGGCTTTATTTAATTCATTTAAAGTCTTCTTCATTGGTTCTAACCAAATAAAAGAATTGTTTTTTGACATGGTTGTTAAAGGAGCTACTATATTTCTATAGTTCTGTATAAATTTATGGTAATACCCCATGAGTCCCAAAAATGCTTGAAGTCCTTTGAGGGTGTGAGGCTTTGGTCATTCTTGAACAACTTGAATCTTTTTAAGATCGATTTTAACTCCATATTTGGTGACAATGTGTCCTAAATAATCCACTTCTTGCAATCCAAAAGAACATTTAGACCTCTTGGCATAAAGTTGATTTTTTTTGTACATGGTGGAATCGGTAGCCGTCATGAATCTAGGTAGGTTGTCCAACTTTTTATGGATGTCATAGTATTATGCACTGTCCGCCCTATAAATTTTTTTAGGTAAAATAAATTTTAGTGAATAAAAAATAATGATAAAGTTTAGTTTTTATAAAAAAAAAAATTATCCAAGGTATTAACTCGAGAAGTTAGATTCTTCAACTTTAAAAAAGAGGATCGAAGTTTTAACTCTTATTAAGGAAATATGCTTAAAATAGTTAACTCGATGTAATACCACTTTGTGGTGATGAGCAGTTAGATTCCTCAACTTAAAAAAAAAAGGAGATGGAGGTTCAACTCTTACCAAGGATACATGCTTAAAATAGTCAACTCAACTTTTAAGAAAAAGGAGATGGAGGTTCAACTCTTACCAAGGATACATGCTTAAAATAGCCAACTCAGTGTAATACCACTTTGTGGTGATGATCGGTTAGATTCCTCAACTTAAAAAAAAAAGATCGAGCTCCAACTTAAGGACATATTCTTAAAATAACTAACTCGATATAATTCCAAGTGGTATGATTGGGGTGATGATGTAATAAAGTAGTTTTAAAATAAATAAATTAATTAAGTTTTTTTTTACAAATTCATGCCTCTATTGTGCACATGTCATTGAGTGTTCTCCTCATTAAAGAACCTGGAAAAGTTTATTCGATAAATAGTTTTTCCCCTCTAAGTATATGGGTTATTCTCAACATATCCATAAAAATTTAGGTTTTTAATCCTAAGCACCTCAATGTCTTGACTCATATGATCCTGCTTATGTTGACATTCTGCTATTATGGTGAAAAGAGAAGATATTTGACCCTTGAGTTCTATGAGGGCATCCAATTTGAAAAGTTGTTCCTTGTTCACTATGACCTCTATTAGTTTTTTTTTTAAATTTAGGGAAAAACCCTTGCAAGGATGCATTGGTCTGAGAAATCATGACAAGGGGATTCTACACCATCAACATCACCCGACAGTCACGCTCAGTCTTGACCGCACTAGCATTATCAACTGGATTTTGGGTACCTGATGTGCATTTGGTAGGGTGGATATTCGAACCAGGGACCTCCCTTGGAGGATTGCCCTACCCTCTCCAACTCACCTACAACACGTGGGTTTATGGACTCTATTAGTTGATAATGGGTCTTAGGGGCATTTATTAAAAATAAAAATTTTATTTTTAGTAGTTACTATTTTTAGTAAGGGTCCCAAAAAAGTGTATGGATGCTTTATAAAAACATGATCAACTCGATGAGATGATCATAATGGGCTATATCCCAAAATGATAATTTTTGGAAACCTAGACTATTTTTAGTAAGGGTCTTAAAAAAGTGTATGGGTGCTACATACCAAAATGACCAGCTCAATGAGAGGATCATAATGAACTATATCTCAAAATTTCTTTTTTTGATAGCCAATACTATAAAACAAGGGCTTCCAGGTTGTGTATCTGCTTCCAAACTCTTTGAATTTCACTTTTTTTGTCCTGTGAGCTCTACTCTTGATAAGGTGAGTAGGGAATGGATGGATTCTAGGTTAGGGTTTGTGTACTCTCCATAGCCCTATATTATACTGTAGCATTGATCAATAATGCTCAGACCAATATTTCAGGTAAGTACTCAAGGAGGGTTTTACACATACCCTTGAGCACACTACTTGTTTATCTAACAATATGGGTGGGTAATCTTCTTGAATGTTGTGCTTGGTGCACTATAAATTTTAAATGATTGACCAGTTCCTTATACATGAAGGTTTGGCTAAGGGTTCCTAAAAGGATATCCCAATATACATGAGGTATGTGGAAGCTCAAATCTGTGTATGGGTATTTTCGAAAGCCTAGGTATTGGAGCCTAATCACCCCTCACTTCATTAGATGCTTTATGAGCAATCTAGCTTAGCCAATAATATTAGGAACCTTCTAATTAAAATAAGCACATACACATAAATATTGCAATAAAATCAATAATTCATGAAAGAATAAAATATTACAATACAAAATGTAAATGCAAAAATATATATTAATCTCACAAATTATAATACACAATTGTTGACCTTTTTGAAGGGGCAACTTCCTTCAACACTTTGATTCAATATGTAAAAAGATACATTCATTTATGCCCCCTTGTATTTTAAAAATACATTTCGTGCAACCCTAACCTAATGCTCAAGGGTTGGCTTATATGCAAAGCACCACTCGAGCTAGAATATTCTACCAAACAAACATTTTGATGGATTTTGAAGCCTTAATATCAATATGAAACTCACAAGATAATTTCCACAAGATCAAATATATGATAGCTGCAATATAGTAAGATCAAGATAATAATGTAAATAGAATAATATGAGCCAACTAATATGTAAATCAAGGCTAATAATATATCAAATAATATTCATTAATAAAAAACAATATGAATGTATAAATAGCTTGAATCATGCAATATAATAAGACTCACAATATTAGTGCTCAAATGTATGCAAACTTTGTTACTCCTCTTTCTCTTACAAATGTATCATAAAACTCTCATACAATGATAATCCTCACTATGTAAACAATGTAAGCTCTATAGGCTCTGTAAGCTATGTAAGCTATATAATTTATGTCCTCTATGGAGTAATATATAGCCATAGTAGAATGACTCTTTGGTTACTTGACTCTTCCTTCTCCTTATGCCAAGTCTCATGACTCTTGGCTTCTCTATTTATCACTTGCATACATATGACTCTATCTTATATGCATACTTAGACATGACTCTTACATATCTAAGAACACATGTGCACACATACATATGAACCACTTATGCAAATCTATACACATAACACTTGCACACTCATTTACAAGACACTTGTACATTTCTTGCACATTATTACATTACATAAAATATTAACTCACACTCTAATATAGGGTACAACCCTAATCTAATATTTACAAAACGTACCATGAGGGTACTATAGACACCTAAAACACGTCATGTCGAGGTGACTACTCATATGGGACATGCTAACAGACCATATGAATGATCTTGGACCTCTCCAAGGCAAAAGCAGTGGTTCTAACCACTCAATTTGGGCATTTTGGCCTATCTAGCCTTAGCCGTTGGTGTCACCCATGGCTAGGATTCTTAGCCACTGGTGTCACCCATGGCTAGGGTTTTTAGCCACTTTTAAGACCTACAACTAGCCCTGTAACAAACTCGGGTGACCAGAGCCGAGTAAAATCAGTTGCAATAATCAAATTGCAATGGTTTTCAAGCGGTTCAAGCTTGGAAGCATCCAGAAGCTTCCTCCCAACTGCCAAATCTTGTTCTTGGCTTCTCCATGAAGCTAGAGCAAGGATTTTGGGAGTCTATTTAAGACCCCAATTTCAAAGAGCAAACCCTAGTTATTCTTGGCTGTCTTCTCTAACGAAGTGCTACCAAATTGTTGAACTGGAGAGCCAATTGCACCTTGTGAAGAGTAACAAGATGCTACCAAAATCCAATTTGATCATCAACTTTGCAACAATGGAGATCTCAAGAGCTTGAGGAGCAAGCTTGAAAATTGACACACTTCCATTGCCAATTCCAGTGAATTCAACCACCAATCTATTTCAGAACATCGAGGTGACCCTTGATCATCAATTCCTTGGAGGATTTGAGAGTTTTTGGCCCTGGTTTCAAGAGAAAGGATACTTTCACCTTAGCCACGGCTAATAGTGCTAACCACTTTAAGCACCCATAACTAGGGTTTGATGCTCTCTTTCCTCCATTTTAGTAGTAGATTTCCATTTTCAGTTATGCAAATAGCTTAATCTAGCATAGATTAACATTTTAGCAGACATTTGACCGATTAATTCTAGGATTTAGAGGTAGATTTGCTTCCATTTCCCTTGCAATTTTCAATTCTAGACTAGTTTTCATGCATTTCAAGTTTTCTAATGGTTAATTAGGATGTTTCATAGCTAGATTTCATGCTTTCTTTACATGCTTTATTACAATTTCATCATTTCTTGCATAGATTGATAGTTTTACATGCTTTCTTGATTTCATGATATTCTTTATGCAAGATTCCTTTAAAAGCCTCATCAAGAGAGGCATCCTTTACTTTTAATTGCTTCTTGTTGTTTATTGCATGTAGGATTAACAAGGTTTTGACATTCAAGGCAACAAATGCCTCTAATCATGGAGAAGAAGGTCATCGACACCTTGGAGCAGTTCATGTCATTCTAAAAAGTCTATGGATTACACCTACCCTTGCGAGGGATTTCTTATGATTGTAACATTGTATCACATTGGGTATCCCTAAGAGGGATGAATTTGTAGCCATGAATTGATTCAATTTTAATAAAAGAAACCTTTCTTTTGGTTATTTCAATTTTGTCAATTTATGTATGCTTTATGTGATTTTCAATTGTTACTAGATTAGGTGTATGCTTTTTAGGATCTACAGTCATGGCGGAACCCAATTTCATTAATCTAACTTCTATGTTTTTTATTGCAGGTCTTACTTTGACAACCATGGTTAATAGTTGTAACCATGCTGACACCCATGCAACAGTTGTAACCGCACCACAGAGACATGGTAAGTAAAAAATAAAAAAATAGATATCAGACACCATCATCAGACTTGGATCTGAGGTAGGATCATTTTTTCCTCTCTATATTTTTTTGTCTATGTTTTTATAGAAGCAGAATGCAATAGATGGATGTTAATTAGGAAAACATAGCAAAAAGTAAAATGGGAAAATCCTAGATGCTTTTTTAGTTTTCTACTAGTCATTGCTAGGAATAGTGGATCTCTGATTGTAGTCCACCCTAGTCTCCAGTGGTCTAGGACATTGCTTGTTTAGAGTTTGCATGTATGAGGCCCAATCAGTGGCCATTTTCTTCATAGATAGTTGCATTCTATAAAAATCATCTAGCATAGTCATGCATTCTCTTAAAATCAAATGTTCTTTTGAAAAGCATGTAGGAAAATCATTTGAATGTTGTTTTATGCATTTTATTTTCATGCAAAGTAAAAAGAACCACACACACCATGACACATTGTAAATGCTAGTGAGTTGGAAGTCACATCCAACCACTAGTAGGGTTCAACGATGGTGGCAGTGATTTCCATCCATTGGCCCAACTCCCTCGATCCTTTTGTTACTAGACCAATACCAGATCCAAGAGCCATCATAGCCCATGGAAAATTTGCATGTACTTCTCTTCAGAGAGGTATAACGCTGACTAGGTGAGATTGGGTGAGGGTCTAGAGGACCTATGCTCCTTGACCATGTGTGGACTTCATTACCACACATTATAGGTGGGATTACGTGACCTAGAGTTCATAGCCAAGTTGTCGAGCTACGAGCATACAGGTGAAAACCATTAAACAATTGAGAATATCATCAACTATTGAAAAACATGATGAGAGTTAGATTGTAGTATCAACAAATCTCAAAACACACTAAACCAGTTTTAGGACACACATATAATACTTAAAAGAGATAATCATATTGTCTACTTTGTGTGTTTCTTTATTATTGGGGTAATCAACATAAGATCCTTGATCTAGGACCAAACCCTAACCCTAATAATAATATACTTTTTTATTCTACATCCAATGGATCGAGAATCATGCAAATCAGAGCTATAACAAAAAAGTTATTTTGGTTTTATGATTACTCTATTTTTGAAGCCGAAAATAAGGAAAAAATGCACTAAAATGGTCATAAAATGGTCTAGACAACTCCAAAAATTGCCAAATTTATTTTGTTGTCTTAGTTATACCCTTGTGCACCTCTCACAAAAATTTTGAGTCCTAAATCTTCATGGTTCAAAATTTTCCAAAAATTCCTAAAAGTGGGCATTTCCCCACGAGCCCCGGTTGGCCAATTATTTCAAAAATACAAAATTTTGACCCGAAAATCATATTTTTGAGTTATAGCTCATTGTGATCAGCTCATCACACTGATAATTTTGATATATAACACTTTCAACTTTTTTTGGAAGCCAAAAAAATTTCTAAATGGTCGGGGGACCTCCCATGGTGAGCAAGACCTCCAATCTAGAGAGGGAATCAGGTTCCATAACCACTGAACATATTCAAATCAGTCCAGAGGACATGGCCATCCCTGAATGGCATCCCAGGTCTTATCATAGCATCAATACCATCCATAGGGGGTCAAACCTTCGAGATATCTCTATTAAGGAAGCACCCATAGGTCCTCCAGGAAACCTTCCTGACTGGAACACCTTGATAGAATTCTATATAAGGAACAATCCACCCACTGAGGAGCCTAGTAGGTCAATATCATAGGTTCACATCCCAACTTGCTCTATACATCAATCAAAAAGTGATCATGAACATACACCATGGCCTAGCTTGGGTGAGCAAACCACCCCATCGAGTCGAGCAAGCCACCCCCCTACTCCTCATAGGGAGCATTCTATGCAGTCTGAATATACAGAGCTTACATCTGAGCCTGAATATGCATCATTCCTCATATATGAGGAAGAGGACCCAAGTCATCCTCCTACTCCTCATGAAGAGTACATGGGGCAACCACGTTGTGGCTCTACATTGTCAAACTATACAGAGCCCACTCATAACTCAAAATATCAGGTCAATGCAACCTTTAAGGAGTGTGGAAAACAAGTAATAGATCCTACTAGGGGGAAAAGACATGATAAACCCATCCATATTTCAAATACGAGGGTACATAGCCCCCATACAACTGAACAATGAGATCATACACATCAGGCACTGAGGCCACAACTTAACCAACAACATATGGATCAACTCCAGTTGGATCAACAACAATTAAATCAACAATGGGTGGACTCACCATGAGCACACCTACAAAGGTTGTATCAATGAAAGATACAAGAACAACAAAAGATACAACAAGAGCAAGTGCAAAATGCATTGCGTAAAGTGGTGCTTACGCCTAGCACCCAGAGGATGCAACAACGCATAAGGCACCCAGTGCAATCTCAAAATATTTCACCGCGACCATGCAAAAATCATGTTCAACATCATAGGTCATTATCTGGTTATCATCATGAACCTCATACTCCTCAATAGTACCAAGATCAATACGATGAGGAATCATATGCAGAGTCCCAATGGGAACATCAGGAAGAAGTAGATGCTTACCCTGAATCCAGTTATGATGAGGTACCTAATGATTATACTTATCATCCACCTCAACATCAAAAGTGACCTCCTCTGCCTAATCAAGGGCGACGAGATGAAGATCATATCATTTTATCAGGGCCATACAAAGTGCTAGCTGATCGGATAAATGCATTCGAAAAACAAAATCAAATATTGGTTTATCAAAAACCCACACTGAAGCAGCTTAGAAATCAGCCTTTGCATCCCTCGATGTCATCACCGACATACCCATCGAATTTCAAGATGCCTCCACTTGAAAAGTTCAAAGATGATGAAGATGCACGAGAGCACATGACAAGCTTCATCCATATGTGCTTTAGTCTTCAAGACAATGACCCCTTGATGTTAAGAATATTCATGACAACATTAGTTGGGGATGCTTTAGAGTGGTATAATCATCTACCACATCATAGCATATACACCTTTGAGCAATTAGTCGATGCATTCCTGC
Organism: Wollemia nobilis; assembly: GCA_028583015.1. Taxonomy (NCBI): domain Eukaryota; kingdom Viridiplantae; phylum Streptophyta; class Pinopsida; order Araucariales; family Araucariaceae; genus Wollemia; species Wollemia nobilis. Next base: position 8,140,056 of record JAQPPZ010016370.1, read on the forward strand.
AATGTTTTGCCTCTAGTGCTAAGGAAATGATAAACTTGACTGACTTGGTTAGCCTTTGTCAACTAGATGATGAGCCAGTCATTGAGTATGGCAATAAATGGAGGAAGGTGATGTCAAAATTACCTTTCACTTTACCCACAACAGAGCTCATTCGAATGTTTACGAGAAGTTGTTCAAAACAAATCTCCCTTCTCTTGCAATTACAATAGTATCAAACATTCGAGGAGGCCTTAGCACAGGCCAAGGTCATTGAAGACATCAAGATACAAGAGGGTGATATTCAACTCCACAAAAAGGAATGGCCAAACAAGAATATTATAGGTGGCAACATGCAACAAAAGGTGACCCCAATCAATCAAGTTGTTTTGAGTATCCTTGAATCCTCAAACCAGGGTGCACCACCTCTACCAGTGCAACATAATTACCAAGCTCAGCCTCCTCTGGCCCAAAATCATATGCAACAGAATCAGATACAAGGCCAACAACGTCGGCCACAATGACAATATACTGATTTTCTAGAGACATTAGCATCGCTCTTTGATCGATTGTATGAGGCACGAAGAATCAATCTTCTAGAGATCCATCCATTGAAACCTAATAAGCGTAGATCAAAGGTGCACAGGGAAAATCTATATTGTGTTTACCATCGACAAAGGGGTCATGACATCCAGACATGTTATCCCTTTAGAGATTTAGTGCAAGATATGATCGAGAGGCAAGAGCTTCAGATAGGAGTCTTCCAAGACCCCTTGCATGCACATGAAGCAAACATAACACCTACCAATCAAGTTGAGCAACCTAACTAGGTGCATATCAATCAACCTCCCCAAGAGTTTGTGGGAATGATCAGTGTTGTAACAGAGAAATAGGAATATCTAAATCGATCTATGCAACCTGTGGCATCATCCAATGTTTCACCTTCGCTTGTCTCATCTCAGTGGGACATTGGCACTGCACAAAATTGCACATCACAGTAGGGGAATCAGTTTCTACTACTCCTCCTAGCCAAGCCAATCATAGCACATCAAACACAATGCACATTGGGGGTCTTCAAGGTGTCACACCTTCCCCATCATCCACATCACGATCAATGAAGCAAAGTGAGACTTCTAAAGGTATCACACCTTCCTCACTTTCATTGAGTGGCACACACACTGGGGGTACCTAAGGTAGCGTACCTTCCCCTTTAAAAACATAAAAAATCATAAAATATCAAAATTTCAAAAACATTAAAAATCAAAATTTCAAAAACATTCAAAACATTTAAATTTCAAAAACAATTGAAAAATATCAAAACATCAAAAATATGGAAAACATCAAAATCCATAAAAATGCACAAAAAGCTCCAAAGGCATCATAAGCCCTTTGGTCAATTCACAAAAGGCTCCAAAGGTATTTAAAGTCCCTTGGTCAAAATTAAAATCCATAAAAATAAAAAAGCAATAAAATTCTAAAAACATTGCAAAATTTTCAAAATTTCAATAACATTTGCATCATGCATTTTCATTTTGCATATGCATTTCATTTAATTGCATTGCATTTAGGCATTTCCATCCATCACACTTGCATTAGGATAGGTTGTGTTTACAATATTACAAATGACACCACGTTTGTATTTCAATCATGCATCTATGCATTATCATCATCATCCATCACCCTTGTGAGTAATTGTGTTTTTCAACACAACCCCTCCTATTGCTATGAAGAATATACTAAGGTTTTTCAGTCATTCAACCATACCTAGTGGTCTTCTCAAGAGTTTGGTAGAAATCTTGCTTTGCTTTTGTAGATGAGGTCTAGTTTTGATAGCACTTAGCATATCAGAATCCTATCACTAATCAAACACATTTAAACAATCCTAATTAGGGTAAGGAAGGATGAAAACTACAAAAGTGGTCCGGGTCACCTTAGGTGAAAGGTTTTGTTACTTGCTTATTTTGTGAGGAGCAATGGTCTAGAGTAGTGGTCATTGGAAAAAGGACAAGTTTACCCCCTACCCGAATAAATCCCTTGCTTACAAATGAAGGAGCAAAATCCCAGAATGAAATCCCAAAATCAAGTCAAATCAAGATCAAATTCAAAATAAAATCAAATCAGTATCAAATCCCTTGCTCAAGAAAAAAAATAAGAAAAAGAAAAAAAAGAGTATATACAAAATAAACAGTGATTTTTATCACTATATATGAGCAAGTATCCCAATAAATTGAAGAAAAGAAGGGGGTGAGCTTGAATCCCTGGAATGATCAATGCTTGAAAGCCATAGAGTGATCCTCAATCTCAGCAATGGGCTGAAAGAATCTCGCCTATAATTGAAGGGGTAGTTCTAAGCAATTTACAAAATGAGCTAGCTTTAGGTGGCCTGTATTGCCTAGTGGTCTAGTCTAACTAAATCCAAACCTAGGATGAGATAAACATTTGAGGATCCCCAATCTTAGCAATGGGCTGAAAGAATCCTTCCTGACATCGGGGTATGCTTATGTTTTACCTAATATATTCATTTGCACACACAGGGGTAATGAATAGCTTGGTCTTTCATAGCGAAAACTTTATTTTTCAGAAGTCTAGTATGGTCATTATACAACTTTTGATAAGTCAACTAGGGTGTTTGAGTTTCATGGAAAACCTCAAAAATTCCCAAATAGCAACAACCAATTTTCAATGCAATCATCAAATATCAAATTTCTTTTATAAGAGTTTGTTTATTAAAATTATTCATAATATAGGTTAGATACCGGATGGATGTCAGAAATGATATTTAAATGACCATTGACTATGTTATCCATATTCTTTTAATTTACAAAAGCTTATGAATAGAAACAATACATCATTGCATCTCACATATGGGTGTCCAATTGATTAATTCTTATAATAAGATATAGCAATTACAGTTCATGATTGTTATACATTCTGTGGTGTCATCCATTAGATTGTTAAACTCATATTGCATTCATACATTATGTTTTAAGTGATTAAAGCATACATGTCCATTTACAGTAAATCCTCATCATGAAAATTATGCATTACATACATTGCATTCATAACATCATAAATTAGATGCATAAAATTGAATCAAAATTAAACATGCATTTAACAATAAGCATTGCATCCATATGCATACAAAATAGTCCATCTATACATATAGATCATGGAATCTAATAGAACATCTATCATCTAGCTAGTGCATGTCATCCATACATTGCATACATATAGCATAATCACATCATCATGTAGGCATTACATTCATCATTGCATCCATAACATAAAATCAAAACAAAAACATTTGCAAGCATCAACTAGGGCATTATCAGTATCGATCCCCAAAAGCTCCAAAGAAGTCTAAATATTTGGTATTTTCATTCAAGTCATAAATGCACATATTTTCTCATCATAAGGAGTTTCATATTGGACATTAAAGCATATCTACAGGTCCAAAATTTCAAAAATTGTAAAATTAACAAAAAAATTAAATAAATCAAAATTCACAATGATTCAGCAGATCATCGAACATAGTGATTCAACACAAGCATAATTGGAATTGCTATCATCTTGATTCCCTAAGAAGGCCATAATGGCTAGACTGCTCCATGGGATAGAGGTGTACAATTACTATTCATAGTTGAAATCATGGTTGAGTTAGGCCTTGCCAAGTAGTATCAAAGTGCTAAAGTCTTCAACTGTTCAAGTCAATCATGAGGTCAAGTGACTCGTCGCTTCATTTAATTGTCATTACCCTCATCGACTCATCGCTTGAGGGGGTAGTCATAATATCAATTTTCATAATCAAAGTCAACAGAATATCCCTTGATCGTAGATCCCTTGATCTTGTCAAAAGTGCATTCATTCAAGAATCATTGTCAAAGACAATCATGCACCCTCCTTGCTTGGGGCAAATAAGCAAAATATCAAGAGCAAATTCAAGCAAACTAGGTAGCTAGTCTCCTAATTACCATCAAGGCTAGGATTAGACTTAAGCTTATCTCCTAATTACCATCAAGGCTAGGATTAGACTTAAGCTTATCTCCTAATTTCATCAAGGCTAGGATTAGACTTAAGCTTATCTCCTAATTGCCATCAAGGCTAGGATTTGACTTAAGCTTATCTCCTAATTATCACTAAGGCTAGGATTTGACTTAAGCTTGTCTCCTAATTGCCACTAAGGCTAGGATTTTGACTTAAGCTTACCAGAATCAAGTTCTTCAACTCATCGAAGGCAATGATTCAAAGATGCATATCCTCTTTGCAGGACTTGGGCATCTAATGTTGATCAGATTAATGATCATCATCCAACCTACGACATCATTTTAGGAGGTCTATTTTTTCTCAACATTGTTCGATCTCACAATGCATCTCAAAAGGGGCATCTATAGACACCTAAAACACATCATGTCGAGGTGACTACTCATATGGGACATGCTAATAGACCATATGAATGATCTTGGACATCTCCAAGGCAAAAGCAGTGGTTCTAACCACTCAATTTGGGTATTTTGGCCTATCTAGCCTTAGTCATTGGTGTCACCCATGGCTAGGATTCTTAGCCATTGGTGTCACCCATGGCTAGGATTTTTAGCCACTTTTAAGACCCATAACTAGCCCTATAACAAACTCGGGTGACCAGAGCCGAGTAAAATCAGTTGCAACAATCAAATTGCAATGGTTTTCAAAGCGGTTTGGGCTTGGAAGCATCCAAAAGCTTCCTCCCAACTACCAAATCTTGTTCTTGGCTTCTCCATGAAGCTAGAGCAAGGATTTTGGGAGTCTATTTAAGACCCCAATTTCAAAGAGCAAACCCTAGTTTTTCCTGGATATCTTCTCTAATGAAGTGCTACCAAATTGTTGAACTAGAGAGCCAATTGCACTTTGTGAAGAGTAACAAGATGCTGCCAAAATCCAATTTGATCATCAACTTTGCAACAATGGAGATCTCAAGAGCTTGAGGAGCAAGCTTGATAATTGACACACTTCCATTGCCAATTCTAGTGAATTCAACCACCAATCTATTTTAGAACATCGAGGCGACCCTTGATCATCAATTCCTTGGAGGATTTGAGAGTTTTTAGCCCTAGTTTCAAGAGAAAGGATACTTTCACCTTAGTCATGGCTATCAGCCATGGCTAACAGTGCTAACCACTTTAAGCACCCATGACTAGGGTTTGATGCTCTCTTTCCTCCATTTTAGCAGTAGATTTCCATTTTTAGTTATGCAAATAGCTTAATCTAGCATAGATTAACATTTTAGCAGACATTTGACCGATTAATTTAGGATTTAGAGGTAGATTTACTTCCATTTTCCTTGCATTTGTCAATTTAGACTAGTTTCATGCTTTTCAAGTTTTCTAATGGTTAATTAGGATGTTTCTTAATTGCTAGATTTCATGCTTTCTTTATATGCTTTATTACAATTTCATCATTTCTTGCATAGATTGATAGTTTTACATGCTTTCTTGATTTTATGCTATTCTTTATGCAAGATTCCTTTAAAAGCCTCATCAAGAGAGGCATCCTTTGCTTTTAATATTTCTTGTTGTTTCTTGAATGTAGGATTAACAGGGTTTTGACATTCAAGGCAACAAATGCCTCTAATCATGGAGAAGAAGGTCATCGACACCTTGGAGCAGTTCGTGTCATTCTAAAGAGTCTGTGGATTACACCTACCCTTGCGAGGGATTTCTTATGATTGTAACATTGTATCACATTGGGTATCCCTAAGAGGGATGAATTTGTAACCATGAATTGATTCAAATTTTAATAAAAGACACCTTTCTTTTGGTTATTTCAATTTTGTCAATTCTTGTATGCTTTATGTGATTTTCAATTGTTACTAGATTAGGTGTATGCTTTTTAGGATCGTACAAGTACATTAACATGTACCAAATAATATAATATTATCTAACACGTTTACATTATTTATAATGGTTACATGAAATAGCTCCACTTTTTTAGTCACCTCAAGTGCCACATACCATTACAAAATATCATTAGAATGGGGTCCCCACATTGGAAAGGGGTCATTACATAATAATGTTAAAATGGGGTCTTAACATATCCATCCCCTTTAAAAATATTTGTCCTTAAAGCTAAAGATGAAGAAAATACTATTGTAGCTTTTAAAGAGACTCCAATGTGGCCTTTTCTGGTTGGAGTCCATGCTATTGAACAAGAACCTTAGTTATGACACAATTGAAAAGGGTGTACAATCTCTAGTCCAAAATTTATTCAAGCTCAATCATGATGTAACCTTATTCATATAGCTCTAGTAAATTAGATTGAACTTGGACTTTGTTGCCAACAACCTTCTTGAGAGAAGAGATATTAAAACTAAATATAGAGCTTGAACATTGCTGAAAGGGTCAATTTATAGGTTGTTGAACCAACTCATTGCAATACTTTGTAGGGTCCATATTATTTGGCAGTTAGTTTTTGACATCTAAATAGCTAGAGTGATGATTGTTTGTCAAGTTGTAGTTGGATAAAAACTATATCCCCCACTTCAAAGTTATGCTTAGAACTATGTTGATCAGCTTGTTGATTGATATAATTCTAGGCCATTCATCTTTAAATTTTTGAAGGATGATGACATACTATTTGAGAGTGGTGTCTACAACGTGAACCTTATAGCTTCCTAGAATGTATGAGGGTGTTGATGGAGGATGATTATATACTGCTTCAAAGGGTGTAACCTTGGTCATGGTGTGATGTGAAGTATTATACCACCATTTGGTCAAAGGGAGCCATTTTTTCCACTATGCATGATATTCAGATGCAAAGCAACAAAGGTAGATTTCCAAGAAATTATTAACAATTTTTGTTTGACCATCAATTTAAGGATGATAGGCCAAACTCATTTTGAGCTAAGTTCCCTATAGCTTAAATATTTCTTGCCAAAAATATCTTGTAAAGGTAGGGTATTTATTTGAGACAATAGATGTAAGCATTCCATGAAGGTGAAAAATGAAGTCTAAAAATATTTGGGCTCCTACAGAGGCTCTATAAGGATGAGATTAGGAAAAAAATGAGCATACTTTATGAGATGATCCACTACCACTAGAATAACTTATTTTCAACAATTTAGGTAACCTTTTAATTAAATACATAGAAATATCTACCCATACTTGTTCTAAAATTGGTAATGGTTGAAGGGTTCCAAGGGAACGCACAATTTATCCTTTCATTCTTTGACATTTTTCACATTCAGCCCCAAAAGTTTGAATATCCCTCTTCATTCCTTTCCAAAAGAAAGTATGTTTGGTCCCTTCATAAGTTTTTAGAAACCCAAAATGTCTCGCTATTGGTGAGGTATGCATTTCTTGCAAGATGAATTCTCGCATTTGTGAGGTTTGGGGGATAATAATTTGGTCATGATATATCAAATATTGTTCATCATAAGCGTATCCAAGGTATGAGTTGGGCTATGCTTGTATTTTTTTTATCAAAGTTTACAAGCCAAAATTCTTGGCCATTTCTTCTTTGAGATTATTAATCCATTAAGGGATAGGGGAAGAGACCCACTTTAGCCATGCTATTCTCCTTTCCTTTTTATATGTGATTTCATAATCATAGTCCATCAATTTAGAGACCCACTTTTGTTGTTTAGGTGTGGCTACCCATTGTTTTAAGAAGTACTTAAGACTTTGGTGGTCGATTTTGATTTAAAAATGATGTCCAATGATATATGGCATCCAATGATTAACAAAATGTAAAATGGCTAATATCTCATTTGCATAAGTAGATTTACCCAAAATTTTTCCTAAAAGTGCTTTACAGGTGAAGGCTACTGATCTTATTTATTGCTTCAAAACAACCTCGATTCCATTGCCCAAAGCATCACTTTCAATGAAAAAGGTTTAAAAAATTAGGCATGGATAACACTAGGTGGTTGTCATGGATTTCTTTAATTCATTGAAAGCCTTCTTCACTGGTTCTAACCAAATAAAAGAATTATTTTTCAACATGGTTGTTAAAGGAGCTACTTTCTATAATTCTATACAAATTTATGGTATACCCCATGAGTCCCAAAAATCCTTGAAGTCCTTTGAGGGTGTGAGGCTTTGGCCATTCTTGAACAACCTGAATATTTTTAATATCAACATTAACTCCATATTTGGTGACAATGTGTCCTAAATAAACCACTTCTTCCAACCCAAAATAACACTTAGACCTCTTGGCATGAAGTTGATTTTTAGATAATTTTTTTTTTAGTTTGATCCAAATGTTTGACATGCTCCTATCAAGAGAGACTATAAATTACAATATCATCAAAGAAAACTACAATAAATTTGTGAATGAAGGGCTATAAAATGGAATTCATAAAATTATGAAAATTGGAGGGTGCATTAGTCAAACCAAATGGTATAACCAAGAATTCATAGTCCCCTTCATGATTCCTAAAAGTAATTTTAGGAATGTCATCATCCTTGATTCTAATTTGATGGTATCTTGATCACAAATCTAGTTTTGAGAAATATTGGGCACCATGCAATTCATCTAATAACTCATCGATTGTTTGAATGGGAAATTTGTCCTTAGTAGTAATTTTATTTTCTCTAAAATCCACACACAAATGCCAATACCTATATTTTTCCATACCAACAATATTTGGGAAGAATAGGTATTGAAAATAGGTCGAATAACCCCTACAACAAGAAGTTCTTACACCATTTTATCTATTTTTAATTTTTTTGCATATGGATATTTGTAAGGGTGGACATTTGGAAGAGGACTACTTGGAATAAGCTATATTTCATGATTGTGAGTACTAAAAAGGGGTAGTTCCTTGGGGTTCCAAAAAGTAGTGGTATTTTTTTACAATAATAGTTGTAATTCATCTGAATGGTCATTGTGTTTGCTATCTAAGTCTTGTATAGCAAATAGTCAGGCCATAATTCCATGGTTGGACTTTTTAAAGAGTTTTTCCATTCTATGAGATGTAACAATTTGAGTATTTCTCACCTTCAATCCCATTAACGTGTACTCTTTTTTTATTGAAATTCCTACCAAATTCATATTAGATAAAATCTTAAGAGAACAAATACAATATAAAGGTAGACCATGGTCTGGAAGCCTAATCCAGGCTTGAAAACCTAACAACATTGAAACCACGATAGAATTCCCTCTAGTAGGGATAAAACAAACATAGGTGCATTCACAAGGCCACATAGGGTACTCAACACCAAAAATAAGCACATCAGAGACCACACGCAGACCTCCACTATTGTATTACAATATAAGGCCATGAAGGACCAACACAGAGGAGAATTGAGAAAGATTATAACAGTTAGGACACCCGACTACAAGCATTAGAAGTGAACAACCATACAAATGATCCTTTAGTGATCCATGTTAAAAACTAAGATATCCCCAATGGTTGTTATAGGGATGAAAAATCATGTCATCACCAAGACTCTAAAAATATGTGCTGACATGAAACTAAATGACTATATACTTTTGGGTTACTCCCTCTAATGGACAACCTGCACACTATCTTTTGAGAAGAGACTACTGCACTGCCAAAATAAAAAACTGCAAGGGAGCTGCCATGCTGGGAAAACATTTGCTTAAGGAGATGAGTCTAAGTGAGCCTACTCCACCTCATGTTGTGATGGAAGCCTAATATGAGGACTAGAATGAGTGTTGTTGGATTCTAATTCCACTTGAACCAAATGCTCCATCAAGTGTATCCGATTATACATCATCGATCTATGATGCTCATTTATTTCACCGACCACATTCTGTATTTTGTAAATACCATATGATCTTTGAGCTGAGATCTCAAAGATACGCCTCTTAAGAGTTATGATTTCTTTTTGAAGTACTTTCTACTTATGGGTGCAACCTGTTAACTCAGCCTGTAATTGGTATTTTACAATAGAAAATATGTTAGCTACTGAGAGATTAGGAGTATCTTCTTGATCAGTTTCAAAAATATATTTGCATCGAGTCTTCCATATATGAAAGATGACAGCTACCTTGGTAATGGAAAGAATAAATTTTTTATTGGGCATCAAATTGATCCTTAATAATGCTTGATCATCTATCATAGGTAGTGGTAAGGGATAAAGCAACTGATGCACTTCACACCAAATATGATGGGCACAAACACAATTCCAAAATAGATGTTGTACTGTCTCTTTTGAACCACAAAAAGGGCAGTCACCTTACCCTTGGCCCATCTGTTTCATCCTGCTCCAAGTAGGTAGACCTTGAAGGACTACATTCCAAAGAATAATATGGAACTTTTCTTGAGTTGGGGTAAAGTTGATAAGCTTGAAGGTACTTGCCCAAGTGGCCCAACTAAGCTCTAAGTTCCATTTTTTATTGAGCATATATGCAAATTGTTGACAGTTCATAGGAAGCAGGGCTTGGTACCAAAACTTAAGGATTGTCTGCTCAAAGTAATGATTGTCAAATCATTTCCAATGAGACGAATGAGGACTAGCTTCCAGTAGAGAAGATAGAGGCTGGGGTGCCTGCGAGGCGATGGAAAATATCCATATAATCACTACTTTATCAGTAGGATAGAGGTCAAATTTTGATTGGATTTGCTTCCAATTTTTCCATGAGGACTGAGAAAAATCCCAAATGTCACCCACCATAATTATTCCCCTTTTGAAGAGCTGCCTAGCAAGAAACTAGGAATTCATGCCAAGAGATTGTGCATCAAGGGTGAGGAGGGGTGACCACCATAAGTTGTGTTGAAGGAAATCTACAGGGCCTTGCTCTGGAGGTGTCTACCATGAAATAAATTGATGCACTTGTTGCCAGGATTTCCAAATCCCTTTGATAATATTACAAGCTTCTATAGAGAAATAAGGGGCTTGTAAAAGAACGTCAGTGTATGACATATTTACCCAAATTTTACCATCCACCTAGGGGTTTTTCAAACGCTCCCTCACCAACACCTTCCATGGCTCATTCCCTATGATCACCCTTTACATCCATTTAGCTACGAGTGCATAGCCCTGTATTTGAAGGTTGCGGATTCCTAGCCCACCACATGAAACTGGTCTACAACAATTGCTCCATGAGACCATTGGGAGGCCTTTTTAAGTTAGGTTTTTTACCCAAAAAAACTCTCGAAGCATACTGTTCATCTTATCATACCCAACCTTGCTATGAGTCAAAAAAGAAGAGAAGTAAACATGGAAGGGGGCTAAAATTTTTCTAGTAATTTAGATTTTAGCTGCTTGAGACATTTCTAGAGATTAACAGTATTCTATTTTTTTTGCAAATTTGTCCATACACCAATCCCACATAGATTTGGATGAAAGGTCAACACCAAAAGGAAAGCCCAACTACTTAGAGATTTCTCCTCTTTGCACCAACTTCCATGTTGTGGGTATACAATTTAGATTATCATAAAATCCAAATGGAATAACAGAGTTCTTAGATTCTTAGATTCTTTCACCAGAGTCCCTACAGAATGTGTGAACTGTCTCAAGGATGTTCGCAAGATTTTACTGATCTGCCAAAGGAAAAATCATAGAATCATCTGCAAAGTGAGAGTTGATAAGCTAGGAGCCATCTGGAAGGGGGATATCTTCTATCCTCACCTATTTAATTGCAGATTCTAATATATAACCAAGGGCATCAACTGTAATTAGGGGGCCAATGGACAATCTTTCCTAACTGATCTTTCCACAGGAATGATGTTAGATAATTATGTATTAATAACCACTCTTGTAGAAGCATTTGGAAAAAGGGAAGCTACCATATCGATGATTCTATTGCCAAAACCAAGCTAGTGGAGCATGCTTAAGATGAAGGGCCAATCTAATCGATATTAAGCTTTATCAAAATCAAGCTTAAGGAAAAGTCCCTTGATCCCCTATGCTCGAGCCCACTCCATCCCTTCCCAAGCTGTAATAATATTATCCAAAATGTAGTGACCTTTAAGGAATCCTATTTTCTTTGGGTGAAAAATTTTTGTAGCCACTGGGAGGAGTCTTTTGACTAGAGCCTTGGCCAAAATTTTATAAGAGGAATTGAGTAAAGTAATGGGACGTCAATCCACAAGCAAATATTGCTTATGTTTTTTTGAAATGATCCTGATCAATCCTTGATTAGTGGCCTCTCCAAGGCCTACAACAGTAATAACCTCCTCACACATATGCATAAAATCAGCTCCTATAGTCTCCCACATGGTCTTAAAAAATTCACTCGAAAGCCCATCCTAACTATTATTATAGAGAGTATTGATAAAAGCATCATTCATAACATATATCCAATAATAGAAGCAATCATTTATTGAAACATGGAAACATAAAAAACAATAATTTTAGGAATTTTAAATGAGAAATATTAATATTGCAGGCCACTATGAGGAGGCAACCTCCTTACAAAATATGCAAATTCCTCTCTAGTCCTTTAGGGTTACAACCTTTCCATTTTACAACATTTACTAGAATTTTTCCTAATATTTTATGACATCTTGTTATGATAATATTCCTAATTTACCTAATTTATGACAGTTACATTCATAATATCAACAATTACATTTATAATTCTATGACAATAAATATATTCCATGGCAAAGCAATTATATACATGATTCTATGACAACACACTTTCCTAAATTAATGTCACAACCCTATTATGTCAACTCAAAAGTACACAAAATGTTTGTTTAAAATGTCAACACTTTGCTTAAAAACCCCAATATAATGTTAGTTCAGGCATATTAATTACACACTTCAAGAATGGCCACCACTATAGTTGGTGTCTTAAGTGCTTGGGACTGGCCACATCCCGCAAGTCGCGATGTAGGATTCTGACTTCACCCATGAGTCAATCTGGAATCTAGCAAAGGGTTGTCCTTTAGGGCCCATATCACCTGAAAAGAGAATGCTATCTCCATTGTCCAAAGCTATAATATTTGAAATATTTATATTCCCCGACTAAATTTATATGGAACCAACGTTAATATGCCAGTGCTAGCCCTTGATCCTCTGCTAAGGTTTGGCTAGAGTCCATCATCACATGGTTTAAGGACTAGGTAATTCAGACCCATCTCAGGTTGACGGTAATGCTGCCCATACCATCTATCATTAGATTTTCCAACAGAATGACTAGCCCTCTAGCCATGCATCTTGTTGGCACCTTCCCAACCTGAGTGGAATACCGATTACATTCACTCTCTAACTGATTTCCCACCTGGAGCGATGTCCCATATCATCGCTCTTTACACTCAAAAACTTGGATCTTTGTCCTTAAGTAGCTGGAGTACGGTGGCACAATATCACGTAAGTCACCTCATGTCTTGACGTGGTTGGGTAGAGTATGTCCTTACTCGATATACTCAATTCAATTAATTTTATCAAGTATTTAGCTGAGTTTTTAGTTCTTTTAAGTTTGGAGGTACTTGGTTTGTAAATTATGCAAGTTAACCACCATATAAAGTAAGTTTTTAACATATGATTATAGCATAAATGCTTTAATAAAATCCTTTATATTTCTAGATAACTAGACTAAATTGGAAATCATAATACAAATCAACTTAATAAAATCATGATAAAAAAAATAATAAGTGAAATTTATAAAATAACAAATAATAAGTCAACTTTATAATAACAATTCAACTTTATAAAAGTCAACTTTATAAATTCATAATAACAAATCATTTGTTTTATATATGTACTTCCAACAAAAGAGTCTTTAATAAATATTATCAAATCGTAATCTATGAATTTCTATTTATTTTAAAATACACTTATAAAAATCCTACGAACATATAAAAAAATTATTTAACCTTCTTAACCTATCTTAAGTTTTTTTTTTTTTTAATTATAAAATTAAAGACAACACCATATACATTATGTACATAATCCAAAACTAATATACAACCGAGCTATTCCTTTCGTCCATTAAACCTTATAATAAAGGATTGCATTCTTTAGTGTAACATTTACATATTTCTCCAAATTCATCTAGCAATCAGAAAATATTTTTAAAGGACAAGACTTTCAGCTTGAAAGACGATGCTGGTGAGTTTTAAAAACAATGTACAGCTAGAACAGTAATGGCAATACTGGAGAGCTTCCTTCAAAAGCTACTATGTTATATGTTCGCTTGGCACATGACTTACAAGACCCGTTGAGCTACCTTTAATCGGACACTATCCGCCCTAGCCACACATTATAAGTGTTTTCTAGACAACACCTGAAAACGTATCACCAGAATGGGAGAATATGGCATTTATAGAGCGCTTCCCCATACAGACCACGATAAGAGATTGAAGGCTAGGACTGGGTCAACATGGTCCTATCCTATATGTCATACTCTCACAAGCAAAGCAAACAGAACAAATGCATGCACACAACAATGGCACCCACTACTCAACAAGTGTACGGTATTACTCACGCAAATGAGAAATCAAATATGAAACTATGATACTGTCTGCTCAAACAGAGAACGTATAGCTTTAATAAAAAAGTTAAAGATGTATTTTTCAACAAACTAAAGCAAACAGTTTCATTTCATATTCTAAGGTTTGACTGTTATTATTTTGTATATATATTTTTTAAATTACATTAGAGAAAAAAAAATCTTTAATAAGCACTTCTACATTATGAGAATTTAGCAGCGCTTTTCTTTTGGATACAATACCATGTATATGTCGTCTCATATTTTCCAGAGACGTAATACAAACAAGGGCATTCACTCTTCATGGTTTCATTGAGTTTACTAGGTAATGACGTATACTATTAGCAACTCATACAATATTTATTTTTATATTAGTTTTAAGGTATTATAATTTAAACCTTTTTATCGTCAACCATCAGACTAACTCAGAGAATAATTAAAATTTAAATAATCAGATGCCTAATATTGCTAAAGAATTCACCAAGTAATTTTGAATTTACTTAATAAGTTATTCACGTTTTCAAATTAAACAAATTTACAAGAACCTGACCTTCTTACGACGTAACTGGGAGAACTCGTTCCCTTTCCACCTGCTTTCGCCCAATCTAGAGAATAACAATGGTTTCGATCGACCAACTCGTTTACAATAAAAAGGAGAGGCGTATGAAGGATGATAGACACCTCAATTAAGCGTTTCTAGGTGGCGGATGCTTAGTTTACCATTTGGGCTTTATTAAAATGATTATGATTATTACATAACCCTTCCGAGTTCCCCCCTTTATTTTATCATTAAAATACTTAGAGCTTTAAAATGTTTTTAGCTTGTTGCCTTATGTAACTTAGGCCCTTCCCTTTTAATTTGTCATTTTTATTATAGATTTCTTAGGCATAGCCTCCAGCAACTTAGAGGTAATTTTTTTTAACATCAACCTTAAATAATTTTTTTTTGATATTATATATTATTATTGTTATATTCTTATTTTTATTTTTATTTATATAAATTCACTTATATATATTTTAATAATTTTATATTTATATATTTATATTTTTTCTTTCTAAAATTAATATTTTAAACAACAACAAACGACAAGCAACAATCCAGAGAAAGCAAACACATGCAAATATTTAAACAACAATGTTAGGAAGAATGCAATGCAATACAAAATTCTAGGGTGGGCTTCCATGTACCCACAGACGACGGTGCACGAGACACGACATCATATCCCGCTTACTTGATGCTTCCAATCTATTGCCCTGGTCGAGGGGGTGGGTGCTCTTTTCTGTTCCTGGTTTGGAGTCCTGCACCTGCACCACAAGAACTAAACGCATGATCACATTATTCCAAGTAAAATCAATCACAAGTAGCGGGGATGTGACATACTCCCCCCTTAGACTTAACATAATCCATGTGTTAGCTCAAAAGTTACATAAATAAACATTCATATTTGCTAAATAACCAACTGAATAGAGTATTTGCATAAAACATAATAGTTATGTTTAACATTATAACAAATCTCATTATGGTATTTTACAAAAGAGAGTTTATACACCAAAACATCTGATATACACAACAAGTTCTATCATATCATAGCAAAGAAAAGTAGAAGTTTTCATCTTAACAACAATTTGTTTTTGGTATCAATTTTCAAACAAGGAAACTGATTTCTCATGCTAGATACATCTTCCCAGGTGGCATTTCTTTTAGAGTACTGATCCCACTATACTCGACATTGTTCCATAGATATTTTCCTTAGTTGTTTAGTTCTGAAGCTCAAAATTTTGACCAGTCGTACCTCAATGAGCTGCGGGTCCGACATCTGCAAATGAGTTGTATCCAAGATATGGGATGGGTCAACAACATATTTACGTAGAAGGGACACATGAAAAACACTATGGATTTTTGATAAATTGGGTGGCAGTGCAAGTTTGTAGGCGACAGGATTGATTTTGGTAGTTATGTTGAATGGACCAAAAAACCTAGGACTTAATTTGGTGGATTTAATAGAGCTTTTGGTAGGCTTGACTCAAAGGAAAACCTTATCTCCCATGAAAAATTCTTGAGGTTTTCTTTTAAGATCAGCATATCTTTTCTATCGATTAGTGGCTTCACGTAGTCGTTGGTGAATTTCTTTAAGTTGGTTTTCCATTTGCTTTACAGCTTTAGGATCGATCACCTCTCGATCGTCCAAATTATACCACATCAATGGTTTCTTGCACCTTCACCCATATAGAGCTTCAAAAGAGACCATACCCAACATGGTATGATAGCTATTATTGTAAGAAAATTCCACCAGGAAGAGATAATCTTCCTATTAGCTTTGGTGGTCCATACAATACATGCATAGCATGTCCTCAAGCATGTGGTTGACCCTCTCAGTCTATCCATCCATCTTTGGATGATAAGCAGTGCTAATATTGAGCCTTGTTCCCCAGGCTCGATGTAAATCTTACCAAAAATTAAAGGTGAATCGTGAATCTCTATCAGATATAATTACCTTAGGGAATCCATGTAGCCTCATAATTTCTTGTGCAAATTTTTGCGCTATAACCGAAGAATCATCATTTACACTTCCCGATATTAAGTACGCCACTTTGGTCAACTTATCCACTACCACAAATATCGCATCATTTTGGAATCAGATTTTTGGAAGTCCCACAATGAAATCCATGGATATAACTTGCCATTTTTGTTTCGGTACTTCAAACCGATACAATTTACCTTCAGGATGTTGATGTCCTGCCTTGAATTTTTGGCATTTGAGGCATTTTGCAACATATTGAACTATATCTCTTTTCATCCCAGGCCAAAAATAGTCCTTCTTCAGATTTTATCTCATCTTGACTACCCTTGGATGTGCTGATTAAGGTGCATAATCAGATTCTTGCAAAATAGTTCTTTTAAATTATTCATTATTGGGTACTACTATTCTATTTCGCAAGTAGATTAGATTTTCATTAATACCATAGATCCTGTGTCGATCGGGTTCTTGCTCAACTTTACTACAGAATAACTTGCAAAACTCATCGATCTTTTGCAGTTCTGCGATCTGATTCTTTAGTTCATACTGACACCTTGTGAAAGCAGTTATGTGTCTTTTCCTGCTAAGAGCATCTACCAATTTCTTTTCTTTTCCCTTGATATACTCAATACCAAAATGATATTCAACCAAAAACTCTATCCATATCCATTTTTGGGCATTCAACAATGGTTGTGTAAATATGTATCTCAGACTCTGATGATTAGTCTTAAGCTCAAAAGGTTTTCCTAGTAGATAATATCTCTAGATTTTAAGAGCATGAACTACAGCTGGTAGTTCTAAATCATGAGTGGTGTAATTTATCTCATGTTTCTTGAATTTTTTGGATTCATATGCCACTACAGCTTCCTCCTGAATTAATATACCCCCTAATCCTTCCATTGAAGCATCGGTACAAACTATGAATGGTTTGTTTAGATCAGGTATCCTCAGTATCAGTGCAGTTGTCAATTTATCTTTGAGAGTTTTGAAGGACTCTTCACACTGATTTGTCCATTTAAATACTTTTCCCTTCCTCTGCAGATTGGTTATGGGGTATGCAAATTTTGAAAATCCTTTCACAAATCATCGATAGTAGCCAGCCATTCCCATAAAACTTATTACTTTTGATACATTGGTTGGAGCTGGCAAATCTATTATAGCTTCAATATTTTTTGATCCACGACTATAACTTTAGCTAAAAAATATGTCCCAAATATTACACCTAAGGCATATAAAATTCACATTTGGACAACTTTCCATATAATTGGTTTTTCTTGAGAATCCCTAGCACTATCCTCATGTGCTCATTGTGTTCTTCTTTGTTTCGAGAGTAAATCAGTATATCATCCAAGAATATAAGCACGAATCGGTCTAACTATTCTCGAAACACACTATTCATCAGGTTCATAAATGTTGTTGGTGCATTAGTCAGAACAAACGGTAAAAATGTGAACTCATAGTGCCCATACTGTGTTCTAAAAGCGGTTTTGTAGGTATCCTCTTCCCGGATTCTCAACTGGTGATACCCTGACCTAAGATCAATTTTGGAAAATATTGTGGCTCCTTTTAGTTGGTCAAACAAATCATCAATCCTAGGTAATGGATACTTATTTTTAACAGTCATCTCATTAAGCATCCTATAATCAATGCATAATCTTAGGGAACTGTTGGAACAAAATCTGCCTTTGGTTGTTATTTGTGCCTTGATTTTGTCAACATTGAATAGACGAGGATAATTATCAGATTTCTCATCTAATCTCTAGAAGAGGCTGGTTCCTTAATGGTTTCTTATAGGAAAAGGGAAAATAGAAAGAAGGGGGAAATATAGCCGAAGCTAAAACTTGTATGTGGTATAGATTAAACAACAACTAAGATGAACACATATACTATACTTGTCAAAGCATTCAATATATCTTCCCATAGAAATCATGGATTTCTCAATGTGATTTAGAGGTATATCTAACACATGTATATATCAGATTTCAACTCCAGCAATATGATTTATATTTTGTATAAGTCCAGATATTTTAGAACTAACACAATTTATATTTTAATAATGTGAAATAGAAGTGAGAAATATTAATACATACACTTGCACAATGTGAACCAGAAGCCAATAGAAGCATAATATTTATTACTTATATTCAAAGTACATCCATTCAGTCTTGTAAACGTCCAAGAGCCGACCCCTTTTAGAGTACGTTTACCCTTATATATACCCTATGTGGGAACCTCTATATTTAGTACATTTTGATATAAAATTAATTACAAGAAAATTAGGACATAATCATGTTTCTATCTTCTTTGCATGGCTTCCAACAAACAACCACTAATAGCAGGAATCTAGGAATTGATCTATTCCACTATCTACTTTCAGTTACTGACACGAGTTTTTTGAAGGCATCTTATTCCCTACTAAATATCTCTTTGTCGGCAAAAACCTAGTTATGTCACGAAATCGTGACATCTTCTTCTTTCGGGCTCCTTTAAGTTGTTGCGTGAGCGAAACCTCACCATGTCGTGAAATCATGACATCTTCTTCCTTTGGGCCCTTGTATAGCGGGTGAAAAATCACCATGTCACGAAATCGCGACATCCTCTTGTACATCTTTTGTGAGCAAAAATGCTAGCAAAAATCTATCCAGTCGCGAAATCGCGACACTCCTTCTTTCTTTGCTCCTTCGATCAGTTTCATGGGCGAAAACCCATCAAGTCGTGAAATCGTGACACCTTCCCACTTTTTGACATCTTCGAGCCATATCTCAACGAAAAACTGACATGTCATGAAATCGTGACGTCCTTCATGCCTTAGCCGATTCTTTTCCTTCTGTCTCAAAAATGAAATGTTAGTCTCTTTACGCAAAAATTTGCCATCTGTTGGAGGTAGTCTTTTTAGACTAACATTCTTGGCGCCTTTCGGGGAAATTTTGCTGGAAAAAAATATTAGAATCCAGGACCTTCATCCATTGGGAAACGGAGTTAAAAAATAATACAGGAGAGGAGATTTTTATGGGAAAGAATATTCAAGAAGAAATGCAAAAATAATGCATTACCTTTACAAGATATTTTTTGTGACTTATGGATTTTTCACTAAAAATACATTAACAACTGAAGATAATTTGAAACAAGTTTCATGGTGGGCTGCTAGTTCCTCCTTCCGTTAGCTGTTGAAGATTATCATTTTTGGATTTCTTCATTTTTTCTATCTTATTAATCACTTCATTGTACGTGAGGCAAACCTGCTTCCAGTCCTCATCTTCAAGATCGAAAGAATCCATAAATAGCTGATATATATACTGCAATTCTTCTACTTTATCATGAGACACTATTTTGTTTCTCAGAATCAATTCTTGCAAGCAAGACTTAATCTGTGTAAGGTTCTGCACCATGGTAAATATCAGCATTTCCTCTACAGGCTCTTCCCAATTTTCTATTTTTGACTCATCTTCTATGAAAGCTTGAAGAGATAGTGTCAGGGCATCTTCACTCAATACTTCTGAATTATCATCCCATAAATAGGGAAGCCCACATTTATTAGCCAAATTCAAATGTTTCACTAACCCCTAGGCTTCAGCTTCTAACTCTTGAAGGAGTTTATCACCTTGTGTTACCAGTTTCAGTCTCCTAAAGAAACTCTTAGCTGTAATTTTGGCCTGAGACCAAGCTTCACTACGGATCTTAGCAGCAACACTTTCGGGCATATTTTCTGATAAAACCTGAATTTTTGTGGCCGCATCTGACCTTTCCTATAAAAACTTTACTGAAGCCCTTAACTCCTCACTGACTACTTCAATTACCTCCTTTACTTTGGCCAGGTATAATAATAAGGGCCTTGCTTTAAGACTTAATGCCAATACATCTTCAAGCATTTATTTTCTCACCGCCTTGGCCTTCTCTTTTGAAAAACCAGATGGAATGTTCTATTTTTCAACTAGTTGTTGTTGGAGTTGTTGAACTTGTAGACTTAGGGAGTGAATTTGTGCATCAGCTTCTTTCAATTTTTCTTTAAATGTGGTTGCCTCATTGGCAGCCTCACCAAACCTATCTTCCCACCTCTTTGCCTCTAGCTTCAAGGCCTTTTTTTTCAATTTTTGTTCTTGTAGGATGGACTCTAATTCTTTCCTGGTTTCTTGTTCCTTGACAAAATTCTCTCTGAAAAATTCCCCATGTAAATAAATAGTTCCAAAATGAGCCTAAGCTTTGCCCCATTCTTCTGACATGTGTAGATGAGTAATGTCTTCGAGTTGTATCTTCTGCTTGGTAATCTTCAATGGTCATGTCCTTCTTTGGTTTCCTAGAAACTGGTGTTAATTTTAACTTCTTTCTTTGCATTGTACTAGGATCTAAGGAAACAATATCTTGAATGCGGGTGGGAGTTCTGGAATCTTCAACAACACGAGATGTCCACCAGTCTAAAGTGCTTTTATTTGCTTTTCTTAAATATTTTAACTTTGAAAGGGTGGGGTGACTCTCATCATTTAGAGTAGATATTGACTTAATAGTTGGGATACTGGCACTAGAAAGAAATGGATTTGGGATCAACTCAAAATCAACTTCAGATTGAAACTAAGAAAATAGTGCTGATTCTAGGGAAGAAAACACGAACCAAAGGGGAACATTATATCTTCCTTTGAAGAAGAAATGGAAGGAAAATCATTGTAGGAATAAGTAGAGAGAAAATATTGAAAGAAAAGAGAAATCATACCTTTGTCCATTTGAGGTGCTTGTTGATGTTGATCTCCTTCTCCATGATCTTGGTCCCCTTCACTCACCATCTGATTTAGATTTTCACCTTGAATGGGGACTTTGGCACTTCTGCTATCATTAATTCTATCTTCATCATCGGTATCTCCTTCAAGATTTATAACTTCAACATTTGGAGGAATTCCTCCAGGTTGTCTCTTCTTAAGTTCTACATATTCCTGTTTGACAATAATTTCTTTAGAGATTTTTACATTTTGATCCTCCTGATCAAGGTCATTTGGATCATCCCTAGTTTCAATCTGAACATTTTCTTGTTTAGTAACCTCTGTATTAAGAACATTATCTTCATCATTCTGAATAATTTGCTCATTTCCTAGAGCAATATTAGCATCATCATTCTGAGCAATTTGCTCAAAAATTGGGTTTCCTTCAATAACTTTATCATTTTTTCCTTTAACTTCTGCTACAGACTTTAGCCTCTTCCTCTTCATACAAAGAGGTTCTTCATCAGATTTTGTAGCTGAACTCGATGGGGGAACAAACTTAACAGTTTTAGAAACTAGAACTTTACTTTTAGATGAATCAGCTCCCAAGGCCAAGCGTTTTCCTCTTCTTTCGGCTTGCAAGGGTTCCGTGATCCCTTGTCCTTCTTTTCCTAGACCTTTGCCTTCATATCCCATTTTTAACATCATCTGGGCAACCTTCCCATATGTTTCTCCTTGTTCTTTTGTGAAAACCTCCATAGTGGCCCTTTTCTTCGAGCTTCTTAGCCTGGTTTGTGCTTGAGCCAATGATTGTTCAACTGCAATTTCCTTACCTTTTCCTTGTTCCACATTTTGTTTTTTAGCAGCTTCAGGACTTGTCCCTTTGCTACCACCAACACTGCAAGGTATTTTCATAGGGAAAACTCCTGACCAAGATTTATGATAATGGTCGTATTTTACTGAGAATTCAAGGTCATTTTTTATGGGATACCTTGAGTCAATCATGTCTGTTTGCACTCGCATAGTCCACCATTCATGAATCTTTCCTATTGTCCAATCTGCACCCTTTTCTGCATTCTAGCAATAGTACCTTCAGTTAATATATGCCCATTATTATTTCTTGGGTCAAAATGCAACACGTGTTCATAAAAGTCATGCCATGGTGGTAATGGATGCATTTGTTCCACATGCCATTCTAATGGAGCATCTTCATCATTATTTCTATAGGCTTCAATATCTGGTCTAATAGAAGCATGGTATACCTTCAACGAAATTCTATTCAGAATAGACTGTCTCTCTACAAATCGGTCTAGAGGGTCATATTTCCATCTTTGAGGAATTTCTATTAACCCCAAATTTCTTAGGGCTTGAGCAATTTGCTCATTTTGACCCTTTTTTGACACCACGATACCTTCCAGTTGAAAAGGCATGGTACATGTACCAGTTTTACCTATACCCGTGCCATATTTCAAATTAATATATTTAGTCTGTCTTACATATTCCAATGCAAATAATCTATCTGTAACATAATGTGGGAGTAAGAAGGGTTTCCCTGTAAAACCATATAACCTAATCACAACCCCTTGAGTGAGTATAAACCAATCACCTTCTTCAGCATGTTTATTCTGTAAAAAAATTTCAGCTCTGGAGGTTAACCTTCTGACTTCCCCATGCATTATTTTCAGAGCAGGACCTAGGAATTCCCTATTGAAATCATAATATGACTCTGTTCTGTATAATACATTGGTCCAGTCATATACTGGTAAAGTCCTTCCTTTATTATCTTTATCATTAACAGAGATGAATGCTAGTTCTTTAGCCATAAAGAAAAAGAACAACCATACTAAATAGGAAGAGAAACAGAAAGAGTGTTGAGAACCTCTCTTCATAGCAGACAACCCTTCATGTATTTCTTTGAATAAATACCCTGGCCAGTCAAAAAACATAGGTCGAATACTCTTATCCATAACTGTAGAATCATAATTCTTTGGGTTAGACATGCAATTGACTAACGCAATTTGCCATCCATGAACCTTTTCATCAGTTTTTAACCCTGCTATCATAGCTAATATGGAAAATAATTTGGGGTTTTTGAATTCAGCTATGGGAATAGGAGTTTCCAGCATATTTCCTCCATTAGGTGGATTTTTCAACTATGTATAAAGAAAATTCTTAATTTTTTTAGAAGGAACAAAATATTTTTCCTGATCTGTGGGGTCAAAAGTTTTGGGTGCAAGAGAAAGTACATACCCAACAGCAAAAGAAGAAATGAAAGCATATGGATTTAGGGAAAAAAGCACTCTTCCACTCTTGTTTGTAACTACCCTCTTCTTTTCATCATAAAAATTTGCAATTGCTTTAACTAGTTCAGGTCAAGGGTGCACAGGGATATACACATACCAGTATAGCAATGAATGAAAGGCAAAAGTAGTAGGTGAAGAGACGGAAATCCCAGTCGCCATTCTATCTTCGATATCTTTTCAAATTCTTACTGGGTCCTTCCATGTCATTACTGTATCTCCAATCCTAGCATCTCGGTCAATAAATCTTTCGTTCACTTCCTCTCCTTTTCTTGTTGTTGCAGGTGAAGTGGACGGACCCTCCATTGTTGTTTTCTGAGATTTATTTCTAGGAGCCATGAAACTTATTTCTGTATCGAAATTTCTTTTCTGTCACACTGAACTTCCTTTTCTGAACTGAACTTGAAACTCAAAAAGCAGGAATAGAAAGTGACACAACGGATTTTACTCAGGAGTAAAATTAGGGTTTTTCATCAATCGAAAACATATGCATAATGTGCATTAATTGTGGTTGGTGAATTGGATTTACCCGGATCTCCTCACGATTTGTTTCTGCCACCTTTCTAAACCTCAACCAATAATTATCCACCATGCTGTTTAAAATCACACTTACCAAAACTCTTCTTATTTGCAAAGGTGGTTCTTTTAATGCAATCATTGAATAGCTACGTGGTAGATTTCAAATTCATGCCAACAATTGATCCTTCACTGTATTCAATAAAGGGAACGTATATCAAAGCTTGTTGAAAACAATTTTCTCCCGCCAATCATCGAAAAACCACATGGCAATTTTAAATTCAGATCTCTAAATCTGACATTCTGGCACCTTCTAATTTCGTTCTTTACTGGTGATTTATCATTGGTCATAGGATACTAAAAAATATTTTTGAAATAGAAATAACTTTGGAAATATTTACACAATTACTATAATATACATTATATACATAAGTTTTTTCCCGTTTTCTTATTTAAAATAAAGCTTTAAGTGAAAATCATTCACTGTAATAGGTAGGACAATACCCTGCTGATCCTGTAATTGGAAAGAATTAAATTGCTTCTCAACAATTATCTCAAAAGGACCTTCCCAAAAAGCGTCAAATTTGTCATGATTTCCTGGCTTTGCTTTCTTCACATTCCATTTTAAAACTAGATCTCCCACTTTAAATTTTTTGCAGGTTGTCTTTTTATTAAACCATCCTTCTGTGTCTGCCATATGTTTATGGTGATGATTATAAGCCTCTTCCCTCTATTCTTCTAATTGTAGGAGCTGCATTAATCGGGCATCCATAGGTTGATCTCCTTCTTCATTTATCTGATTTAACAATTTCAGTGCTGGCATTTCCATATGTATAGGCAAAATAGCCTCTTTACCATAGACTAAAGAATAAGGTGATGTATTGATGGATTTTTTTATTGAGATCATGTCAGCCCATAATGCTTGATTGATCAAGGAATGCCAGTTCCTCTTATTATCTTCTAGTGTTCTTTTCAAGATTCTGAGAAGATTTTTATTTGTAGACTCAGCTAAACCATTACCCTATGGGTAATAATTGGAAGAAGTTTTTAAATATATACCATACCTACTAGTAAACTCAATCATTTTTGCTCCAATAAAAGCTGGTCCATTATCTATAATTAGAGAATCTGGTACACCGAACCTTGTAATTAGGCTTTCCATGAACTCAATAACCACCTCTTGATATTTTTAGTAGGGATAGCTTCAGCCCACTTAGTAAAATAATTTGTGGCAATAAGTATATACTTATGACCAGCTGATGAGTTGGGTTCTATTATCCCAATAAAGTCTAACCCCTACTGTTGGAAAGGCTCTTCGACTTGGACAGATTTCAAGGGCATAGGCTATAAAGTTTCTGACATTCGGATGGATTACATAAACAATGATTTTGCTCTGTGATAGAAAGTGTTTAAATTTATTCAAGGATTTCATGACAGTATAAACTTGCTTTTCAATTAAGTTATATTTTTCTTCATGTTCATGCATAGTGGAACTCATAAAAGCTATGGGTCTTTCTTCATTATTTGCCCTCTTCTGTGTAAGGACTGAAGCGTAACTTTCTAATTCACCAACAACATATAAAATAAAATCTCATGAGTAATCAAGATTAATCAATATAGGTGCTTGGGCTATCTCCTCTAGGATCTTCTTGAAATCATTTTTTCTTACATCGGTCCATTTGAAAGTTGCATCCTTTTTCAATAATTTAGTCATTGGTTTGACAATCTATGCAAAATCTGCAACAAACTTCCACACAAAATTTATTTGCCCAAAGAAGGATTGCAAGCCTTTCTTATTAATTGGTAGAGATAATTTCAAAAGTGCCTTTACTCTATCAAGATCAATAGCTAATCCAGCTTTAGATATAACATGACCAAGTAGAATACCTTCTTCTACAACAAATATAGATTTCTTTGGATTCAAAGATATCTCAAATTCCTTGTATTTTTCAAATACTTGTTCAAGGTGCATAATATGATCTTTCTTATGATGAGAAAATATAGTCATGTCATCTAAATAGATGACTATAATCTTGCTAGCAAATTCACCAAAAGCTACATCCATTGCTCTTTGGAAAGTTTCTCCAGAATTAGATAAACCGAAATGCATCCTTTGGGAGAAAATGTTCCCCACTTCATGGTAAAATCGGTCTTGAATTGATCTTCATCTCTCAACCATACTTGATTATACCCTAAAAAGCCATCTAGTAAAGAGAATATTTTTGCTCCTGCAACTATGTGTAAAATTTGATCAATTTGGGGAAGAGGATAATGATCTTTGAGTGATGCTCTATTCAGATTCCTGAAGTCTACACACAATCTAATGTCTCCATTTTTCTTTTGATTGGTGCCAAGTTTGCCACCCAGGTAGAATTCTTAATAGGATACACTATTTTATCTTGAAGAAGTTTTAGCAATTCCTACTTCATCAAAGCTTCTATATTTGGATTTACCATTCTTTGCTTTTGCCTAAAAGTCTTAGCTCCTTCTTCTAACTCAATGGTATGTTGGATAACCTATTTTATATATAATTTTAGATCACTATACACCCAAGATATGATATCAAGGAATTTTTTACTTAATTCTTTGATTTGGTTCAATTCTTCCTCTATACAACCAACCCCAACTTTAATCATTTTACCTGGTTCTAACTTGACCTCTTTATACTAGAACTTATCAACTTTTATTTTATGACCCATAGCTCTATCATTGTTATGAAACAGACTTTCAAGGATGATAAGTCCTTTAGGGATATGATCATTTTTCAACTGAATCATATCTTCTTCATGTTGGTCTTGTAAATCTTTGTTACTTGAAAAATTCATTTCGTGGATTAAAAAATCTAGCATTTTCTCATCATTTTCAAAAACTTTCTAGAATATATCCTTGTCTAGCACTGAAGGCCTATATATGAGTCTAACCATTTTTTGTTTCTGAATAACATTACTGACATGACAAAAATTAGCTCCCACTGATGCCAATAAATCTGCATGGGTATTTTGTTCTCTCAAAATAGACTTCATGTTTAGATCTTCAAAGGCTTCCAAAATATCTCATACTTTATTTCTATAAGCCTTTAAGTAGTTTTGTTTACTGATACATTTTCCTGTGACTTGATTATCAATAAGTTTTGAATCTCCAAAAATGAGTAGTTGTTTCACTCCTAATTTATCAGCTTTCCTCAAACCTAGACAAAGTACTTCATATTCCGCTGCATTATTAGTGCAACCCCATGTCAATCTGTAAGAGAAAACTCTTTCCTTTCTTGTAGGGTAAATCAGAACTATCCTTGCACCAACTCCATTCTTGCATCTAGCTCCATCAAAGAAAAGCTTCCATAGTTGATTAGAAGAGTTATTTTTTCAAGAGTAGGTGTCAATTGCTTTTTTGGTTTTTCAATGGAATAACTTCCAATTTCTGTTTCTATCGTGGTATTGAAATCCTGCATAGAAATTTGATCTTCTACTTGAATATCTTCTAAGGTCTCCTCCATTAGATCTACTTTTCCAATTTCTTCAGTCATCATATTCACGGTTTCAGCTTCCCCTATCTTTTCCACATGAAAAGTAGATGGTTTCTCATTAAATATTTTAATCCTTCTACCTTTGAAAGGTATTTCTAAATGAGAGTAATCTAAGGATAAATATCCTCCTATTTTTCCAGTAAATTCTCTTGATAAGCACATACCAAAGTATGGTGCCAAATCTACCACTATTACTTCTTGTATAACCACTACTTGAGGCATCATGTGGAGTTGTATGGAAATGTCTTTAATTACTCCTACAATTTTTACAGGAGTACCATCCAACTTTAGGATGCCTGAATTACTCCTAGTATATTCCATTCCCATAATATTACATACTGCTTTTGGTATCACTATAGTAGCAACACCTGAATCTATCATACAATTATGAACAACCCACCATTCCATCTGAAGAGATAAATAAAAGGGTAGACATCTATTCTTTCCAAGGGCTGATGTTAGATTTGTCTGGACTGTATTTGAAGCTGATACAATTTTACTTTTATCTTTCATTGTCTTTAAAGATTCCTACAATAGGTCAATTTGACCTAGAAACTGAAGAGCGTCATACATACTTGCCTTTGAGGGAGTCTTTTTCATCTCCTCAACTATATTGAAAGTAGATGTTTCAACAATTTCCCTTTCCTTGGTGAAAGTATCATATCTATTTTTGTATCCTTGGGTAGCATCAGCACTTTGTATTTTAGTAAGTGAAGGAAATCTCAATCTCTCTTTAGCTTGATCTTGAGTTTCCATTTCCTTTCATGGAGTGAACTCTTTATGCATCTCTTGCCTTGGGCTTTGTGCTGGAACTTGATATTTTTT
Organism: Wollemia nobilis; assembly: GCA_028583015.1. Classification (NCBI taxonomy): domain Eukaryota; kingdom Viridiplantae; phylum Streptophyta; class Pinopsida; order Araucariales; family Araucariaceae; genus Wollemia; species Wollemia nobilis. The sequence continues at coordinate 8,168,785 of JAQPPZ010016370.1, forward strand.
TCATAGGGTAAACTTCCTTTAGGAGCTTCTTGCAGATATAGAGGAAAACATAAAGGTTGAATCTCTTTAGGGTCTACCTGCAGAGGCTTTTTACTAGATCTGGTTAGGACTGTAACCTGTTCTACAGTCGACATCATTAAATTGTGATATGTTTCGCTAATCATATTTACATTCCCTTTCATATTATTTTCTATTTTTTTAATGGATATACTCTGTACATAATGTTTATGGATCATACATGAACTCTCTCCATGTGGATCATTACACGTAGTGCACCAATAATCAGAATCTGTAGAAGGCTCTGTAGAATCTTCTATTTCATTTTCATAAACAGCATTTGATCACTCTTGTCCTCTGTTACTTGATTGTGCTATATACCTTGTTATCTGAGGGAACCTTCTTAGTTGAAAATTTCTCTCAGCTTCCCTTTTCTTCATTGAATTCATATCATTTGCCAGATTTTTTACAGTATCTAGTATAACAGTGAGTTGACTTTCAAGAACTGGCTGAGAAGGTGGTGCAGGTAGTGCAGGCATGGTAGGAGTAGGAGGTAATGCTAGAGGATTCTAAGGCATCTGTATAGTAGGGATGGAATGTGGTCCATTCCATCTTGTTAACCTTGTGTTTGGAACTTGAGAAGAACTAGGAGAAATAGCATTGGGAGCTTGGGGAATATCAGGAAAAATTAGCATTATTGCTTTAGGCGAATATCTCTCCATGGTAATGAGATGTCTTTCTACTATGGAATATTCTTGATAAATGGTAGTAAAAATGAGTATCTATGATTGCAGTATTATCATACTGATATTTGTATCAAAATCTCTCAAATAATAATATATTGCTTGCTCATTTGTTGGTTTCAATCTAGCGGGTACTCTCCCAAGTGCGACTAAATCGAATATTAAAATCAATAATTTCCTCTTGAGGATGCTTCCTTATAATATTGAACTGAATAAGTAGTGAAAATGGATTTGCATGTTGATTAAATTCATCCACAAGTTTATCGGTGAGTTCTGCCCATGTTGCGATTGACGGTAGAGGAAATGCTCTGTACCAATATAACATTTTTCCTTTCAAGGAAATAACTAGCAATCTGGCCATCACATCCTCTTGAGTGATGTTATAAATTACAGCCAAAGTTGCAACATCTAGAAAATTTTTATATGTTGTCTTACTTGTCCGATCATATGAAGGTAACGCTTTCAATGCTGATGCAGGGATTGGGTTTTGAGCTGCTAGATTTAGTGGACCCGTGTGGTTCCACGTAAGATAAGCTGGTGGTGGTGGAGCAACCATCGTAACAACTGTATGTACCTATACTATAGAACTGTTGGTAATCATTGAAGATGGATTAATACTAGGAATAGGCAAAATAGATGGTGCAAGGGTGGTAATATTGGTAGCAGGTGGGTTTGATCCGGTAGATAAAATGGGATGTACTCTTAGGCTACCAAGATGTAACTCGAAGAACTCAATGGGTTCTTTTGATTTTCTTGCTTTAGATCTGGTTATCATATAAGAAAATAATCATAAGTTTTTAACCAGATAAATAGATAAGGTATTTATTGGGTATACACTTTCGGACGGAGTCGCCAGGTGGTTTGATTTAGATTTTTTTTTTTTTAAATATCAAAGACAAACACCAAACCTTATATAATATTATGGTATTTAGGTTCCCACTGGGCGTGCCAAAAATTGTTGGAACAAAATCTACCTTTTGGTTGTTATTTGCGCCTTTATTTTGTCAACATTTAATAGACGAGGATAATTATCAGATTTCTCGTCTAATCTCTAGAAGAGGTTGGTTTCTTAATGGTTTATTGTAGGAAAAGGGAAAATAGAAAGAAGGGGAAATATAGCCGAAGCTAAATCTTGTATGTAGTACAGATTAAACAACAACTAAGATGAACACATATACTATACTTGTCAAAGCATTCAATATATCTTCTCGTAGAAATCATGAATTTCTCAATGTGATTTAGAGATATATCTAACATATGTATATATCAGATTTCAACTCCAGCAATATGATTTATATTTTTTATAAGTCCAGATCTTTTTTAGAACTAACACAATTTATATTTCAATAATGTGAAATAGAAGTGAGAAATGTTAATACATACACTTGCACAATGTGAACCAAAAGCCAATAGAAGCATAATATTTATTGCTTATATTCAAAGTACATTCATTCAGTCTTGTAAACATTCAAGACTCGACCCCCTTTTCAGAGTACGTTTACCCTTATATACCCTATGTGGAAACCTCTATATTTAGTACATTTTGATATAAAATTAATTACAAGCAAATTAGGACATAATCATGTTTCTATCTTCTTTTCATGGCTTCCAAAAAACAACCACTAATAGCATAAATCTAGGAATTAATCTATTCCACTATCTACTTCTAGTTACTGACACGATTTCTTTGAAGGAATCTTATTCCCTACTAAAATATCTCTTTGTCAAAAAAAACCAAGTTATGTCGTGAAATTGTGACATCTTTTTCTTTTGGACTCCTTTAATCTGCTGCGTGAGTAAAACCTCACTACATCGTGAAATCATGACATCTTCCTTCGGGCTCCTTTGGGTTGTATGACGGGTGAAAACCATCATGTCTCAGCATGTCACAAAATCGTAACATCCCCTCGTATATCTTTTGTGAGCACAATGCTAGCGAAAATCTATCCAATAATCGTGACACTCCTTTCTTTGCTCCTTCGATCAATTTCATGAGCGAAAACTCGTCAAGTCATGAAATCATGACACCTTCCCACGTTTTAACATCTTCAAGCCATATCTCAACGAAAAACTGACATGTTACGAAATCTCGACATCCTTCATGCCTTAGATGATTCTTTTCCTTTTGTCTTCAAAAATGAAATGTTGGTCTCTTTACTCCAAAAATCTACCGTTTGTTGGAGGTAGTCTTTTTAAACTAAAAGGAACCATATTTCTTTTTAACAAATAGTACCGGCCCCAAGGTGATACACTGGGTTTTATGTGCCATTTTTCTAACAAATCTTGCAATTGTGTCTTAAGTTCTTGCAATTCAAGTGGTGTCATTCGGTATGGATTTTGAACTACTGGGGTTTCTCCTGACACAAGTTCTATTGAAAAGTCAAATTCTCTTTTTGGTGGTAACCCCAGTAGATCTTCAGGAAAAACATCTCTGAATTCACTCAGTATCGGATACTGTTGAAACAATGCTGAACTTGAGTTAGTTTTTTCCTTTTGTTCATTTTTATCACATATAACTTGCATGATTTTCTCTAGGCTCTCTTGGCTTGCATGCTACTTATCAGATGGGGCTCAAAGGATGTTCTATTGCATTGAATGTGGATTATTTGATTGGCATCATTGGTAAAGTCCAACCATCTCTCCTCAAAATTTAATATAGCCTTATGAGCCTTAAGCCAATCTACCCCTAAAATTATGTCAAATGCATGTAAGAGAGCTACATATACATACCAATAGATATTTCCTTGGGGTATTTATATTGGTGACTCAAACAGACATTGGTTGACTAGATAAGTTTATCCTAAGCCAGACTCTACTTGCCACTCCTTTGCCAAAACCTAGGTTTAACAAGTATATCCCTCAAAAAATTATTGGAAATAAAAATTTCGGTAGCACCACTATCAATTAAAATATTCACATTTATTTTACCCTTTCTTCCTTTAATTAAAAATGGAGTGGTTTATCCCACAATATTAGGGTTACCTGTGGCCGCAAAGATTCTATGGGGTTCTTCTTTAGTGGTGTTCCTACGATCTGCTCTTTTTGGGCACTGCCTAGAAAAGTGATCCAGAGCTCCACATGTGAAATAGGCATTGGGACCTTTGTTATTTTATTTGTTATTATCTTTGGTGTGGTTCTCATTCTTGCTTTGTTATTTATTATTATTTTTCTTCTCTTGAAAGTTTCTTCAGTCTGACTGCCCCTTGTGCCCCTGATTTCTGCCCTTGTTTATGCTATCATTTCTGTTATGACCCCTATCTTTGTATATATGGTTCTGATCCATACCATGATTCTACTCAGGGTACCTTCTTTTCTTTGAGTTATCTCTTTCTTGTTGGTAGAAGGCTTTTACTTCTTTTTGGCTCATTTCCTCGTATCTAGCTGCATCATAAGCAACGGATAGGGTCTGAGTTAACTTTCCTCCTATAGGCTGACTAATATTTAGATGCAGTCCCATGACAAATTTGTGTGCCTTAAACTTCTCTTGCCTTTCAAAATTTGGGGCATACTTAAGTATTTGCACAAATTTTTGGTAATACTCAACCACCGTCATATTGCCTTGTCGTAAATTTATAAATTTCTCGTGTTTCTCAATATAAAATTGCTCTGTAAGGAAATGAGTCTTGAATTCTCTTATAAATTCCTCTAAAGGTATGTTTTTTGCCTCCTTTTGGGTAGCTTTCTTGTATGTGGTCCACCGGGTTTTGGTAGGACCTTCCAAATGAGCAACTGCCCATGTAGTTTTTACCTCAGAACAAAGGGGTTGGATGGAAAAATACCCTTCAGCTTCACTAAGTTAATTAATGGTGATTTCCCCATCGCCACATCCATCAAAATTAGAAATATCTAATTTATTTAATTATTTTTGCAGTTCCTCACCCACTTGTCTCCTTGAGGATCCCTCTAGAAATTGACTTACATTACTTTTTGTCTTCTTCTGAGTCAGGTTTCAATAACTTTTTGTTGCTGGGTGATAAGTTCCTACTGTTGGACCATCTATGCCTACTTCTGATCCATATGCTCACTCAGCTGAGCCCTTTGGATCTCCATATGTTCATGTTGTTGGTTTAATTAATCTTACATGAGCTTAATCATACGAGCCATGTTCTCATCATTGTGGGTAGCTCTTGTCGCTACCAACTCTTTTTATTTTCTTACCATATGTCGTGGTGTTTCAGTAGTTTGCACCCTCTCTAACTCCTTATGAGTCGTCTTGGTCCTTTCCTTGGGACCTCTGCAATCTCCTGTTGTAGATTTAAGCTAGCCCCCCATGAGATACTTGCCATATCTGGCATTACAAATTTTTGTTAGAATAGCTATGTTAGCTAGGTTATCACAAACCTAGGCTCTGATACCAACTATCACAACCCTATTATGTTAACTTAAAAGTACATAAAATTTTTATTTGAAATGTCAACACTTTGCTTAAAAACCCCAACATAATTTTAGTCCAGGCATATTAATTAAACACTTCAAGAATGACCACAACTGTAGTTGGTGTCTTAAGTGCTCAGGATCGGCCACATCTCGCAAGTCGCCATGTAGGATTCTGACTTCACCCATGAGTCAATCTGGAATCTAGCAAAGGGTTGTCCTTTCAGGGCCCATATCACCTAAAAGGAGAATGCTATCTCCCTTGTCCAAAGCTATAATATTCACAATATTTAGATTCCTCGACTCAGTTGCTATGGAACCAGCGTTAATATGCCAGTGCTAGTCCTTGAAACTCTATTAAGGTTTGGATAGAGTCCATCATCGCATGGTTTAAGGACTAGGTAATCCAGACCCATCTTAGGTTGATGGTAATGTTACCCATACCATATACCGTTGGATTTTCCAACAACATGACTAGCCCTCTAGCCATGCATCTCGTTTGGAACCTACCCAACCCGAGTGGAATACCAATTACCTTTAGTCTCTAACTGACTGCCCACTTGGAGCGACGTCCGATACTGCCACTCTTTACACTCAACAGCTTGGACCTTTGTCCTCGAGTAGCTGGAGTATTATGGCACAATCTCACGTAAGTCACCTCGTGGCTTGACATGGTTAGGTAGAGTAATTCCTTACTCGACATACTCAATTCAAGTAATTTTATCAAGTCTTTAGCTAAGTTTTTAGTCCTTTTAAGTTTGGCGGTACTTGGTTTGTAAATTATGCAAGTTAACCACTATATAAACTAAGTTTTAACATATGATTATAACATAATTGCTTTAATAAAATCCTTTATATTTCTAGATAACTAGACTAAATTAGAAATCATAATACAAATAAACTTAATAAAATCATGATAACAAAAATAATAAGTCAACTTTATAAAATAACAAATAATAAGAAGTCAACTTTATAAATTCATAATAACAAATCATTTGTTTTATTTATGTACTTCCAACAAAAGAGTCTTTAATAAATATTAACAAATTGTAATCTATGAACTTCTATTTATTTTAAAAGACACTTATAAAAATCCTACAAACATATAAAAACAACTATTTAACCTTCTTAACCTATCTTAAGTTCTTTTTTTTTAATTATAAAATTAAATACAACACCATATACATTATGTACATAATCCAAACTAATATACAACCGAGCTATTACTTTCGTCCATTAAACCTTATAATAAATGATTGCATTCTTTAGTATAACATTTACACATTTCTCCAGATTCATCTAGCAACCACAAAATATTTTTAAAGGACAAGGCTTTCAGCTTGAAAGACGACGCTGGAGAGTTTTAAAAACAATGTATAGTTAGAACAACAATGGCAATACTAGAGAGCTTCCTTCAAAAGCTAACTATGTTATATGTTCGCTTGGCACACAACTTACATGACCCATTGAGCTACCTTTACTTGAATGCCATCCGCCTTGGCCACACATTGGAAATGTTTTCCAAACAACACCTAAAAATGTATCGCCAGAATGGGAAAATACAACATTTCCAGAGTGCTCCCCCATACAGACCATGACAAGATATTGGAGGCTAGGACTGGGTCAGCATGGTCCTATCCTATATGTCATACTCTCACAAGCAAAGCAAACAAAACAAATGCATGCACATAGCAATGACATCCACTACTCAATAAGTGCACGGTATAACTCACACAAATTAGAAATCAAATATGGAATTATGATAATGTCCGCTCAAATAGAGAACGTATAGATTTAATACAGAAGTTAAAGGTACATTTTTCAACAAACTAAAGCAAACAGTTTCATTTCAGATTCTAAGGTTTTATTGTTATTATTTTGTATATATATTTTTTAAATTGCAACAGAGGAAAAAAAACTTTAATAAGCATTTCTACATTATGAGAATTTAGCAGCACTTTTCTTTTGGATACAATACCATGTATATTTCGTCTCATATTTTCCAGAGATGCAAGACAAACAGGGGCATTCACTCTTCATGGTTTCATTGTGAGTTTACTGGATAATGACATATACTATTAGCAACTCATACATCATTTCTTTTTATATTAGTTTTAAGGTATTATAATTTAAACCTTTTTATCGTCAAACATCAGACTAACTCAGAGAATAATCAAAATTTAAATAATCAGATGCCTAATATTGCCAAATCATTCAACAAGTAATGTTGGATTTACCTAATAAGTTATTCACGTTTTCAAATTAAACAAATGTATCTAGGAAAACTAAAATGACAAAAGAATTTTAAAAAACTATGAAAGCAGTTTGGGCAAGATGTGAATAGGATGTTATGGATTCTGAAGGAGTATCAGGGGAATTCTAACTTGTTATAATCCTTCTATAAACTCTTGTGTAGCATTCATAAAACTAGGCATTGGATAGCCTCTTTAGTCACTTGCTACTTTGCTGATATTTGCTTCATCCTTATCAATGTGTATGGTCCTACAACTTAGTCAGGTAGATTAGAATTTTGGAGTGGGATTGAGGCCTTTATGAGAAGTAAAGACCAAGAAACTCGTTTCATGATCATTGGATATTTTAATGCCATTACCAAGCTGAATAAAAAATTTGGGAGAATTAGGAAATTGACCCAAAGTTTGAAATATTTCTTATCTTTTATTCAAAACAACAATCTATGGGAAGTTGATTTTGAATAAGAAAACTATACTTGGACCAACAACATGAGAGGCCAGAACCTAATAGCAGAAAAATTAGATAGATACATTCTCTCGAATCATTGGCTAGATAAAGGAAATTGTGATAAAATTAATACCTTAACAAGGATTGGTTTAAATCATTGGCTAGTAAGAGTTAAAATGGTGGTTAGTAAATTAAAAAAATATCTTATTTTAAATATAAGCAGATGTGGGAAGACCATCCTCAAATTGTTGATATGATATCTCAAACATGGAATTCTTTAGGTAATGGTGGGTTGTATGCTCTTCCAAACCAAATTAAAACTATGACATCTAGATTAAAATAATGGAACAAAGACACCTTTGGAAACATTTTTGAGAAGAAGAAGAACTAAAAGACAAACTTTTAAAATTCCAAAAAGGTGATGAAAATAATACAACCTCGGAGGAAAGGGAATTGCTTAGTGAATATCATAATATTTTGAGTAAGGAAAAGAAATTATGGAGATTAAAATCAAGACAAACTTAGTTAAAAGGAGATAAAAATACAAAGTTTTTTCATAGGATGGCTATAGTACAAAGATCTTCTATAATTGATAGAATTAAATCAATAGAAGGGGTTTGGATTGAAGATCAGGTTATATGGATTAAAGCTTGTGTCTCTATAGTTTATTATTTAGTGTTGGTCAATGGGTTAGTGACATAATCTTTTAAAGCCAAGAGAGGCCTTAGACAAGGAGATCCTCTATCTCCTTATTTGTTCATTATTATGGCTAAAGTTTTGAGTAGGAACTTAAATAAGACTTACAAATATGGGTTTATAAGTAGACTTAAGGTTAGTAATAACATCGATAACGTCACCCATCAATAGTTTGTAGATGATAAAACCCTTTTTGGAAGGGCAAGGATAAATGAGGCCAGAGCTTTGAATAACTTTTTAAAAGAGTACAAAAGAGCTTCAGGGCAAAAAATTAATAGGACTAAATCCAAATTTTACTTTCTTAACACTCCTACTAATATCAAAGCAAGAATTTATAGGTTGCTTCAAATGGAGGAGGCAAATTTACCAACAACTTATCTAGGGATGCCTTTATTTGAGGGGAGAATGAGGATAGATTTATGGAATCTAGTTATTAGTAAAGTTCAAAATAAACTTCCAACTTGGAAAGGTAGATGGTTATCATTAGCAGGAAGAGTGTAGTTAATTAAGTTAGTCTTACAAGCCATTCCAACATATTATATGTCTTTGTATTCTATGCCAAAATCAGTTGAAAAAAATTTAATCTTTATTATGTGATCCTTTTTATGGTCAGGTTTACATGATAAAAGGAAATTTTCTTTGGTGAAATGGAGCAAGTTGTGTGATGATAAAACTAGGGGAGGTCTTGGTTTAAGAGCTCTTACAGATGCAAACTTAGCTCTTAGGGGAAAAGTTATCTGGAGATTGTACAAAGAGATTCAAAGAAAATGGGCAAGAATTCTTCTAAGTATGTTGATCCCAATGACCCAAGTTTAATATTTACTGCATTCTCTCTTCCAAATGGTTTTGCTCTTTGGAATGGTTTAAAAAAATCTATTGATCTTATGATTAAAGGTTTAAGATGGGTGGTGGGAACTGGAGAAAAAATTTCTATTTGGATGGATACTTGGTGTGATAAAAAACCACTCAATTTAGATCTAGTTTTGAAACCTTGGATGAGATTGCTTCAAGACAAATACGGTGATAGGGTTTCAAACATTTTGTACAAGGATCGAGAAGGAAGATACAAATGGAAAGAAGATTTTTTTACAAGTATACAAGACATTGATGCTAGGAGGCAATTGAGTAGAAAGATAACAACTGTAATTATTCTAAGGGGTGCCAAGGATAAATTGATTTGGGAGTTGAATAGCTCAAGAGAATACACAACAAGAAGTGGATATAATGTTCAACACCAACATAATAATAATATCACTAGAATTTGGAGAGATATTTGGGATAGCCCAAGCATTCCTAAAGTCAAAATGTTTGTTTGGCTAGTAGGTCATAGAAGAATTTTATCCTGGGATAACCTTATGAAAAGGGGTTTTCATGGCCCCTCTAAATGTGTTTTTTGTAATAAGGAGGAGGAGAGTATTGACCATCTCTTGGGACATTGCTCAATAGTCTAGAATCTATGGCAATGGATTCTTAATATGTTTGGTAAATGCATGGTGATGAATAGAAAAATTGAAGATTGGTTAAAGCAATGGCAGAGCACTTATAAAAGTGAGGCTTTACAAACAATATGGGATATATCAAAAGATACAATACTTTGGACTATATGGCTAGAAAGGAATAGAAGAATATTTAAAGGAAAGGAAAGCAGTTTAGAGGTAATGAAAAAGAAGATATGTTTAGCCATAGAGGAGTCTAAACCAACCCTATCAACTCACCCAATCCCTAATTTGGAAGTAGAGAGTCTTGATAGATGGAGTCAAGTCATTAAATGGAATTATGATGTTGGGTACAAGAGAAGCAAAAATAAGGTAAAGAATATAAAGTGGAAACCACCAGATGTGGAGTGGGTTAAATTGAATTTTTATGGAGCATCTAAAGGAAACCCAGGACCAACAAGAGGAGGAGGAATAATTAGAAATAATAGAGGAGATATTTTGTCTCATTATGCTTTCAATTGTGGATTTAAGACAAATAATGAAGTTGAATCTTGGGCAGCTTTAGAAGGGTTAAAAATATGTAAACAAATGAAATGGAATAGAGTTTGGATGGAAGGTGATTCTCTCATAGTAATAAATGCAATTTTGAGGAAAGCAAAGGCTCCATGGAACATACAAGAGATAATTGTGGAAATTCAAGATCTTGCTAAAGAGTTTGAAGAAATCAGGTTTACACATATATTAAGGGAAGGAAACAAATGTGCAGATAAGCTAGCCAATAGAGGGGTTTTGATTGAGGATCGTGAAGTTAACATCTCCTTTCCATGGTTAGAGGAAGTAGAAAGTTTAGTTGAAGTTGACAAAAATTGTTGATTGCCTAAATCAATTAATGATTAAGATTTACTTTAATGTTTTCCATTGGTAATATCTATTTTATTTTGTAACAATAATGTGTGTTCATTTAGACTATTTATTATAATTTTTGTGGTTGCACTTGTGTTTTAGGAAGGAAACTAGCAATCCATATTTGGTAAAGCGAACTATGTTAGTGCGATGTTTTGGAAATATTACTCTACTAAGATGCAAGGCATAGATAGTAGAGGTGAAGTTTTGGCATTGTGAAGGCTGCTATAGGAAAATATCAAGAAAGATGCTAAATTCTAGAGTAATTGTATTCATACAGAGATTTGAAAAGATCTAGAAAATGAAAATCAAGAATTCAGACATTTTATGTAAAATGATGTAGGTTTCTAACTATAGCATCTCAATTGAGATGAGAAGTGTATCTATTTGTAAACTCTCAAGCTCTAAAGAAGAGAGATGTAATTTGTTAAGGGTGGGGGACCCGAGTACAACCCCTTTTTATCAAGCAAAAAAATATTGTTGAATCGAAGAATTCTCTCAACTTCTAATTTAATGGTGTGCCTTAATTCTAGTTTCAAAAAATTTAGAAGGAATGACCAATGAGTTATCCCAACCTTTGGACTAAGTTTAGCTCTCGACTATCTCTTTTGGCATTAACCTCTTAACCATTGAAGATTTTGGAGCACGAAGCCTTTATTTGAGCATTCTATTTGTTCATTTTGAGTTTAGATAGCCCTGTGGCCATAATGTAAGTGGTTGGTTTAAGTATTTGCACCTCATTCTTTATCTCTTCCTTAAGGCCACTAATAAAAGAATTAAAAAATCATCAGGAAGAGCTTTAGTTATATTGGTCAACTTCTCAAAAGTAATGATATACTTAGGTACAACTCTTATTTATCTCAACTTGGTGAGTGCTCTAGTAAAGTCTTCAAACTTGGATGACCCAAACAGACTAAGGAGTTCTCTCTTGAATTGTATCCATCTAAGAATAGAAACTTATTTTCTAAACCACTAGTACCAATGTAGTGCTTCCAAATAATGCAACTATAAAGATCCTCTGGTGAAAGGAAGTTTCATGTAGTCCATACCATTGCTCGACCTTAATCAACCAACTCTATGGATTTGTTCCATAAAACCTTGAAAAATCTATTTTAGATAGTCACAAAGTCATGCCTCTATTGTTCACATGTTATTGAGTGTTATCCTTATTAAATAATTTGGAAAATTTTGTTTGGTCAATAGTTTTCCCCCTCTAAGCATTTGGGATATTCTCAACATATCCATCAAAATTTAGATTTTTATTCCTAAGCACCTCAATGTCTTGACTCATCTGATCCTGCTTATGTTGGAAATCTACTATCATGGTGACAAGAGAAGATATTTGACCTTTGATTTCTATGAGGGCATCCAGTTTGAAAAGTTGTGCCTTGTTCACTATAGCCTCTATTTGTTGATAATGGGTCTCAAGAGGCATTTATTTAAAAAAAAAATTATTTTTAGTAGTTACTATTTTTAGTAAGGGTCCCAAAAAAGCATATGGGTGCTATATAAAAACATGATCAACTCAATGAGACGATCATATTTGGCTATATTCCAAAATGACAATTTTTGGAAACCTAGACTATTTTTAGTAAGGGTCCTAAAAAAGTGTATGGGTGCTACATACCAAAATGACCAACTAAGTGAGAGGATCATAATGAACTATATCTCAAAATTACATTTTTTGATAGCCAAGACCAAAACAAGGGCTTTCAAGTTGTGTATCTACTTCCAAATTCTTTGAATTTCAATTTTTTTGTCCTATGAGCTCTACTCTTGATAAGGTGAGTAGGGAATGGATGGATACTAGGTTAAGGTTTGTGTACTCTCTATAGCCCTCTATTATATTGTAGCAGTGATTAGGGTTATGCATAACGGCTATTTATCGCCAAATTGGCTAAAATTAGGATTTTTGAAATTTGGAATTGGCTAATATTTGGGACCTTTGACCAGGGCCTATTAGCCAAAAACATTTGGGTGCAAATTTTTTTTTGGGTCGATTCGCCCCAATTTTATAATAATTTGACCATTTTAAGTTTAAATTTCCAACATTGCCCCTAATAATAGTGAACCTTCTACATGCGTTTGGATACTATTTGCTTGGATTTCGAAACTGATTCACCAAATTTTTATAAATACATTTTGGGGCTGACCCCTTACGCATAACCCTAGAAGTGATCGATAATGCTTAAACCAATATTTTAGGTAAGTACTCAAGGAGGGTTTTACACATACCCTTGAGCACACTATGTGCTTCTCTAATAGTGTGGGGGGGTAATATTCTTGAGTGTTGTGTTTGGTGCACTATGGATTTTACATGATTGACCAGTTTCCTATACATGAAGGTTTGGCTAGGGGTTCCTAAAAGGAACTCCCAATATACATGAGGTATGTGGAAGTTCAAATCTGTGTATGGGTGTTGTTGCAAGCCTGGGTATTAGAGCCTAATAACCCCTCACTTCACTAGATGCTTTATGAGCAATCTAGCTTAGACAATAATATTAGGAACCTTCTAATTAAAATAAGCACATCCACATAAATATTACAATAAAATAAATAATTCATGAAATAATAGAATATTGCAATACGAAATGTAAATGCAAAAATATATATTAATCTCACAAATTATAATACAAAATTGTTGGCCTCTTTAAAGTGGAAACCTCCTTCTATACTTTGATTCAATATGCAAAAATATACATTCATTTATACCCCCTTGTATTTTAAAAATACAGTTCATGCAACCCTAACCTAATGCTCAAGGGTTGGCTTATATGCAAAGTGCAACCCGAGCTAGAATATTCTACCAAATAAATATTTTATGGCTTTTGAAGCCTTAATATCGATATAAAACTCACAAGATAATTTCCACAAGATCAAATATATGACAGTTGTATTATAGTAAGATTAATATAATAATGTAAACGTAATAATATGAGCAAACTAATGTGTAAATCAAGGCTAATAATATATCAAATAACATTCATTAATAAGCAACAATATGAATGTATAAATAGCCTGAATCATACAATATAATAAGACTTACAATATTAGTTGCTCAAATGTATGTAAACTTTATTACTCCTCTTTCTCTTAAAAATGTATCATAAAACTCTCATACAATGATAATCCTCACTATGTAAACAAGTAAGCTCTATAGGCTCTACAAGCTATGTAATCTATATAAGAGATATCCTCTACGGAGTAATATATAGCCATAGTATAATGACTCTTTTGTTACTTGACTCTTTCTTCTCCTTATGCCAAGTCTCATGACTCTTGGTTTCTCTACTTATCACTTGCATACACATGACTCTATCTTGTATGCACACTTAGACATGACTCTTACATATCTAAGAACACATGTGCACACTTACATATGAGACACTTGTGCACATCTATACACATAAAACTTGTACACTCATTTACATGACACTTGTGCATTTCTTGCACATTATTACATTACATAAAATATTTACTAACACTTTAATATAGGATATAACCCTAATCTAATATTTACAAAATATACAATGAAGGTACATTAGCATGTACCAAATAATGTAATATTATCTAAGACATTTAGATTATTTATAATGGTTACATGAAATGACCCCACTTTTTGAGTCACCTCAAGTGCCACATACCATTACAAAATATCATTAGAATGGGGTACCCACATTAAAAATGGTTCATTACATAATAATGTTAGAATGGGGTCCTAACATGTCCCTCCCATTTAAAAAGCTTTGTACTTAAGGCTAAATATGAAGAAACTACTGTTGTAGCTTTTTGAGAGACTTCAATGTGGCCTTTTCTTATTGGAGTCGATGTCATTTAACAAGAACCTTAGTTATGACACGATTGAAAAGGGTGTATAATATCTAGTCTAAATTTTGTTCTAGCTCAAGCATGATGGAACCTTCTTCATCTAGCTCTAGTAAAGTGGATTGAACTTGGAATTTTTTGACAACAACCTTCTTGAGAGAAGAGACATAAAAATTTGGATAGAGCTTGGACATAGCCGAAAGGACTAATTTATAGATTGTTGAACCAATTTATTGCAATATTTGGTAGGGTCTATAGTATTTGGTAGTTAGTTTTTAACATCTGTATAGCTAGAGTGATGATTTTTTGTAGGGTTGTAGTTGGAGAAAAACCATATCCCACACTTCAAAGTTATTCTTAGAATGATATTGATCAGCTTGTTGATGCATACGATTCTAGGCTATTCAAAATTCATCTTTAAATTTTTGAATGACAATGACATACTAGTTGAGAGTGGTGTCTACAACGTGAACCCTGGAGCTTTCTAGAATGTATGAGGGTGTTTATGGAGGATTATTATATACTACTTCAAAGGGTGTAACCTTTGTCATGGTGTGATGTGAAGTATTATACCATTATTTGGTCAAACAGAGCCATTTTGTCCACTATGCATGATATTCAGATGCAAAACAACAAAGGTAGGTTTCCAAGCAATTGTTAACAATTTTTGTTTGGCCATCAATTTAAGGATGATAGGCCAAAATCATTTTGAGCTATGTTCCCTATAACTTAAATAGTTCTTTGCAAAAATAGCTTGTAAAGGTAGGGTCTCTACTTGACACAATATATGTAAGCATTCCATGAAGGTGAAAAATGGAGTCTAAAAATATTTGGGTTGCTACAAAGGCTCTATAAGGATGAGATTAGGAAAAAAATGAGCATACTTTATGAGATGATCCACTACCACTAGAATAACTGATTTTCAACAATTTAGGTAACCCTTTAATAAAATCCATATAAATATCTACCCATAGTTGTTCCAAAATTGATAATGGTTGAAGGGTTCCAAGGGAACACACAATTTATCCTTTCATTCTTTGATACTTGTCACATTCAGCCCCAAAAGTTTGAATATCCCTCTTCATTCCCTTCCAAAAGAAAGTATTCTTGGTCCCTTCATAAGTTTTTAGAAACTCAAAATGTCCCGCTATTGGTGAGGTATGCATTTATTTCAAGATGAATTCTCGCATTTGTGAGGTATGGGGGATAATAATTTGGTCATGATATCTCAATTCTTGTGCATACCAAGTGTATCCAGGGCATGAGTTGGGCTTTGCTTGTAGCTTGTTGATCAAGGTTTACGAGCCAAAATTCTTGGTCATTTCTTCTCGAAGATTATTAATCCATTAAGGGATTGGAGAAGAGATATCATTTAATATACTATGATCTTCAAATTTTTGGGATAGTGCATTAACCATGCTATTCTCTTTTCCTTTTTTATGTGATTTCATAATCATAGCCCATCATTTAGAGACCCCCTTTTGTTGTTTAGGTGTGGCTACTCGTTGTTCCAAGAAGTATTTTAGACTTTGGTGGTCGATTTTGATTGAAAAATGATGTCCAATGAGATATGGCCTCCAATTATTAACAAAATTTAAAATAGCTAATATCTCCTTTGCATAAGTAGATTTACCCAAATTTTGGCCTAAAAGTGCTTTACTAGTGAAGGCTAATGATCTTCTTTTTTGCTTCAAAACAATCTCGATTCCATTGCCCAAAGCATCACTTTCAATCTATAGCTAGAGTAATGATTGTTTGTAGGGTTGTAGTTGGATAAAAACCATATCCCACACTTAAAATTTATGCTTAGAATGATATTGATCAGCTTTTTGATGCATACGATTCTAGGCTATTCAAAATTCATCTTTAAATTTTTGAATGACAATGACATACTAGTTGAGAGTGGTGTCTACAACGTGAACCCTGGAGCTTCCTAGAATGTATGAAGGTGTTTATGGAGGATTATTATATACTACTTCAAAGGGTGTAACCTTTGTCATGGTGTGATGTGAAGTATTATACCATTATTTGGTCAAACAAAGCCATTTTGTCCACTATACATGATATTCAGATGCAAAATAACAAAGGTAGGTTTCCAAGCAATTGTTAACAATTTTTGTTTGGCCATCAATTTAAGGATGATAGGCCAAAATCATTTTGAGCTATGTTCCCTATAACTTAAATAGTTCTTTCCAAAAATAGTTTGTAAAGGTAGGGTCTCTACTTGACACAATATATGTAAGCATTCCATGAAGGTGAAAAATGGAGTCTAAAAATATTTGGGTTGCTACAAAGGCTCTATAAGGATGAGATTAGGAAAAAAATGAGCATACTTTATGAGATGATCCACTACCACTAGAATAACTGATTTTCAACAATTTAGGTAACCCTTTAATAAAAACCATATAAATATCTACCCATAGTTGTTCCAAAATTGATAATGGTTGAAGGGTTCCAAGGGAAAACACAATTTATCCTTTCATTCTTTGATACTTGTCACATTCAGCCCCAAAATTTTGAATATCCCTCTTCATTCCCTTCCAAAAGAAAGTATTCTTGGTCCCTTCATAAGTTTTTAGAAACTCAAAATGTCCCGCTATTGGTGAGGTATGCATTTATTTCAAGATGAATTCTTGCATTTGTGAGGTTTGGGGGATAATAATTTGGTCATAATATCTCAATTCTTGTGCATACCAAGTGTATCCATGGCATGATTTGGGCTTTGCTTGTAGTTTGTTGATTAAGGTTTACAAGCCAAAATTCGTGGTCATTTCTTCTCGAAGATTATTAATCCATTAAGGGATTGGAGAAGAGATATCATTTAATATACTATGATCTTCAAATTTTTGGGATAGTGCATTAACCATGCTATTCTCTTTTCCTTTTTTATGTGATTTCATAATCATAGCCCATCATTTAGAGACCCACTTTTGTTGTTTAGGTGTGGCTACTCGTTGTTCCAAGAAGTACTTTAGACTTTGGTGGTCGATTTTGATTGAAAAATGATGTCCAATGAGATATGGCCTCCAATTATTAACAAAATGTAAAATAGCTAATATCTCCTTTGCATAAGTAGATTTACCCAAATTTTGGCCTAAAAGTGCTTTACTAGTGAAGGCTAATGATCTTATTTTTTGCTTCAAAACAATCTTGATTCCATTGCCCAAAGCATCACTTTAAATGATAAAAGGTTTAAAAAATTAGGCATGGCTAACACTGGGTGGTTGTCATGGCTTTCTTTAATTCATTGAAAGCCTTCTTCACTGGTTCTAACCAAATAAAAGAATTCTTTTTCAACATGGTTGTTAAAGGAGCTACTATATTTCTATAGTTATGTATAAATTTATGGTAATACCCCATGAGTCCCAAAAATACTTGAATTCCTTTGAGGGTGTGAGGATTTGGCCATTCTTGAACAAAAAGAATCTTTTTAAGATCAACATTAACTCCATATTTGGTGATAATGTGTCCTAAATAATCCACTTCTTGCAATTCAAAAGAACACTTAGACCTCTTGGCATAAAGTTTTTTTAGACAATTTTTTTTAAGTTTGATCCAAATGTTTGACATGCTTATCTCAAGAGATACTATAAATTAGAATATCATTAAAGAAAACTACAATAAATTTTTGAATGAAGGGCTAAAAATGAATTCATCAAATTATGAAAATTGGAGGGTGCATTAGTCAAACCAAATGGCATAACCAAGTATTCATATCCCCCTTCATGATTCCTAAAAGTATTTTTAGGAATGTCATCATTCTTGATTCTAATTTGATGGTATCTTGATCACAAATCTAGTTTGAGAAGTATTGGATACCATGCAATTCATCTAACAACTCATCAATTATTGAAATGGAAAATTTATCCTTAATAGTAATTTTATTTTCTCTGAAATCCATACACAAATGTCAAGACCTATATTTTTTTTATACCAACAATATTGGGGAAGAATAGGTAGTGACACTAGGTCGAATAACCCTTGCAGCAAGAATTTCTTACACCATTTTATCTATTTCTAATTTTTATGCATATGGATACCTGTAAGGGTCAACATTTGGAGGAAGACTACCTGGAATAAGCTAAATTGCATGATTGTGAGTACGAAAAAGGGGTAGTCCCTTAGATTTTCGAAAAATAGTGGCATGTTTTTACAATATTAGTTGTAATTCATCTGAATGGTCATTATCTTCGTTATGTAAGTCTTGTATAGCAACTATTTGGGCCATAATTCCATGGTTGGACTTTTAAAAGAGTTTTTCCATTCTATGAGATGTAACAATTTGAGTATCTCTCACCTTCAATCCCCTTAAGGTGTACCCTATTCCTTGTTGGCTAGATTTATCCACAATTCAAATAAATCCCATAATACTTGATCCAACAATCTCATCCACTAAGCCCCCAAAACAACATGACACCCACCTAGGGGTAGGATAAAAATATCTTCCTTATGATTATATTCCCTTATTTGTATTTAACATTTTGACACTTTCCCTTACATGGTAAAGTTGCTCCATTAGCAATCATGACTTCAAAAGAGTTACAAGTATTAATATAACAATTCCCCTATTTGGCAACCCCTGGGTCAATGAATTTATGTGTGCCCCTGAAGTCAATGAGAATTATAACCCATTGTCCATATCACCTTCATGGTTTGGGGAGTTGATACACCTGTTAAGGCATGCATTGAAATTTTTTGTTGGAATTCTTCTATGACATTTGGTTGTTCTATATGTTCCTCTTCTTGACGATCCTCTTCCTTCTAAGAGGATTCAATGGTTATAGGCTCATCCACATCTAACAAAAAAAACTTTTTTGTATGCATTTATGTCTTAAAGCATATTTCTCATCACAATTATAACATGATCCCTATGCTCTTTGGACATCCATTTCCTCCCTAGTCAATATTTTGATTGGAAGAGTTTTATTGCTAGTATTTGGTGTGAATTGGAGGAAATATGGATTTGTCTTGTGAGAATTTGGATGATCTCCTTTGGGAAGAAATGTTTTCCTCTACTAGTCTAGCAAATCTATGGCTTGCATTATAGATTGTGGTTTGAACATTTTTTACTTTGGCCTTGATATCATCTTTCAACCCATTAATAAAAGAACTCTGAAAAAATCCTTCACTCAAACTCTTTGTCCTATTAGCCAATTTCTCAAATTGAGTCTAATATTCCTAGAAAATAGAGGTTTGTTTCAGTATTTTCAAAGCTCCTATAAAATCCTCAAACTCACTAGGACCAAAATAAGTGAGTAATTGGGACTCAAAGTCTTCCCAAGAAGGGTTAAGAGTTGTGTTCTATAACCATTCATTGTAAGGCCTCAGATTCAAATTCAAAAGAGACCATGGTGATCCACAAATATTAAGGAACATTATGAAGTTTGATGAATTCATCACCCTGACACAACCAACCATCAATATCCTTTCCTTTAAGCTTGGAAAAGTCTAATTTGGGCATCCTAAACCAGGTATATATCAAAAATAGTATGATGGAGTTATTTCTATTTATTGATTGAACTACCACTTGGTCCTTTAGTTTTAATATGCTCAAATACCTTTAGGCTTCCTTAAATTGCTCTTCAACCTCTAGGAAAATTTCTTCAATTTTACATTTGGATTTTCTCATAACCTGCATGTGATCTTTCATCTTTGTAACTTCTTGTCCAATGCGAGATATTTGAATTTATAAATTACTAAGTGCATGGTTTAATTTCTCCATATATTCTCTTTGTTCTAACTCCTTCATTTCATCCTCTAGTTCTTCCAACTATATATATGTATGAACCGAACCACTCCAATTAACTTACTAAAAATAGAAGTGTTTTTCTAGGAGTTACTATTTTTAAAAGTAATTTAGAAAAAGTGGTTGGGTGTTATATATTAAAATGATCAGCTCATAAAAAAAATACAATGGGATAAGGTCTCATAATGACATTTTTTTACACCCTAGAAAAAGTGCATGAAGGCTATATACCAAAATGATCGGCTCATCAAGACGATCACAATTAGCTATATCCCATAACAACATTTTTTGAGCATCTTAGACTTTTTTTCTAGAGAAGTGTTATCTTCAAGTGTCATCTATTTTTCTCCCAGCATATCTATTCACTCAAAAAATTAACTTTTGTCTAACACCTCCTTAACAGATCATAAAATGACCATTATTAACACCTATTTTGTTTGATTATGTAACTCATTATTTTTTACAGTTATCTTGGCAAAGTTTATTACTGATAATTTAATGATTATTGTGATTCCCAATTGTAGCTAACAACTACATAGGTAAACTCTATCTTGACTATTACTAACTATAGCCTTTTCTAAAAGGGTACTCGACTGTTATTGTTAGACCCTGTCTTGATTGTTACTTCCTACACAATTATTTTTGTCTATTTTAGTTTAATTTATTCTATGATAGTGTAGTCTCTTCAATATGATCAATTTTTGTGGTAGGGTTTATGGCATTCAAGTTAAACATTCAACGCAAATATGGTACTATAGGTCAAGGTGTATGCATTATCCATAACCTTTGATTATACTGCAATGATGAACGATAATGGTCAAACCAATATTTCAAGCCACTACTCAAGGAGTTACATATATCTTTGAGCACAGTACCTACCTCTTTGATGGTATAATAGGGTAATCTTCTCAAGTTTCATGCTTGGTTCTTAATGGATAAATACATGGTCAAAAATCTTCCTAAGGCTAAAGGTTTTTCCTAATATTTTGGGGGTCTCCTAATCTTCAAGGGGTCTCCAAATATCCTTGAAGATATGTAAGAGCTCAAGTCTGTATACAAGTGATGTTTGAGGATTGTCCCTCACTTCACTAGACCCTTTATGGGAATCTAACTTAGCCAATAACAATTACTCCTTTGTAATATTGTAAAACCCTCGACACAAGGTTTTTAACCTATTAAACTAAAATAGAGAAAAAAGAAGGGCTCATTTTTTTTTAAATAGGATAATAGGCAAAAAAATAAAAACATGAAAAATTTATACCTAATAGTTAAAATGGCATGACAGGAACTATTGCAGTCATAGTGAACACGACTTTAGAAAGTTATTTGATACAACTTGTTAGGAACCTTCTAATTAAAATAAACACATCCACATAAATATTGCAATAAAAGTAGTAATTCATGAAAGAACAAAATATTGCAATACAAAATGTAAATGTAGAAATATATATTAATCTCACAAATCCCAATACCTCCTTCAATACTTTGATTTAATATGCAAAATGATACATTCGTTTATGCTCCCTTATATTTTAAAGATACATTTCAAACAACCTTACCCTAGCGCTCAAGGTTTGGCTTACATGCAAAGTGTCACCCAAGCTAGAATCTTTAAGCAAATAAACAATTACATTCTTTATAACGATTACTTGAAATGGGCCCACTTGTCTAGGCATCTCAAGTCCCACATACCATAAAAAATAATTACAAAATATCATGGGTTCCCACATTAAAAAGGGATCATTACATAATAATGTTATAATTATATAATAATGTTATGATGGGGTCCTAACAAATAACAAATCCTCTATATTATTTTAAAACAACTATAACATCGTTTCTAACCTGCAGATCTAGGATTAACAGAAAAAATTGCTTGCAACAGAAGTTTACTATGCCCTAGAAAGGGCTCTAATACCACTTGCAATGAAACTTTTCTTCTTGTGCAAACATTTCACCTCAAAATTCTTAGTGTGGAGCTAAATTGAGATAAAAAATTCATTGCCAAAGATAATCCTAACTATTATTATAGAGAGTACTGATAAAAACATCATTTATATCATATATCCAATAACAAAAGTAGTCATTAATTAAAACATAAAAACATAAAGAACAATAATTGTAGGAATTTGAAATGAGAAATATTATTATTGCGAGTCACTTTGAGGGGGCAACCTCCTTACAAAATATGCAAATTCCTCTCTAGTCCTTTAGGGTTACATCCTTTCCATTTTATAACGTTTACTAGAATATTTCCTAACATTTTATGACATCTTGTTATGACAATATTCCTAGTTTACCTAATTTATAACAGTTACATTAATAATACCAACGATTACATTTATAATTCTATGACAATAAAGATATTCCATGACAAAGCAGTTATATACATGATTCTATGACAACACACTCTCCTAACTTAACACGTGGCCTACTTCTAACTAGATACATAGTCCACTTTATTTACAATAACATATGCCCTAATATGTTACAAGTGTCAGGTATGTAAAAATTTATGGTAACTTTATGGGACACAAAACTTGATTAGCAAAAAATATTACATCTTGACTTTATCCTTGGACACACAATCTATAAAATTAGGATCACTATTATAGAAGTGTCAAACTTGTGCTCTTATCTTGTCTTTTACAATAGCAACAGAAAAAACTATATAATTCTTCATTGTTTAGCAATTGAAGAGACACCACATTGTTCTTCTTCTATAAGACTTTAAAACTTTGAATATGAGATTTAGAATTAAATCTAATAAAATAGAATTGTGCACTATACTTTAATAATCAAAATAAATATATATTAAATAAATAAATTCATCCTAAAAAATATTATAATCATATTAAATTTTATAAAAAACAAAATTCGAATTTAAAATATAATAAAATATTTATATTTAAATAATAAAAAATAAATAAATATCCTCTTAATAAATATTACTAAAGTAAAATAAAATTGATGTTAAAAACTCCTCTCTGAAGCTTTTAATTACTGCCTTGGAAAATGTCAACCCTGTGGAAATGAAAGAGTCTTCGGGGCGACGGAAAGAACCGCTTCCTTTGTACAATAAAAAGAAAATCCTAAGTGGGGGAAGAAGCGACCAGCAAGCACCCTTCCTACACTTACTCTTCGAAATTAAAACCTTTACGTCTTTAACGCCCACCGTCCATTGACTAAGTATTTTAATATATATTTTGTTTGTGTTTTGAATTTATCTTTTTAAGATGAAAATTATAAGTTATATTATTATAGTATTTTATAAAAACAAATAAAATTTTGAATGGATTGTATGAAAAGATTTAAAACTTCAAACAAAAGTTTAAAGTGTTTTTTTTTATGAAATTAGATTATACATAAAATAGATTATATAGATGTAAGACTTTTTGTACATAGGTTACAGATTGGAAGTGCTTTTAAATAGGCTAAATGCCTAATTAAAGAATAGATAAAAATTGTAAAAAAAATATTGTTATATCAAATCATTAAATAACATATTAGAGTATTAGAGTAGGAGGATTCCTTAAAACTACAATAAAACAAAACCATAAGTTTATTTTCTTTGTATATTTGTATATATCTTCTCCAAACCATATTTGAGAGGTCTTCATTTCTAGTGGTGATTACAAATTCCTACAACTCCATCAAATCTTGCTAATCTCCATGGTTATATGTTTGTTCTATCTCCACCTTCCTATGTACACAATGATTTGAACAATTCCTAATCATGAAACACAAGAGTTGCCACGTTGTTACTTATTCCTTCCCCATAATTGAAACAAAAACAATTATTAAAATAAAGTTATATATTATAATTTATATTAAAAAAATAAAGATATATTAAATAAATATCATTTTTATAAAAAATAAAATATACTATAATTTTAATAATAAAAAAGTCTCATGAGAGATATAGTAGTGGTGTGTTTTTTGGATTTTCATTTAAGGGATCCAAGTTCAAACCCTAGTACGAGGGAATCTGGACTCCTGTGTTTTTAACTTAAAATTTTAGTCTCATAAAGGATATTGTAGTAGTATGTTTTTGGGTTTTTATTCAAAAGACCCAAGTTCAAACCCTAGTATGAGGGACTAGGACCCTCATAAAAACCCACATTTTTTATTTAAAATTTTGTTTCAATACGAGGGGATTGGGACACCTCATAAAAACCTATGTTTTTAATTTAAAATTTTTGTCCCTTTAGAGATGATGTAAAGGTATGTATTCAAGAGACCTAAGTTCAAACCCCATATGAGGAATCAAGACCCATCATAAAAACATGTGTTTTAAACTTAAAATTTTGATCCAATGACATTAGTTCAATTGGTTAGATTCCTTTACTTTGAAGGAAAAAACAAAGGTTCGAGATGTTGTAAAGGTATGTATTCAAGAGACATAAGTTCAAACCCAGAACTGGGACCCTTCATAAAACTCATGTTTTAACTCAAAATTTTGATCCTATGACATTAGCTCAACTGATTAGATTTCTCGACTTTGAAAAAGGAAAAAAAGGTTCAAATCTTACCAAAGGATACATGTTTAAATAACCAACTTGTTGTAATACCACTATGAGCTGATGACATAATAATAAGGACTAAGACCCCTCATAAAACTTGTGTTTTTTATTTTTTTTGTTCCATGAGAGATGCTGTAGTGGTATGTTTTTGTGTTTTCATTCAAGAGATCTAAGTTCAAACCTCGATACAAGGAATTGGGACCCCTTATAAAAACCCATGTGCATTAGTTCAATTGGTTAGATTTTTTGACTTTGAAGAAGACTTATAAAAACTCATGTACATTAGCTCAATTAGTTAAATTTTTTGACTTTGAAGGAGAAGACAAAGGTTTGAATCTTGCTAAAAGATACATGCTTAAATAACCAACTTGTTGTAATACCATTATATGGTGACGATATAATAAGGACTAGGACCCCTCATAAAAACTTGCATTTTTAACTCAAAATTTTTGTTCCATGAAAGATGTTGTAGTGATATGTCTTTATGTTGTCTTTTAAGAGATCTAAGTTCAAACCCCAACACATGGAATTGAGACCCCTCATAACAACCCGTGTTTTTAACTCTAAATTTTGATCTTATGGCATTAGCTCAAATTATTAAATTCCTCAATTTTGAAGGAGAAGAAAAGAATTAATATGAAACGAAATTCCATCGTAGGAATATACCACTGGAAATAAACAACTTGTATGAGTATCACATAAACAACCTGTAGATAGAGATTCAAATCTTGCCAAAAGATATATTCTTAAATAACAAAATAACAAGTTGTAATACCACCTTATTATAATACCATTATATAATGATGATATAATAAAACTGGAGCCCATATTAATATTATATTTATTTATTTATAGTTTGGGCTTTGGCTTTACTTCGGGAGGTCCAAGGTTCAAATGGCTTTGGCTCTTCTTCGGGAGGTCCAAGGTTCAAACCCCGACGTAGACAAGTGTACGAAGGGGTGGGTGTGTAGTGGCTTTGTGTTAATTACGCCGAGATGCGTTCCTACAATGACAAACAGGGAGGTGGGAGACAAAGAGGTCATACATGTCACCGTAAACAATTTTTTTTTTATTAAAAAAGCCGACATTAACAAAAACATTTAAAATATTTAAACTAAAACAACCGATTGCAAACATTTAAAATATTTAAACTAAAACGGTCGACTAACCAACCTTTGCAACTGTTTAATAAACTAGGTTAGATATAAAGGATATATGAGAGTTATCAATCCCGAGGCATCTATTTATAGGCGCCCGCGTCTATAGATAGACGCCTCGAGATTGATAACTCTCGGCGTTTTTAGATATATATCCTTTATATCTAACCTAGTTTTTATTTTTTTATAAGTCATGGTTGGGAGGAAACTGCTCAGCCTTGTGCATCCTCCGCCTATAGCTAGATGCCTCGGGATTGCTAACTCTCGGCGTTTTTAGATATATATTCTTTATATCTAAGCTATTTTTATTTTTTTATAAGTCATAGTTGGGAGGAAACTGCTCAGCCTTGTGCATCGGTCATAGAGATTTCTCACAATAACTAAATCAAAAATAAAAAAGAAAACTGCTCAACCTGATGAAGTAGTAATAAAGGTTTCTCACAATAACTAAATTAAAAAAGAAAATGAATAAAATGTCGGCTTTGTCAAAATAAAATGAGTCTATGGGGCGGAGGAAATAACCGATTCCCTAGTACAATCCAAAAAAACATGGTGAGTGCAGGAAGAACCGCGTCGCTATGTGGCGGCCTGCAGAATATGCTTGCGTGGGCTGCACTCTTCCTGCACTTACAAATTCGACCTCCTCTTCCCTGCCCTATCCACCGGCCTCCACTGGTTCCTTCCTTGCCATTGTCATCTCCATCGTTTACTCTTCAAAACATTGCCATGGCCGCTGCAGCCGCTCTTCTCTTGGGCCCTCCAGAGCTCTGCAATTTCACTTCCCATCATAACGACGAGAATTCTGATTCTTCCCCGGTCTCTACTTCTACTACACCACCACCAACAGGAGACGACTTTCTTGACATGCTAAGAGGCGGCATGCTCAATGGAGGAGATAAATCATCTCTTCTTCTACCCATGGGAAGGACCGAGAATTTCTCTCCAACCTTCTTATCATCAGGCGATGCTTGCCTTGACTTTTTCTTTCATGTTGTGCCGGACACTCCTCCTGAGAGATTGATCGAGCTCTTGGAAGCCGCGTGGAGGCAGAACCCGCTCACCGCCCTAAAGCTCGTCTGCCAGCTCAGAGGCGTCCGCGAAACAGGCAAATCAGAGCGAGAGGGATTCTACACGGCCGCCTGCTGGATCTTCTCTCATCATCCTAAAACCCTCGCTGCTAATGCCGCCATATTTGCAGAATTCGGTTATCTCAAAGATCTGCTGGAAATCCTTCTCCGCCTGGTACAAGGACCGGAGGAGACCGAGAAAAGAAAGGCCGACAGAATGGCTCACAAGAAGAAGAAGAGGTCGAGGGCTAAGCCAATCAAGGGTTATTTCGCCCGGAAGGGCAGGGCTAAGTCGGTCAAGGGTTATTTCGCCCGGAAGGGTGCTGCCGCAAGAGAAGCCAAAAAGCTCGGCACCCTCAGCCCCAGAGAAGAGAGAATAGCAGCAGACTTGTTGAGAGGAAAGGAGAAAAGCGAAAGGGCACAGGCCGTGAGGAGACAAAAAAGGCTGGAATTTGCAAATAGAGCTCTGAAACGCTATTCCCAAGATTCCACGACCGAATCGCTCAGCATTTTGCCGATTTGCTGTCCAAAGACTTGAAGGCCCTTCAGTCGGCCAAAATCCGAAACTTAAGTCTGGCCGCCAAGTGGTGCCCTTCTCTCGACTACTCCTACGACCGTTCCACCCTCATCTGCGAAAATATTGCACGCAGGCTCTTTCTCCGCGAAGACCACTCCGATGTCAAAGAAGAGTCCCATTATGTCTACAGAGTCCGCGACAAGCTCAGAACGGAGGTTTTGGTGCCACTTCGGAGGGCTTTGAAATTGCCAGAGGTGTATATGAGCGCCAATTTGTGGAGCGAGCTGCCTTACAACAGAGTGGCCTCCGTGGCCATGAAAAACTACAAAGACCTCTTCATCAAGCACGACTCCGACAGATTCTCCAAATATCTTGAAGACGTGAAAGCAGGGAAGAAGAAAATAGCGGCGGGAGCGCTGCTTCCGCATGAAATTATTGAGCAGGCGTTAGAGTCCAAGGACAGCGTGGCAGAGCTCCAATGGAGGCGCATGTTAGAAGACATGAGGAAGGAAGGGAAGTTCTCCAACAGCTTGGCGGTGTGTGACGTGTCCGGTAGTATGACAGGAACTCCGATGGAGGTGTGCATCGCTCTTGGAATGCTAGTCTCTGAGATGAGCGAGGAGCCCTGGAAAGGCCACGTCATCACCTTCAGCTGCAATCCTGAGCTGCAATTGGTGAAGGGTGACTCCCTCGTGGAGAAATACGAATTTACAAAGAACATGGAGTGGGAAATGAATACGGATTTCCAGAAAGTTTTCGATCTGATATTGGCGATGTCACGGAAATGCAATTTGGACAAGGAGAAGATGATAAAGCAATTGATTGTGTTCAGTGATATGGAATTCGATGAAGCTTCTGCAAATCCTTGGCAGACTGATTACATGGTGATCAAAAGTAAATTTAGAGATGCGGGATACGAAGCGCCTCCAAGGATTGTGTTCTGGAACCTTCGAGATTCGCAGAGCACGCCAGTATTGCGGGAGGAAGATGGCGTTGCGATGGTAAGCGGTTTCTCCAGGAACCTTCTCAAAATATTTCTGAGAGACAATGGACAGATAAATCCAATGCTCGTCTTAAAGCAGGCCATTCAAGGAAAGCTGTACGACCGACTAGTCATCATCGACTAGCTTCGGAATTGTCAAATACAATAAATCAAATAATAAATTCTTGCTTTTTCATTTTTCCAAGGCGTCATAAATGCCTACCTAGTCCACCCCATGTATGAAGATTAAAAGCAAAGTAAAAATTCATTTGACATTCTAAAATTAGGATCACCAAGGATTAAAAGTTACGAATAGTTTTTTTTTTTTAAATTAAGTTTTTCAATGAGTTAGATTTTTTAACTATAAAAAGAAATATTAAGGTTTAATTAAAATAGTTAATTTAATGTAATATCACTTCGTGATGATAATATAATAGAGTAGTTTAAAAGTAATAATAAATAAAGTTTTTATAAATTAATAAGTTTGGTTTTAATATTTGTATAATATTAAGATAAGCATAATGCATTATTATAGTAAAAATTATTATTTTTTAATTAATTATATAAATTAAAATGAAATGTATTCTTATTCTATTATGATAAAGTTGTTATATTATTTCAACTAATAACATAATGTTATTATACTTGATAATTATATTGTTGAATCAAAGAATTCTCTCAACTTCTAATTTAATGATGTGCTTTAATTCTAGTTTCAACAAAGTTAGAAGGAAGGGCCAATGACTTCTCCCAACCTTTGGACTAAGGTTGGCTCTCAACTATCTCTTTTGGCATTAACTTCTTAACCATTCAAGTTTTTGAAGTATTATTGTTGGTGGATGCAACATTTTTATTTTGAAATGTAAGGGGTCTAGAAGCCTTCATTTGAGCATTTTATTTGTTCATTGTGAGTTTAGCTAGCCCTGTGGCCATCATGTAAGTGGTTGGATTAAGCATTTGCACCTCATTTTTTATATCTTCCTTAAGGCCACTAATAAAAGAACTCTTGAAAAAAACATCAAGAAGAGCTTTAGTTATATTGGCCAACTTCTCAAAAGCAATGATATACTTAGGCACAATGCTTGTTTATCTCAACTTAGTGAGTGCTCTAGTAAAGTCTTCAAACTTGGATGACCCAAACCGACTAAGGAGTTCTCTCTTGAATTGTATCCATCTAAGATTAGAAACTTTTTTTCTAAACCACTAGTACCAATGTAGTGCTTCCAAATCAAAATGAAATGCAACTATAAAGATCCTCTAGTGAAAGGAATTTTCATGTAGTCCATACCATTACTCGGCCTTAATCAACCAACTCTATGGATTTGTTCCATCAAACCTTGAAAAATCTATTTTAGATAGTCACAAAGTCATGCCTCTATTGTTCACATGTTGTTGAGTGTTCTCCTTATTAAATAATTTGGAAAAGTTTGTTTGGTCAATAGTTTTCCCCCTCTAAGCATCTGGAATATTCTCAACATATCCATCAAAATTTAGATTTTTAATCCTAAGCACCTCAATGTCTTGACTCATCTGATCCTACTTATGTTGGCAATCTGCTATCATGGTGACAAGATAAGATATTTGACCCTTGAGTTCTATGAGGGCATTTAGTTTGAAAAGTTGATCCTTGTTCACTATGGCCTTTATTCATTGATATTGGGTCTCAAGGGGCATTTATTAAAAAAATATATTATTTTTAGTAGTTACTATTTTTAGTAGTTACTATTTTTAGTAAGGGTCCTGAAAAAGCGTATGGATGCTATATAAAAACATGATCAACTCAATGAGATGATCATAATGGGCTATATCCCAAAATGATAATTTTTGGAAACCTGGACTATTTTTAGTAAGGGTCTTAAAAAAGTGTATGGGTGCTACATACCAAAATGACCATCTCAGTGAGAGGATCATAATGAACTATATCTCAAAGTTTCTTTTTTTTGATAACCAAGACTAAAACAAGGGCTTTCAGGTTGTGTATCTGCTTCCAAACTCTTTGAATTTCACTTTTTTCGTCCTATGAGCTCTACTCTTGATAAGGTGAGTAGGGAATGGATTGATTCTAGGTTAGGTTTTGTGTACTCTCCATAGCCCTATATTATATTGTAGCATTGATCAATAATTCTCAGACCAATATTTCAGGTAAGTACTCAAGGAGGGTTTTACACATACCCTTGAGCACACTACCTGCTTATCTAAAAATATGGGTGGGTAATCTTCTTGAATGTAGTGCTTGGTACACTATGGATTTTACATGATTGACCAGTTCCTTATACATGAAGGTTTGGCTAAGGGTTCCTAAAAAGATCTTCCAATATACATGAGGTATGTGGAAGCTCAAATCTATGTATGGGTATTGTCGGAAGCCTGGGTATTGGAGCCTAATCACCCCTCACTTCATTAGATGCTTTATGAGAAATCTAGCTTATCCAATAATATTAGGAACCTTCTAATTAAAATAAGCACATCCACATAAATATTGCAATAAAATCAACAATTCATGAAAGAATAGAATACTACAATACTAAATGTAAATGCAAAAATATATATTAATCTCACAAATTATAATACAAAATTGTTGACCTCTTTGAAGGGGCAACTTCCTTCAACACTTTGATTCAATATGTAAAAAGGTACATTCATTTATGCCCCCTTGTATTTTAAAAATACATTTCATGTAACCCTAACCTAATGCTCAAGGGTTGGCTTATATGCAAAGCGCCACTCGAGCTAGAATATTTTACCAAACAAACATTTTGATGGCTTTTGAAGCCTTAATATCAATATGAAACTCAGAAGATGATTTCCACAAGATCAAATATATGATAGCTACAATATAGTAAGATTAAGATAATAATGTAAACAGAATAATATGATCCAACTAATATGTAAATCAAGGCTAATAATATATCAAATAACATTCATTAATAAGAAATAATATGAATGTATAAATAGCTTGAATCATACAATATAATAAGACTTACAATATTAGTTGCTCAAATGTATGCAAACTTTATTACTCCTCTTTCTCTTACAAATGTATCATAAAACTCTCATACAATGATAATCCTCACTATGTAAACAATGTAAGCTCTATAGGCTTTGTAATATATGTAAGCTATATAATTTATGTCCTCTATGGAGTAATATATAGCCATAGTAGGATGACTCTTTGGTTACTTGACTCTTTCTTCTCCTTATGCCAAGTCTCATGACTCTTGGCTTCTCTACTTATCACTTGCATACACATGACTCTATCTTATATGCACACTTAGACATGACTCTTACATATCTAAGAACACATGTGCACACATACATATGAAACACTTATGCACATCTATACACATAACACTTGCACACTCATTTACAAGACACTTGTGCATTTCTCGCACATTATTATATTACATAAAATATTTACTCACACTCTAATATAGGGTAGAATCCTAATCTAATATTTACAAAACATACCATGAGGGTACTGTAGACACCTAAAACATGTCATGTCGAGGTGACTACTCATATGGGACATGCTAATAGACCATATGAATGATATTGGACCTCTCTAAGGTAAAAGCAGTGGTTCTAAAAACTCAATTTGGGCATTTTGGCCTATTTAGCCTTAGTCGCTGGTGTCACCCGCAGTTAGGATTCTTAGCCTCTGGTGTCACCCGCGGCTAGGGTTTTTAGCTACTTTTAGGACCCACGACTAGCCTTGTAACAAACTTGGGCAACCAGAGCTGAGTAAAATTGTTTGCAACAGTCAAATTGCAGCGGTTTCAAAGTGGTTTGGGATTGGAAGTGTCCATAAGCTTCCTCACAACTGCTAAATCTTATTCTTTGCTTCTCCATGAAGATAGAGCAAGGATTTTGGAAGTCTATTTAAGACCCCAATTTCAAAGAGCAAACCCTAGATCTTCTTGGTTGTCTTCTCTAATGAAGTGCTACCAAATTGTTGAACTAGAGAGCCAATTGCACTTTGTGAAGAGTAACAAGATGCTGCCAAAATCCAATTTGATCATCAACTTTGTAATAATGGAGATCTCAAGAGCTTGAGGAGCAAGATTGAAAATTGACATACTTCCATTTCCAATTTCAGTGAATTCAACCACCAATATGTTTCAAAACACCGAGGCGGCCTTGATCATCAATTTATTGGAGGATTTGAGAGTTTTTGGCCCTAGTTTCAAGAGAAAAAACACTTTTATATTAGCCGTGGCTAACAGTGCCAATCGCTTTAAGCACCCGTGACTAGGGTTTGATACTCTTTTTCCTCTATTTTAGTAGTAGATTTCCATTTTCAGTTATGCAAGTAGCTTAATCTAGCATAGATTAACATTGTAGCAGACATTTGACCGGTTAATTCTAGGAATTAGAGGTAGATTTGCATTTGTAAATTTAGACTAGTTTCATGCTTTTCAAGTTTTCTAATGGTTAATTATGATGTTTCTTAGCTAGATTCATGCTTCTTTATATGCTTTATTACAATTTCCTCATTTCTTGCATAGATTGATAGATTCACAAGCTTTCTTGATTTCATGATATATTTTGTGCAAGATTCCTTTAAAAGCCTCATTAAGAGAGGCCCCATTTGCTTCTAATTGCTTCTTGTTGTTTATTGCATGCAGGACTAATAAGGTTTTGACATGCAAGGCAGAAAATGCCTCTAATCGTGGAGAAGAAGGTCATCGACACCTTGGAGCAGTTCATGTTATACTAAAGAGTCTGCGAATTATACCTACCATTACAAGGAATTTCTTATGATTGTAACATTGTATCACATTGGGTATCCCTAAGAGGGAAAAATTTGTAGCCATGAATTGATTCAAATTTTAATAAAAGACACCTTTATTTTGGTTATCTCAATTTTATCAATTATTGTATGCTTTATGTGATTTTCAATTGTTACTATATTAGGTGTATGCTTTTTAAAATCGTACATAAGGCGATCACAGAGGAACCCTGCAATTTAAGCGATATGAAGTCTAACTTGCTATGTTTTTTGATGGTAGGTCTTAACCACGATTGAAAATCATGGTCAACAGTATTAATCGCGATTGATAACCATGGTTAATAGTTGTAACTGCGGCTGAAAACCATAGGCAACAGTTGTAACCGTACCACAGAGCCACGGTCAACAAAAAACCAAAAAAAAATAGAATCAAATACCATCATTAGACTTGGATCTAATGTAGGATTATTTTTTACTCTCTGTCTTTTTCTGTCTGTGTTTTAAAGTGAAACATTCTTTTGAAAAGCATGTAAGAAAATCATGTGAATGTTGTTTTATGCATTTTTATTTCATGCAAAGTAAAAATAACCACACACACCACGATTCACATTGTAAACACTTGTGAGTTGGAAGTCACATCCAACCACTAGTAGGGTTTCAATGATGGTGGTAGTGATTTCCATTGGTTGGCCCAACTCCCACATACCTTTTTGTTACTAGACCAATATCGGACCCAAGAACCATCCGTAGCCCAAAAAATTTGCATGTACTTCTCTTCGAAGGGTATAACGCTGACTGGGTGAGATTGGGTGAGGTTCTAGCAGGACCTGTGCTCCATGCCCGAGTGTGGGTTTCATCTCCACATTTTGAGAGGATTACGCGACCTGGAGTTCATAGCCAAGTTGTCGAGCTACGAGCATTCAGGTGAAAACCATTAAATAATCTAAGAATATCATCAACTATTGAAAAACATGATGAGATTTAGATTGTAGTATTAAAAAATCTCAAAACACACTAAACCAATTTTAGGACACACATATGATCCTTAAAAGAGATAATGATATTGTGTACTTTGTGTGTTTATTATTGGGCTAATCAGTATAAGATCCTTGATCTGAGACTAAACCCTAACCCTAATAATATAATTTTTTATTCTACATCCAACGAATCAAGAATCGTGCAAATTGAAGCTATAACAAAAACGTTATTTTGGTTTTATGATTACTCTATTTTCGAAGACGAAAATAAGGAAAAATTGCACTAAAACAGTCATAAAATGGTCTAGACAACTCCAAAAATTGCCAAATTTATTTTGTTGTCTTAATTTTACCCTTCTGAACCTCTCACAAAAATTTTGGGTTATAAATCTTCATGGTTCAAAATTTTCCAAAAAATCCTAAAAGTGGGCATTTCCCCACGAGCCTCGATTGGCCAATTATTTCAAAAATACAAAATTTTGACCCGAAAATCATATTTTTGAGATATATCTCATTGTTATTAGCTCATCGCACTAATCATTTTGATATATAACACTTTCAAATTTTTTTTGGAAGCCAAAAAATTTTCTAAATGGTCGAGGGACCTCCCATGGTGAGTAAGACCTCCAATCTAGAGAGGGAACCAGGTTCCATAACCACTGAATATATTCAAATCAGTCCATAGGACATGGCCATCCCTGAATGGCATCCCATGTCTTATCATAGCATAAATACCATCCATAGGGATTCAAACCTTCGAGATAGCCCTATTAGGGAGACACCCCTAGGTCCTCAAGGAAACCTTCTTGACTGGAACACCTTGATATAATTCTATATAAGGAACAATACACACACTAAGGAGCCTAGTAGGTCAATCTCACAGGTTCACACCCCAAATTTTTCTATATATCAATCAAAAAGTGAACATGAGCATACACCATGGCCTAGCTTGGGTGAGCAAACCACCCCATCTAGTCGAACAAGCCATCCCCCTACTCCTCATAGGGATAATTCTATGCAATTGGAATATATAGATCTTACATCTGAGCCTGAATATGCATCATTCCTCACAGATGAGGAAGAGGACCCAAGTCATCCTCCTACTCCTTGTGAAGAGTACATGGGGCAACCGCGTTGTGGTTCTACATCGTCGAACTATACAGAGCCCACTCAGAGCTCAAAATATCATATCAATACAACCTTTAAGGAGTGTGAAAAACAAGTAATAGATCCTACTAGGGGTAAATACATGAAAAACCCATCTGTATTTCAAATACAAAGGTACATATCCCCCATACAACTTAACAACGTGATCATACACATGAGGCACTAAGGCCGCAACTTAACCAACAACATACGAATCAACTCCAATTGGATCAACAATAATTAAATCAACAATGTGTGGACTCACCACGAGCACACCTACAAAGGTTATATCAAAAAATATACAAGAACGATAAAATATACAACAAGAGCAAGTGCAAATTGTATTACGTAAAGTGGTGCTTACGCCTAGCACCCACAGGATACAACAACGCATAAAGCACCCAGTGCAATCTCAAAATCTTTCATCGCAACCACACAAAAATCTCATTCAAAATCATAGGTCGTTATCTGGTTATCATCATGAACCTCATACTCCTCAATAGTGCCAAGATCAATACGATGAGGAATCATATACAGAGTCCCAATGGGAACATTAGTAAGAAATGGAGGCTTACCCTGAATCCATTTATGATGAGGTACCTAATGATTATACTTATCGTCCACCTCAACATCAAAAGTGACTCCTTTGCCTAATAAAGGGTGACAAGATCAATATCATATCATTTCATCAGGGCCATACAAATTGCTAGATGATCAGATAAATGCATTCAAAAAACAAAATCAAAGATTGGTTTATCAAAAACCCACACCGAAGTAGCTTAGAAATCAGCCTTTGCATCCCTCGATGTCATCATCGACATACCCATTGAATTTCAAGATGCCTACACTTGAAAAGTTCAAAGATGACGAAGACACACGAGAGCACATGACAAGCTTCATCAATATGTGCTTCCATTTTTAAGACAATGACCCCTTGATGTTAAGAATATTTGTGACAACATTAGTTGGGGATGCTTTAGAGTGGTATAATCATATACCACATCATAGCATATACACATTTGAGCAATTGGTTGATACATGCCTGCAATTTTTTGCCTCTAGTGCTAAGGAAACGACAAATTTGACTGACTTGGTTAGCCTTTGTCAACTAGATGATGAGTCAGTCAATGAGTATGGTAATAAATGGAGGAAAATGATGTCAAAATTACCTTTCACTTTACCCACAGTAGAGCTCATTCGAATATTTATGATAATTTATTCGAAACATATCTCGCTTCTCTTGCAATTACAACAGTATAAAACATTCGAGGAGGCCTTAACACAGACCTAGGTCATTGAAGATATCAAGATACAAGGGGTGATATTCAACTCCACAAAAAAGAATGGCCAAACAAGAACATTATAGGTGGAAACATGCAACAAATGGTGACCCCAATCAATCAAGTTGTTTTGAGTATCTCTGAATCCTCAAACCAGGGTGCACCGCCTCTACCAGTGCAGTATAATTATCAAGCTCAGCCTCCTCTGGCCCAAAATCATATGCAATAAAATTAGATACAATTCCAACAACGTTGGCCACAATGACAATATATTGATTTTCCAGAGACATTAGCATCGCTCTTTGATCGATTTTATGAGGCACGAAGAATCAATATTCTAGAGATACGTCCATTGAAACCTAATAAGCGTAGATTAAAGGCGCATAGGGAAAATTTACATTGTGTTTACCATAAACAAAGAGGTCATGACATCCATACATGTTATCCCTTTAGAGATTTAGTGCAAGATATGATTGAGAGGCAAGAGCTTCAGATAGGAGTCTTCCAAGACCCCTTGCATGCACATGAAGCAAATATAGCACCTACCAATCAAGTTGAACAACCTAACTAGATGCATATCAATCAACCCCCCCAAGAGTTTGTGGGAATTATTAGTGTTGTAACAGAGAAACATGAATGCCTAAATTGATCTACGCAACCTATGGTGTCTTCCAATGTTTCACCTTCACTTGTCTCATCTCAGTGAGACATTGGCACTGCATAAAATTGCACATCATAGCAGGGGGAATCAGTTTCTACTACTCCTAGCCAAACCAATCGTAGCATATCAAACACAATGCACATTGGGGGTTTTCAAGGTGTCACACCTTCCCCATCATCCACATCACGATCAATGATGCAAAGTGAGACTTCTAAAGTTATGGCACCTTCCTCACTTTCATTGAGTGGCACACACACTAGGGGTACTTAAGGTAGTGTACCTTCCCCCTTAAAAACATTCAAAACATTTAAATTTAAAAAACAATTGAAATTTTCAAAAATTCAAAAACATTCAAAATATCAAAATTTCAAAAACTTTCAAAACATTTAAATTTCAAAAACAATTGAAAATATCAAAACTTCAAAAATATAGAAAATATCAAAATCCATAAACATGCACAAAATGCTCTGAAGGCATCATAAGCCCTTTGGTCAATTCACAAAAGGTTCCAAAGGTATTTAAAGTCCCTTGGTCAAAATTAAAATCCATAAAAATCAAAAAGCAATAAAATTCTAAAACATTGCATTTCATTTTACATTTATGCATCTCATTTGCATTTTACACTTTTTTTTTCATATGCATTCATTTAATTGCATTGCATTTAGGCATATCCATCCATTGCACTTGCATTAAGATAGTTGTGTTTACAATCTTACAAATGACACCACATTTGTGTTTCAATCATGCATTTATGCATCATCATCATCCATTGCCCTTGTGAGTAATTGTGTTTCTCAACACAACCCTTCATGTTACTATGAATATTATAATACGATTTTTTGGTCATTCAACCATACTTAGTGGTCTTCTCAAGAGTTTGATAGAAAGCTTCCTTTGATTCTGTAGATGAGGTCTAGTTGTGATAGCACTTAGCATATCATAATCCTATCACTAATCAAACACATTTAAACAATCCTAATTAGGGTAAGGAAGGACAAAAACTACAAAAGTGGTCCGGGTCACCTTAGGTGAAAGGTTTTGTTACTTGCTTATTTTTTGAGGCACAATGGTATAGGGTAGTGGTCATTGGCAAAAGGATAAGTTTACCCCCTACCCGAATAAATCCCTTGCTTACAAATGAAGGAGTAAAATCTTATAATGAAATCTCAAAATCAAGTCAAATCAAGATCAAATTCAAAATAAAATCAAATCAGTATCAAATCCCTTGCTTAGGAAAAAAAATAAGAGAAAAGAAAAAGAAAAAAAGAGAGTATATACAAAATAAACAGTGATTTTTGTCACTATATATGAGCAAGTATCCAATAAATTGAAGAAAATAATGGGGTGAGCTTGAATCCCTAGAATGATCAATGCTTGAAAGCCATAGAGTGATCCTCAATCTCAGCAATGGGCTGAAAGAATCCTGTCTGTCATTGAAGGGGTAGTTCTAAGAAATTTACAAAATGAGCTAGCTTTAGGTGGCCCAGATTGCCTAGTGGTCTAGTCTAACTGAATTCAAACCTAGGATGAGGTGAACATTTGAGGATCCCCAATATTAGAAATGGGCTGAAAGAATTCCATTAGACATTGGGGTATGCTTATGTTTTACCTAATATATTCATTTGCACACACATGGGTAATTAATAGTTTGGTATTTCATAGTGAAAACTTTATTTTTTAGAAGTCTAGTATGGTCATTATACAACTTTTGATAATTCAACTAGGGTGTTTGAGTTTCATGGAAAACCTCAAAAATTCCCAAATAGCAACAACCAATTTTCAATGCAATTATCAAATATCAATTTCTTTTATAAGAGTTTGTTTGTTAATACTGTTCATAATATAGGTTAGATGCTAGATGGATTTCAAAAATGATATTTAAACGACCATTGACTATGTTACGTATATTCTTTTAACTTGCAAGAGCTTATGAATAGAAACAATACATCATTGCATCTCACATATGGGTGATTAATTGATTAATTCTTATAATAAGATATAACAATTACAGTTCATGATTGTTATACATTTTGTGGTGTCATCCATTAGATTGTTAAACTCATATTGCATTCATACATTATGTTTTAAGTGATTGAAGCATACATATCCATTTACATTAAATCCTCATCATGAAAATTATGCATTACATACATTGCATTCATAATATCATAAATTAAATGCATACAAGTAAATCAAATTAAAGTTGCATTTAACATCTAGCATTGCATCCATATGCATACAAAATAGTCCATCTATACATATAGATCATGGAATCTAATAGAATATATATCATCTAGCTAGTGCATGTCATCCGTACATTGCATACATATAGCATAATCACATCATAATGTAGGTATTACATTCATCATTGCATCCTTAACATAAAATCAAATAAAAAACATTTGCAATAATCAATTGGGGCATTATCAGTATCGATCCCCAAAAGCTCCAAAGATGTCTAAATCTTTGGTCTTTTCATTAAAGTCATAAATGCACATATTTTCTCACCATAAGGAGTTTCATATTGGACATTAAAGCATATCTAGAGGTCCAAATTTTCAAAAATTGTAAAATTAACAAAAAAATTAAATAAACCAAAATTCACAATAATTCAGCAAATCATCAAACATAGTGATTCAACACAAGCATAATTGGAATTGTTGTCATCTTGATTCCCTAAGAAGGCCACAATGGCTGGACTGCTCCACAGGATAGAGGTGTACAATTACTATTCATAGTTGAAATCATGGTTGAGTTAGGCCTTGCCAAGTAGTATCAAAGTGCTAAAACCTTAAATTGTTCAATTCACTCATAGTGGTCAAGCGACTCGTTGCTTCATTTAATTGTCCTACTCTCATCGACTCGTCGCTTGAGGGGGTATTCATAATATTAATTTTCATAATGAAATTCAACAAAATATCCCTTGATCGTAGATACCTCGATCTTGTCAAAAGTGCATTCGTTCAAGAATCATTGTCAAAGACAATCATGCACCCTCCTTGCTTGGGGCAAATAAGCAAAAGATCAAGAGTAAAATCAAGAAAACTGGCAGCTAGTCTCCTAATTGCCGCTAAGGCTAGGATTTGACTTAAGCTTATCTCCTAATTGCCATCAAGGCTAGGATTTGACTTAAGCTTATCTCCTAATTATCGTCAAGGCTAGGATTAGACTTAAGCTTATCTCCTAATTGTCATCAAGGCTAGGATTTGACTTAATCTTATCTCCTAATTGCCGCTAAGGCTAGGATTTGACTTAAGCTTGTCTCCTATTCGTCGCCAAGGCTAGGATTTTGACTTAAGCTTTCCATAATCAAGTTCTTCAACTCATCGAAGGTAATGATTTAGAGATGTGTATCCTTTGGCAGGATTGGGCATATTATGTTGATTAGACTAATGATCATCATCCAACCTACGACATTGTTTTAGGTCTATTTTTGCTCAGTGTTGTTCGATCTCACAACACATCCCAAAAAGGGCATCTTTAGACACCTAAAATGCATCATGTTGAGGCGACTACTCATATGGGATATGCTAATAGACCATATAAATGATCTTGGACCTCTCCAAGGCAAAAGCAGTGGTTCTAACCACTCAATTTGGGCATTTTGGCATATTTAGCCTTAGCCGTTGGTGTCACCCATAGATAGGATTCTTAGCATCTGGTGTCACCCACGACTAGGATTTTTAGCCACTTTTAAGACCCACGGCTAACCCTGTAACAAACTCGGGTGACCAGAGTCGAGTAAAATCAATTGCAACAGTCAAATTGTAGTAGTTTTAAAGCGATTCGGGCTTGGAAGCATCTAGAAGATTCCTCCAAACTGCCAAATATTATTCTTGGTTTCTCCATGAAGCTAGAGAAAGGATTTTAGGAGTCTATTTAAGACCCCAATTTCAAAGAGCAAACCTTGGATCTTATTGGTTGTCTTCTCTAACGAAGTGCTTTCAAATTGCTGAACTGGAGAGCCAATTGCACTTTGTGAAGAGTAACAAGATGCTACCAAAATCCAATTTGATCATCAAATTTGCAACAATGGAGATCTCAAGAGCTTGAGGAGCAAGCTTGAAAATTGACACACTTCCATTGCCAATTTCAGTGAATTCAACTATCAATCTATTTTAGAACACCGAGGCGACCGTTGATCATCATTTCCTGGGAGGATTTGAAAGTTTTTGGCCCTAGTTTCAAGAGAAAAAACACTTTCATCTTAGCCATATCTAACAGTGCCAACTGATTTAAACACCCGCGACTAGGGTTTGATGCTCTTTTTCCTCTATTTTCAATAGATTTTTATTTTCAGTTATGCAAGTAGCTTAATCTAGCATAGATTAACATTGTAGCAGACATTTGACTGGTTAATTCTAGGAATTAGAGGTAGATTTGCATTTGTCAATTTAGATTAGTTTCATGCTTTTCAAGTTTTATAATGGTTAATTAGGATGTTTCTTAACTAGATTCATGCTTCTTTATATGCTTTATTATAATTTCCTCATTTCTTACATAGATTGATAGATTC
Organism: Wollemia nobilis; assembly: GCA_028583015.1. Classification (NCBI taxonomy): domain Eukaryota; kingdom Viridiplantae; phylum Streptophyta; class Pinopsida; order Araucariales; family Araucariaceae; genus Wollemia; species Wollemia nobilis. Next base: position 8,210,760 of record JAQPPZ010016370.1, read on the forward strand.
ACAAGCTTTCTTGATTTCATGATATGTTTTGTGCAATATTCCTTTAAAAGCCTCATTAAGAGAGGCCTCCTTTGCTTCTAATTGCTTCTTGTTGTTTATTGCACACAGGACTAACAAGGTTTTGACATGCAAGGAAGCAAATACCTCTAATCATGGAGAAGAAGGTCATCGACACCTTGGAGCAGTTTGTGTCATCCTAAATAGTATGCGGATTATACCTACTCTTGCGAGGGATTTATTATGATTGTAACATTGTATCACATTGGGTATCCCTAAGAGGGACGAATTTGTAGACATGAATTGATTCAAATTTTAATAATTTACACCTTTATTTTGGTTATCTCAAATTTGTCAATTCTTGTATGCTTTATGTGATTTTCAATTGTTACTAGATTAGGTGTATTCTTTTTAGGATCGTACAGGTACATTAACATGTACCAAATAATGTAATATTCTCTAACACGTTTACATTATTTATAATGGTTACATGAAATAGCTCCACTTTTTTAGTCACCTCAAGTGCCACATACCATTACAAAATATCATTAGAATTGGGTCCCCACATTGGAAAGGGGTCATTACATAATAATGTTAAAATGGGGTTCTAACATATCCCTCCCCATTAAAAATCTTTTTACTTAAAGCTAAAGATGAAGAAACTACTGTTGTAGCTTTTAAATAGACTTCAATGTGGCCTTTTCTAGTTGGAGTCCATGCTATTGAACAAGAACCTTAGTTATGACACGATTGAAAAGGGTGTACAATCTCTAGTCCAAAATTTGTTCAATCTCAATCATGATGTAACCTTATTCATCTAGCTCTAGTAAAGTGGATTGAACTTGGACTTTGTTGCCAACAACCTTCTTGAGAGAAGAGACATTAAAACTAAATATAGAGCTTGAACATTGCTGAAAGGGCCAATTTATAGGTTTTTAAACCAACTCATTGCAATACTTTGTAGGGTCCATATTATTTGGTTGTTAGTTTTTGACATCTATATAGCTAGAGTGATGATTGTTTGTTAGGTTTTAGTTGGAGAAAAAATATATCCCCCACTTAAAAGTTATGCTTAGAACTATGTTGATCAGCTTGTTGATGCATACGATTCTAGGTCATTCGATATTCATCTTTAAATTTTTGAAGGACGATGACATACTATTTGAGAGTGGTGTCTACAACGTGAACCTTGGAGCTTCCTAGAATGTATGAGGGTGTTGATGGAGGACAATTATATACTGCTTCAAAGGGTGTAACCTTTGTCATGGTGTGATGTGAAGTATTATACCACCATTTGGTCAAAGGGAACCATTTTGTCCACAATGCATGATATTTAGATGCAAAGCAACAAAGGTAGGTTTCCAAGAAATTATTAACAATTTATGTTTGACCATCAATTTAAGGATGATAGGCCAAACTCATTTTGAGCTAAGTTCCCTATAACTTAAATAGTTCTTGCCAAAAATAGCTTGTAAAGGTAGGGTCTCTATTTGACACAATAGATGTAAGAATTCCATGAAGGTGAAAAATGGAGTCTAAAAATATTTGGGCTCCTACAGAGGCTCTATAAGGATGAGATTAGGAAAAAAATGAGCATACTTTATGAGATGATCCACTACCACTAGAATAACTTATTTTCAACAATTTAGGTAACCTTTTAATTAAATACATAGAAATATCTACCCATACTTGTTCTAAAATTGGTAATGGTTGAAGGGTTCCAAGGGAACACACAATTTATCCTTTCATTCTTTGATATTTTTCACATTCAGCCCCAAAATTTTGAATATCCCTCTTCATTCCCTTCCAAAATAAAGTATTCTTGGTCCCTTCATAAGTTTTTAGAAACCCAAAATGTCTCACTATTGGTGAGGTATGCATTTATTTCAAGATGAATTCTCGCATTTGTGAGGTTTGGGGGATAATAATTTTGTCATGATATGTCAAATTTGGTTCATCATAAGTGTATCCAGGGTATGAGTTGGGCTATGCTTGCATTTTGTTGATCAAAGTTTACAAGCCAAAATTCTTGGCCATTTCTTCTTGGACATTATTAATCCATTAAAGGATTTGGGAAGAGATATCATTTAATATACTATGATCTTCAAATTGTTGAGATAGTGCATTAGCCATGCTATTCTCATTTTATTTTTATATGTGATTTCATAATCATAGTCCATCAATTTAGAGACCCACTTTTGTTGTTTAGGTGTGGCTACCCGTTGTTTTAAGAAGTACTTATGACTTTGGTGGTCGATTTTGACGTAAAAATGATGTCCAATGAGATATGGCCTCCAATGATTAACAAAATGTAAAATGGCTAATATCTCCTTTGCATAAGTAGATTTAGCCAAAATTTGGCCTAAAAGTGCTTTAATGGTGAATGCTAATGATCTTCTTTATTGCTTCAAAACAACCTCGATTCCATTGCCCAAAACATCACTTTCAATGAAAAAGGTTTAAAAAATTAGGCATAGATAACACTAGGTGGTTGTCATGGATTTCTTTAATTCATTGAAAGCCTTCTTCACTAGTTCTAACCAAATAAAAGAATTCTTTTTCAACATGGTTGTTAAAGGAGCTACTTTCTATAATTCTGTACAAATTTATGGTATACCCCATGAGTCCCAAAAGTCCTTGAAGTCCTTTGAGGGTGTGAGGCTTTGGCCATTCTTGAACAACTTGAATCTTTTTAATATCAACATTAACTCCATATTTGGTGACGATGTGTCCTAAATAAACTTCTTGCAACCCAAAAGAAAACTTAGACCTCTTGGCATAAAGTTGATTGTTAGATAAAAAAAATTTATTTTGATCCAAATGTTTGACATACTCCTCTCAAGAGAGACTATAAATTACAATATCATCAAAGAAAACTACAATAAATTTGTGAAAGAAGGACTATAAAATGGAATTCATAAAATTATGAAAATTGGAGGGTGCATTAGTCAAACCAAATGGTATAACCAAGAATTCATAGTCCCCTTCATAATTCCTAAAAGTATTTTTAGGAATTTCATCATTCTTGATTCTAATTTGATGGTATCTTGATCACAAATCTAGTTTTTAGAAGTATTGGGCATCATGCAATTCATCTAATAACTCATCAATTGTTGGAATGGGAAATTTTTCCTTAGTAGTAATTTTATTTTCTATAAAATCCACACACAAATGCCAATACCTATATTTTTCCATACCAACAATATTGGGGAAGAATAGGTAGTGACACTAGGTCGAATAACCCCTACAACAAGAAGTTCTTACACCATTTTATCTATTTTTAATTTTTGTGCATATGGATATTTGTAAGGGTGGATATTTGGAATATGGCTACTTGGAATAAGCTATATTGCATGATTATGAGTACTAAAAAGGGGTAGTTCCTTAGGTTTCCCAAAAATAGTGGTATGTTTTTACAATAATTGTTGTAATTCATCTGAATGGTCATTGTGTTCGCTATCTAAGTATTGTATAGAAAATAGTTAGGCCATAATTCCATGGTTGGACTTTTTAAAGAGTTTTTCCATTCTATGAGATGTAACAATTTGAGTATCTCTCACCTTCAATCCCATTAATGTGTACTCTTTTTTTAATTGAAATTCCTGCCAAATTCATATTAGACAAAATCTTAAGAGAACAAATACAATATAAATGCAAACCATGGTCTGGAAGCCTAATCCAGGATTGAACACCTAACAACATCGAAACCACGATAGACTTCCCTCTAGTAGGGACAAAACAAACACGGGTGCATTCATAGGGCCACACAGGGCACCCAACACCAAAAATAAGCACATCGGAGACCACACACAGACCCCCACTATTGTATTACAATATGAGGCCATGAAGGACCAACATAGAGGATAATTGAGAAATATTATGACAGTTAGGACACCCGACTACAAGCATTAGAAGTGAACAACCACACAAATGATCCTTTAGTGACCCATGTTAAAAACTAAGATATCCCTAGTGGCTGTTATAGGGATGAAAAAGCATGTCATAACCAAGACTCTAAACATATGTGCTAACATGAAACTAAATGACTATATACTTTTGGTTTACTCCCTCGAATGGACAACCCGCACACTATCTTATGAGAAGAGACTACTGCACTACCAAAATAAAAAACTGCAAGGGAGCTGCCATGCTGGGAAAATATTTGCTTAAGGAGATGAGTCTAAGTGAGCCTACTCCACCTCATGTTGTGATGGAAGTCTAATATGAGGACTAGAATTATTGTACATCATCGATCTATGATCCTCGTTTATTTCACCAACCACATTCTGTATTCTGTAAATACCATATGATCTATGAGATGAAATCTCAAAGATACACCTATTAAGAGGTATGATTTATTTTTGAAGTGCTTTCTACTTATGGGTGCAATATATTAACTCATCCTGTAATTGGTATTTTACAATAGCAAAGATGTTAGCTACTGAGAGATTAGGGATATCTTCTTGATCAGTTTCAAAAATATATTTGCATCGAGTCTTCCATATATGAAATATGACAGTTGCCCTGGTAATGGAGAGAAGAAATTTTTGATTGGGCATCAAATTGATCCTTAATAAGGCTTGATCATTTATTATAGGCAGTGGTAAGGGATAAAGCAATTGATGCGCTACACACCAAATACGGTGGGCACGAACACAATTCCAAAATAGATGTTGTACTATCTCTTTCGAACCACAAAAAGGGTAGTCACCTTACCCCTGGCCCATCCGTTTTAGCTTGCTTCGAGTAGGTAGACCTTGAAGGAATACATTCCAAATAAGAATCTGGAACTTTTCTTGAGTTGGGGAAAAGTTGATAAGCTTGAAGATACTTGCCCAAGTGGACCAACTAAGCTCTAAGTTCCATTTTTTATTGAGAATATCTACAAATTGTTAATAGTTCATAGGAAGCAGGGCTTGGTACCAAAACTTACAGACTGTATGCTTAAATTCATGATTGTCAAATTATTTCCAATGAGACCAATGAGGACTAGCTTCCAGTGGAGAAGGTAGAGGTTGGGGTGCCTGCGAGGTGATGGAAATGATCCACATAATCACTGCTTTATCAGTAGGATAGAGGTCAAATTATGACTGGATTTGCTTTCAATTCTTCCATGAGGACTGAGAAAAATCCCAAATGTCACCCACCATAAATAATCCCCTTTTGAATATTTTCCTAGCAAGAAACCAAGAATTCATGCCAAGAGATTGTGCATCAAGGGTGAGGAGGGGTGACCACCATAATTTGTGTTGGAGGAAATCTGCAGGGCCTTGCTCTAGAGGTGTCTACCATGAAATAAATTGATGCACTTGTTGCCAGGCTTTCCAAATCCCTTTGAGAATATTACAACCATCTATAGATAAATAATGGGCTTGTAAAAGAACTTCAGTGTATGACATATTTACCCAAATTTACCATCCACCTGGGGGTTTTTCAAACGCTCCCTCACCAACACCTTCCATGGCTCATTCCCTACGATCACCCTTTGCATCCATTTATCTACAAGTGCATAGCCCTGTAATTGAAGGTTGGGGATTCCTAGCCCACAACATGAAACTGGTCTACAACAATTACTCCATGAGACCATTGGGAGGCCTCGTTTAGCTAGGTTTTTTACCTAAAAAAACCCCTGAAGCATATTGTTCATCTTATCATACCCAACCTTGCTAGGAGTCAAAAAAGAAGAGAATTAAACATGGAAGGGGGCTAAAATTTTTCTAGTAATCTAGATTTTAGCTGCTTGAGACATTTCTAGAGATTTCCAGTATTCTATTTTTTTGGCAAATTTGTCCATACACCAATCCCACATAGATTTGGATGAAAGTTCAACACCAAAAGGAAAGCCCAAATACTTAGAGATTTATCCTCTTTGCACCCACTTCCATGTTGTGGGTATCCAATCTAGATTATCATCAAATCCAAATGGAATAATAGATTTCTTATATTCTTGGAGTCTTTCACCAGAGTCTCTACATAATGTGTGAACTATCTCAAGGATGTTCGTAAGATTTTACTTATCTGCCAAAGGAAAAATCATAGAATCATCTACAAAGTGAGAGTTGATAAGTTGGGAGCCATATGGAAGGAGGATACCTTCTATCATCCCCTATTTAATTGCATATTCCAATAGATAACCAAGGGCATCAACTACAATTAGGGGGCCAATGGACAATCTTGCCTAACTTATCTTTCCATAAGAATGATGTTAGATAATTCTGTATTAATAAGCACTCTTGCAGAAGACTTTGGAAAGATGGAAGCTACCATATCGATGAATCTATTGCCAAAACCAAGCCAGTGGAGCATGCTTAAGATGAAGGGCCAATCTAATCGATATTAAGATTTATCAAAATCAATCTTAAGGAAAATTCCCTTAAGCCCACTCCATCCCTTCCCAAGCTGTAAGAAGATTATCCAAAATGTAGCGACCTTTAAGGAATCCTACTTGCTCTAGGCAAACAATTTTTTTTAGCCACTGGGAGGAGTCTTTTGACCAGAGCCTTGGCCAAAATTTTATAAGAGGAATTGAGTAAAGTAATGGGACGTCAATCCACAAGAAAATATTGCTTATGTTTTTTTTAAATGATCCTGATCAATCCTTGATTAGTGACCTCTCCAAGGCCTACAAAAGTAATAACCTCCTCACACATATGCAGAAAATTAGCTCCTATAGTCTCCCACATGGTCTTAAAAAATTCACTCGAAAGCCCATCCTAACTATTATTATAGAGAGTATTTATAAAAGCATCATTCATAACATATATCCTATAACAGAAGCAATCATTTATTGAAACATGGAAACATAAAGAACAATAATTTTAGGAATTTGAAATGAGAAATATTAATATTGCAGGCCACTATGAGGGGGCAACCTCCTTACAAAATATGCAAATTCATCTCTAGTCCTTTAGGGTTACATCCTTTCCATTTTACAACATTTACTAGAATTTTTCCTAATATTTTATGACATCTTGTTATGATAATATTCCTAATTTACCTAATTTATGACAGTTACATTCATAATATCAACGATTACATTTATAATTCTATGACAATAAATATATTCCATGATAAAGCAATTATATACATGATTCTATGACAACACACTTTCCTAACTTAATGTCACAACCCTATTCTATCAACTCAAAAGTACACAAAATTTTTGTTTAAAATGTCAACACTTTGCTTAAAAACCGTAACATAATGTTAGTTTAGGCATATTAATTACACACTTCAAGAATGACCACCATTGTAGCTGGTGTCTTAAGTGCTCAGGACTGGCCATATCTTACAAGTCACGATGTAGGATTCAGAATTCACCCATGAGTCAATCTAGAATCTAGCAAAGGGTTGTCCTTTCAAGGCCCATATCACATGAAAGGAGAACACTATCTCCCTTGTCCAAAGCTATAATATTTAAAATCTTTAGAGTCCCCAACTCAGTTGCTATGGAACCAACGTTAATATGCCAGTGCTATCCTTTGATCCTCTACTAAGGTTTGGCTAGAGTCCATCACATGGTTTAAGGACTAGGTAATCCGGAACCATCCTAGGTTGATAGTAATGTTGCCCATACCATCTATCATTGGATTTTCCAACAACATGACTAGCCCTCTAGCAATGCATCTCATTGGCACCTCCCCAACCCGAGTGGAATACCGATTACCTTCACTCTCTAACTGATTGTCCACCTGGAGTGACGTCCCATATCGTCGCTCTTTACACTCAACAAATTGGACCTCTGTACTTGAGTAGCTGAAGTATGGTGGCACAATATCACGCAAGTCACCTCGTGTCTTAACGTGGTTGGGTAGAGTAAGTCCTTACTCGACATACTCAATTCAATTAATTATATCAAGTCTTTAGCTGAGTTTTTAGTCCTTTTAAGTTTGGAGGTACTTGGTTTGTAAATTATGCAAGTTAACCACCATATAAACTATGTTTTTAACATATGACTATAGCATAAATGCTTTAATAAAATCCTTTATATTTCTAGATAACTAGACTAAATTGGAAATCATAATAACAAATCATAATACAAATCAACTTAATAAAATCATTATAACAAAAATAATAAGAAGTCAAATTTATAAAATAACAAATAATAAGTCAACTTTATAATAACAATTCAACTTTATAAAAGTCAACCTTATAAATTCATAATAATAAATCATTTGTTTTATATATGTACTTCCAACAAAAGAGTCTTTAATAAATATTAACAAATCGTAATCTATGAACTTCTATTTATTTTAAAAGATACTTATAAAAATCCTATGAACATATAAAAAAAATTATTTAACCTTCTTAACCTATCTTAAGTTCTTTTTTTTTTTAATTATAAAATTAAAGACAACACCATATACATTATGTACATAATACAAAACTAATATACAACCACTAAACCTTATAATAAAGGATTGCATTCTTTAGTATACCATTTGCACATTTCTCCAAATTCATCTAGCAACCAGAAAATATTTTTAAAGGACAAGACTTTCAGCTTGAAAGACGACGCTGGTGAGTTTTAAAAACAATGTACATCTAGAAAAACAATGGCAATACTGGAGAGCTTCCTTCAAAATCTAACTATGTTATATGTTTGCTTGGCACACGGCTTACACGACCCGTTGAACTACCTTTACTCGGACACCATCCGCCCTAACCACACATTGGAAGCATTTTCTAGATAACACCTGAAAACATATCGCCAGAATGGGAGAATATGATATTTCTAGAGCGCTTCCCCATACATACCACGATAAGAGATTGGAGGCTAGGATTGGGTCAACATGGTCCTATCCTATATGTCATACTCTCACAAGCAAAGCAAACCGAACAAATGCATGCACACAACAATGACACCCACTACTCAACAAGTGTACGATATTACTCACGCAAATGAGAAATTAAAAATGAAACTATGATACTGTCTGCTCAAACAGAGAACGTATAGCTTTAATACAAGAATTAAAGATGTATTTTTCAACAAAATGAAGCAAACAGTTTCATTTCAGATTCTAAGGTTTGATTGTTATTATTTTGTATATATATTTTTAAATTACATCAGAGAAAAAAAAACTTTAATAAGCACTTCTACATTATGAGAATTTAGCAACGCTTTTCCTTTGGATACAATACCATGTATATGTCATCTCATATTTTCTAGAGACGTAATACAAACAATGGCATTCACTCTTCATGGTTTCATTGTGAGTTTACTGGATAACAACATATACTATTAGCAACTCATACAATATTTATTTTTATATTAGTTTTAAGGTATTATAATTTAAACCTTTTTATAGTCAACCATCAAACTAACTCAAAGAATAATTAAAATTTAAATAATTAGATGCCTAATCTTGCCAAAGCATTCACCAAGTAATGTTGGATTTACCTAATAAGTTATTCATATTTTCAAATTAAACAAAAAAATTAAACAAATGTACAAGAACCTGATCTTCTTATGACGTAACTAGGAGAACTTGTTCCCTTTTTGCCTGCTTCCACCCAATCCAGAGAATAAAAATGGCTTTGATTGACCAACTCGTTTACAATAAAAAGGAGAGGCGTATGAAGGATAATCAACACCTCAATTAACCGTTTCCAGGTGGCAGATGCTTAGTTTACCATTTGGGCTCTATTAAGATCATTATGATTATTACATAACCCTTTCGTGTTCCCCCATTTACTTTATCACTAAAATACTTAGAGCTTTAAAGTGTTTTTAGCTTGTTGCCTTATGTAACTTAGGCCCTTCCCTTTTAATTTGTCATCTTTATTTTAGATTTCTTAGGCATAGCCTCTAGCAACTTAGAGGTAATGTTTTATAACATCAATCTTAAATAATTTCCTTTTTTTGATAGTATATATTATTATTGTTATATTATTATTTTTATTTTTATTTATTTTACTTTATTTATATAAATTCACTTTTATAAATTTTTTAATAATTTTATATTTATATTTATATTTATTTTTCTTTTCTAAAATTAATATTTTAAACAACAACAAACGACAAACGACAATCCAGAGAAAGCAAACACATGCAAATATTCAAACAACAATGTTAGGAAGAATGCAATGCAATGTAAAATTCTACGGTGGGCTTCCATGTACCCATAGACCACGGTGCACAAGGCACGACATCATATCCCGCTTACTAGATGCTTCCAATCTGTTACCCTGGTCAATGGGGTGGGTGCTTTCTTCTATTCCTGGCTTGGAGTCTTGCACCTGCACCACAAAAACTAAACACATGATCACATTCTTCCAAGTAAAATCAATCACAAGTAGCGGGGATGTGACATACTCTCCCCCTTAGACTTAACAAAATCCCTGTGTTAGCTCAAAAGTTACATAAATCAGCATTCATATTTGCTAAATAACTAACTGAATAGAGTATTTGCACAAAACATAATAGTTATGTTTAACATATATAACAAATCTCATTATGGTATTTAGAAAAGAGATTTTATACACCAAAACATCTGATATACACAACAAGTTCTATCATATCATAGCAAAGAAAATTAGAAGTTTTCATCTTAACAACAGTTTGTTTTTTGTATTAATTTTCAAACAAGTAAGGAAACTGATTTCTCATGCTAGATACATCTTCCCAGGTGGCACTTCTTTCAGAGTATTGATCCCACTATACTCGACATTGTTCCATAGATCTTTTCCTTAGTTTTTTGGTTCTAAAGCTCAAAATTTTGACCAGTCATACCTCAATGATCTGCGAGTCTGACATCTGCAAATGCGTTGTATCCAAGATATGGGATGGGTCAGCAACATATTTACGTAGAAGAGACACATGAAAAACACTATGGATTTTTGACAAATTGGGTGGCAGTGCAAATTTGTAGGCGACAAGATTGATTTTGGTAGTTATGTCGAATGAACCAACAAACCTAGGACTTAATTTGGTGGATTTAATAGAGCTTTTGGCAGGCTTGACTCGAAGGAAAACCTTATCTCCCATGACAAATTCCTGAGGTTTTCTTTTAAGATCAGCATAGTTTTTCTATCGATTAGTGGCTTCATGTAGTCGTTGGTGAATTTATTTAAGTTGCTTTTCCATTTGATTTACAACTTTAGGACTGAGCACCTCTCGATCATCCAAATTATCCCACATTAATGGTGTCTTGCACCTTCACCCATATAGAGCTTCGAAAGAGACCATGTGTCCAACATGGTATGATAGCTATTATTGTAATAAAATTCCACCAGGAAGAGATAATCTTCCCATTAGCTTTGGTGGTCCATACAATACATACATAGCATGTCCTCAATCACGTGGTTGACCCTCTCGATCTATCCATCCATATCTGGATGATAAGCAGTGCTAATATTGAGCCTTGTTCCCCAAGCTCGATGCAAAGCTTACCAAAACTCAAAGGTAAATCGTGAATCTCTATGAGATATAATTACCTTAGGGAATCCATGTAGCCTCATAATTTCTTGTACATTTTTTTGCGCTATAACCGAAGCATCATCATGTACACTTCTTGGTATGAAATGTGCCACTTTGGTCAAATTATCCACTACCACAAATATCACATCATTCTAGAATCGAGTTTTTGGAAGTCCCACAATGAAATCCATGGATATAACTTGCCATTTTTGTTCTGATACTTCAAACCGATACAATTTCCCTTTAGAATGCTGATGTTCTGCCTTGACTTTTTGGCATTCGAGGCATTTGCAACATATTGAACTATATATCTTTTCATCCCAGGCCAAAAATAGTCCTTCAGATTTTCTTTCATCTTGACTACCCCTGGATGTGTAGAATAAGGTGCATAATGAGCTTCTTGCAAAATAGTTCTTTTAAGTTCTTCATTATTGGGCACTACTATTCTATTCCGAAAGTATATTAGATTTTCCTTAATACCATAGTCCTTGTTCCAACCGGGTTCTTGCTCAAATTTACTATGGAATGACTTGCAAAACTCATCAATATTTTGCAGTTCTGCGACCTAATTCTTCAGTTCATACTGACACCTTGTGAAAGAAGTTATGTGTCTTTTCCTGCTAAGAGCAACTGCCAATTTATTTTCTTTTCCCTTGATATACTCAATACCAAAATCATATTCAGCCAAAAACTCCATCCATCTCCATTGTTGGGCATTCAGCAATGGCTGTGTAAATATGCATCTCAGACTCTGATGATCAATCTTGAGCTCAAAAGGTTTTCCTAGTAGATAATGTCTCCATATTTTAAGAGCATGAACTACAACAACTAGTTCTAAATCATGAGTGGCATAATTTATCTCATGTTTCTTGAGTTTTCTGGATTCATATGCCACTACAGCTTCCTCCTACATTAATATGCCCCCTAATCCTTCCATTGAGGCATCAGTACAATCTGTGAATGGTTTGTTTAGATTAGGTATCCTCAGTATCGATGTAATTATCAATTTCTCTTTTATAGTTCTGAAGACCTCTTCACACTAATTTGTCCATTTAAATGCTTTTCCCTTCCTCTGCAGATTGGTTATGGGGTATGCAACTTTTGAAAACCCTTTCATAAATCATCGATAGTAGCCAACCATTCCCATAAAAATTCTTACTTTCGATACATTGGTTGGAGCTGGCCAATCTATTATAGCTTCAATATTTTTTGATCCACGACTATACCTTTAGCTAAAACAATATGTCCCAAATATTACACCTAAGGCATATAAAATTCAAATTTGGACAACTTTACATATAATTGGTTTTTCCTGAAAATCCATGGCACTATCCTCATGTGCTCATTTTGTTCTTCTTTGTTTCGAGAGTAAATCAGTATATCATCTAGGAATATAAGCATGAATCGGTCTAACTGTTCTTGGAATACACTATTCATCAGATTCATAAATGTTGTTGGTGCATTAGTCAGACCAAACGATAAAAATGTGAACTCATAGTGCCCATACCATGTTCTAAAAGCAATTTTGTAGGTATCCTCTTCCTGGATTCTCAATTGGTGATACCTTGACCTACGATCAATTTTGGAAAATATTATGGCTTCTTTTAGTTGGTCAAACAAATCATCAATCCTAGGTAATGGATACTTATTTTTAACAGTCATCTCATTAAGCATCCTATAATCAATGCATAATCTTAGGGAACTGTTGGAACAAAATCTGCCTTTGGTTGTTATTTGCGCCTTGATTTTGTCAACATTGAATAGACGAGGATAATTATCAGATTTCTCATCTAATCTCCAGAAGAGGTCTGGTTCCTTAATGGTTTCTTATAGGAAAAGGGAAAACAGAAAGAAGGGGGAAATATAGCCGAAGCTAAAACTTGTATGTGGTACAGATTAAACAACAACTAAGATGAACACATATACTATACTTGTCAAAGCATTCAATATATCTTCCCATAGAAATCATGGATTTCTCAATGTGATTTAGAGGTATATCTAACACATGTATATATCAGATTTCAACTCCAACAATACGATTTATATTTTGTATAAGTCCAGATCTTTTAGAACTAACACAATTTATATTTCAATAATGTGAAATAGAAGTGAGAAATGTTAATACATACACTTGCACAATGTGAACCAGAAGCCAATAGAAGCATAATATTTATTGCTTATATTCAAAGTACATCCATTCAGTCTTGTAAACGTCCAAGAGCCGACCCCTTTTTAGAGTACGTTTACCCTTATATATACCCTATGTGGGAACCTCTATATTTAGTACATTTTGATATAAAATTAATTACAAGCAAATTAGGACATAATCATGTTTCTATCTTCTTTGCATGGCTTCCAACAAACAACCACTAATAGCAGGAATCTAGGAATTGATCTATTCCACTATCTACTTCCAGTTACTGACACGAGTTTTTTGAAGGCATCTTATTCCCTACTAAAATATCTCTTTGTCGGCAAAAACCTAGTTATGTCACGAAATCGTGACATCTTCTTCTTTGGACTCCTTTAAGTTGCTACATGAGCGAAACCTCACCATGTCGCGAAATCATGACATCTTCTTCCTTCGGGCTCCTTTGGGCTATATGGCGGGCGAAAACTCACCATGTCACGAAATCGTGACATCCTCTTGTACATCTTTTGTGAGAAAAATGCTAGCGAAAATCTGTCCAGTCATGAAATCGTGACACTCCTTTCTTTGCTCCTTCGATCAGTTTCATGGGTGAAAACCCATCAAGTCATGAAATCGTGACACCTTCCCACTTTTTGACATCTTCGAGCCATATCTCAATGAAAAACTGACATGTCATGAAATCATGACGTCCTTCATGCCTTAGCCGATTCTTTTCCTTCTATCTCAAAAATGAAATGTTGGTCTCTTTACACAAAAATCTGCCATCTGCTGGAGGTAGTCTTTTTAGACTAACATTCTTGGCGCATTCCGAGGAAATTTTTGCTGGCAAAAAATATTAGAATCCAGGACCTTCATCCATTGGGAAATGGAGTTAAAAAAATAATACAGGAGAGGAGATTTTTATGGGAAAGAATATTCAAGAAGAAATGCAAAAATAATGCATTACCTTTACAAGATATTTTTTGTGACTTATGGATTTTTCACTAAAAATACATTAACAACTGAAGATAATTTGAAACAAGTTTCAAGGTGGGCTGCTAGTTCCTCCTTCCGTTAGCTGTTGAAGATTATCATTTTTGGATTTCTTCATTTTTTCTATCTTATTAATCACTTCATTGTACGTGAGGCAAACCTGCTTCCAGTCTTCATCTTCAAGATCTGAAGAATCCATAAATAGCTGATATATATACTACAATTCTTCTACTTTATCATGAGACACTATTTTGTTTCTCAGAATCAATTCTTGCAAGCAAGACTTAATCTGTGTAAGGTTCTGCACCATGGTAAATATCAACATTTCCTCTACAGGCTCTTCCCAATTTTCTATTTTTGACTCATCTTCTGTGAAAGCTTGAAGAGATAGTGTCAGGGCATCTTCACTCAACACTTCTGAATTATCATCCCATAAATAGGGAAGCCCACATTTATTAGCCAAATTCAAATGTTTCACTAACCCCTGGGCTTCAGCTTCTAACTCTTGAAGGAGTTTATCACCCTGTGTTACCAGTTTCAGTCTCCTAAAGAAACTCTTAGCTGCAATTTTGGCCTGAGACCAGGCTTCACTACGGATCTTAGCAGCAACACTTTCGGGCATCTTTTCTGATAAAACCTGAATTTTTGTGGCCGCATCTGACCTTTCCTGTAAAAATTTTACTAAAGCCCTTAACTCCTCGCTGACTACTTCAATTACCTCCTTTACTTTGGCCAGGTATAATAATAAGGGCCTTGCTTTAAGACTTAATGCCAATACATCTTCAAGCATTTCTTTTCTCACCGCCTTGGCCTTCTCTTTTGAAAAACCAGATGGAATGTTCTATTTTTCAACTAGTTGTTGCTGGAGTTGTTGAACTTGTAGACTTAGGGAGTGAATTTGTGCATCAACTTCTTTCAATTTTTCTTTAAATGTGGTTGCCTCATTGGCAGCCTCACCAAACCTATCTTCCCACCTCTTTGCCTCTAGCTTCAAGGCCTTTTTCATCAATTTATGTTCTTGTAGGATGGACTCTAATTCTTTCCTGGTTTCTTGTTCCTTGACAAACTTCTCTCTGAAAAATTCCCCATGTAAATAAATAGTTCCAAAATGAGCCTGAGCTTTGCCCCATTCTTCTGACATGTGTAGCTGAGTAATGTCTTCAGTTGTATCTTCTGCTTGGTAATCTTCAATGGTCATGTCCTTCTTTGGTTTCCTAGAAACTGGTGTTAATTTTAACTTCTTTCTTTGCATTGTACTAGGATCTAAGGAAATAATCTCTTGAATGCGGGTGGGAGTTCTAGAATCTTCAGCAGCACGAGATGTCCACCAGTCTAAAGCGCTTTTATTCACTTTTCTTAAATATTTTAACTTTGAAAGGGTGGGGTGACTCTCATCATTTAGAGTAGATATTGACTTAATAGTTGGGATACTGGCGCTAGAAAGAAATGGATTTGGGATCAACTCAGAATCAACTTCAGATTGAAACTGAGAAAATAGTGTTGATTCTGGGGAAGAAAACACGAACCAAAGGGGAACATTATATCTTCCTTTGAAGAAGAAATGGAAGGAAAATCACTGTAGGAATAAGTAGAGAGAAAATATTGAAAGAAAAGAGAAATCATACCTTTGTCCATTTGAGGCGCTTGTTGATGTTGATCTCCTTCTCCATGATCTTGGTCCCCTTCACTCACCATCTGATTCAGATT
The DNA here is from genome assembly GCA_028583015.1 of Wollemia nobilis. Classification (NCBI taxonomy): domain Eukaryota; kingdom Viridiplantae; phylum Streptophyta; class Pinopsida; order Araucariales; family Araucariaceae; genus Wollemia; species Wollemia nobilis. Next base: position 8,227,007 of record JAQPPZ010016370.1, read on the forward strand.
TTCACCTTGAATGGGGACTTTGGCACTTCTGCTATCATTAATTCTATCTTCATCATCGGTATTTCCTTCAAGATTTATAACTTCAACATTTGGAGGAATTCCTCTAGGCTGTCTCTTCTTACGTTCTACATATTCCAGTTTCACAATAATTTCTTTAGAGATTTTTACATTTTGATCCTCCTGATCAAGGTCATTTGGATCATCCCTAGTTTCAATCTGAACATTTTCTTGTTCAGTAACCTCTGTATTAAGAACATTATCTTCATCATTTTGAATAATTTGCTCATTTCCTGGAGCAATATTAGCATCATCATTCTAAGCAATTTGCTCAAAAATTGGGTTTCCTTCAACAACTTTATCATTTTTTCCTTTAACTTCTGCTATAGACTTTAGCCTCTTCCTCTTCATACAAAGAGGTTCTTCATCAGATTCTGTAGCTGAACTCGATGGGGGAACAAACTTAATAGTTTTAGAAACTAGAACTTTACTTTTAGATGAATCAGCTCCCAAGGCCAAGCGTTTTCCTCTTCTTTCGGCCTGCAAGGGTTCAGTGATCCCTTGTCCTTATTTTCCTAGACCTTGCCTTCATATCCCATTTTTAACATCATTTGGGCAGCCTTCCCATATGTTTCTCCTTGTTCTTTTGTGAAAACCTCTGCAGTGGCCCTTTTCTTTGAGCTTCTTAGCCTGGTTTGTGCTTGAGCCAATGGTTGTTCAACTACAATTTCCTTGCCTTTTCCTTGTTCCACATTTTGTTTTTTAGCAGCTTCAAGACTTGTCCCTTTGCTACCACCAACACTGCAAGGTATTTTCACAAGGAAAACTCCTGACCAAGATTTATGATAATGGTCGTATTTTACTGAGAATTCAAGGTCATTTTTTATGGGATACCTTGAGTCAATCATGTCTGTTTGCACTCGCATAGTCCACCATTCATGAATCTTTCCTATTGTCCAATCTGCACCCTTTTTATGCATTCTAGCAATAGTACCTTCAGTTAATATATGCCCATTATTATTTCCTGGGTCAAAATGCAACACGTGTTCATAAAAGTCATGCCATGGTGGCAATGGCTGCATTTGTTCCACATGCCATTCTAATGGAGCATCTTCATCATTATTTCTACAGGCTTCAATATCTGGTCTAAAGAAGCATGGTATACCTTCAACGGAGTTCTATTCAGAACAGGGTCATATTTCCATATTTGAGGAATTTCTATTAACCCCAAATTTCTCAGGGCTTGAGCAATTTGCTCATTTTGACCCTTTTTTGACACCACGATACCTTCCAGTTGAAAAGGTATGGTACAGGTACCAGTTTTACCTATACCCGTGCCATATTTCAAATTAATATATTCAATTTGTCTTACATATTCCAATGCAAATAATCTATCTGTAACATAATGTGGGAGTAAGAAGGGTTTCCCTATAAAACCATATAACCTAATCACAACCCCCTGAGTGGGTATAAACCAATCACCCTCTTCAGCATGTTTATTCTGTAAAAAAATTTCAGCTCTGGAGGTTAACCTTCTGACTTCCCCATGCATTATTTTCAGAGCAGGACCTAGGAATTCCCTATTGAAATCATAATATGACTATGTTCTGTATAATACATTGGTCCAATCATATACTGGTAAAGTCCTTCCTTTATTATCTTTATCATTAACAGAGATGAATGCTAGCTCTTTAGCCATAAAGAAAAAGAACAACCATACTAAATAGGAAGAGAAAAGGAAAGAGTGTTGGGAACCTCTCTTCATAGAAGACAACCCTTCATGTATTTCTTTGAATAAATACCATGGAAAATCAAAAAACATAGGTCGAATACTCTTATCCATAACTGTAGAATCATAATTCTTTGGGTTAGACATGCAATTGACTAACGCAATTTGCCATCCATGAACCTTTTCATCAGTTTTTAACCCTGCTATCATAGCTAATATGGAAAATAATTTGAGGTTTTTGAATTCAGCTATGGGAATAGGAGTTTTCAGCATCTTTCCTCCATTAGGTGGATTTTTCAACTATGTATAAAGAAAATTCTTAATTTTTTCAGAAGGAACGAAATATTTTGCCTGATCTACGGGGTCAAAAGTTTTGGGTGCAAGAGCAGGTACATACCCAGAAGCAAAAGCAAAAATGAAAGCATCTGGGTTTAGGGAAAAAAGCACTCTTCCACTCTTATTTGTAACTACCCTCTTCTTTTCATCATAAAAATTTGCAATTGCTTTAACTAGTTCAGGGCAAGGGTGCATAGGGATATACACATACCAGTATAGCAATGAATGAAAGGCAAAAGTAGCAGGTGAAGATGCAGAAACCCCAGTCGCCATTCTATCTTCGATATCTTGTCGAATTCTTACTGGGTCCTTCCATGTCATTACTGTATCTCCAATCCTAGCATCTCGGTCAATAAATATTTCGTTTACTTCCTCTCCTTTTCTTGTTGTTGCAGGTGAAGCGGATGGACCCTCTATTGTTGTTTTCTGAGCTTTCTTTCTAGGAGCCATGAAATTTTTTTTTGTATCGAACTTTCTTTTCTATCACACTGAACTTCCTTTTCTGAACTGAACTTGAAACTCAAAAAGTAGGAATAGAAAGTGACACAACGGATTTTACTCAGGAGTAAAATTAGGGTTTTTCATCAATCGAAAACATATGCATAATGTGCATTAATTGTGGTTGGTGAATTGGATTTTCCCGGATCTCCTCACGATTTGTTTCTGCCACCTTTCTAAACCTCAACCAATAATTATCCACCACATCATTTAAAATCATGCTTACCAAAACTCTTCTTATTTGCAAAGGTGGTTCTTTTAATGCAATCATTGAATAGCTACATGGCAGATTTCAAATTCATGCCGACAATTGATCCTTCAATGTATTCAATAAAGGGAATGTATATCAAAGTTCTTTGAAAATAATTTTCTCCTGCCAACCATCGAAAAACCACGTGGCAATTTTGAATTTGAATCGCTGAATCTGACACTGTGGCACCTTCTAATTTCGTTCTTTACTGGTGATTTTTGATTGGTCATAGGATACTGACAAATATTTCTAAAATAGAAATAATTTCAGAAATATTTATACACTTACTATAATATACATTATATACATAAATTTTTTCTCGCTTTCTTATTTAAAATAAAGCTTTAAGTGAAAAGCATTCACTGTAATAGGTAGGACAATACCCTACTGATCCTATAATTGGAAAGAATTAAATTGCTTCTCAGAAATTATCTCAAAAGGACCTTCCCAAAAAGCATCAAATTTGTCATGATTTCCTGGCTTTGCTTTCTTCACATTCCATTTTAAAACTAGATCTCCCACTTTAAATTTTTTATAGGTTGTCTTTTTATTAAACCATCCTTTTGTGTCTACCATATGTTTCTGGTGATGATTATAAGCCTCTTCCCTCTGTTCTTCTAACTGTAGGAGCTGCATTAATCGGGCATCCATAGGTTGATCTCCTTCTTCATTTATCCGATTTAACAATTTTAGTGTTGGTATTTCCATATGTATAGGAAAAATAGCCTCTTTACCATAGACTAAAGAATAAGGTGATGTATTGATGGATTTTTTTATTGAGATCCTGTCAGCCCATAATGCTTGATTGATCAAGGAATTCAGTTCCTCTTATTATCTTCTAGTGTTCTTTTCAAGATTCTGAGAAGATTTTTATTTGTAGACTCAGCTAAACCATTACCCTATGGGTAATAATTGGAAGAAGTTTTTAAATATATACCATACCTACTAGTAAACTCAATCATTTTTGCTCCAATAAAAGTTGATCCATTATCTATAATTAGAGAATCTGGTACACCAAACCTTGTAATCAAGCTTTCCACGAACTCAATCACCACCTCTTGATAATTTTTTAGTAGGGATAGCTTCAGCCCACTTAGTGAAATAATCTGTGGTAGTAAGTATATACTTATGGCCAGCTGATGAGTTGGGTTCTATTATCCCAACAAAGTCTAACCCCCACTATTGGAAAGGCTCTTCGACTTGGACAGATTTTCAAGGGCATAGGAGCATTCCTATTCCTCCCTACATATCTTTGACATTGCTCGTAGCTTCTGGTAACCTGGTAAGTATCTAAAAAAATGGAAGGCCAGTAACAACCTACTCGGAGTATTTTCAAAGCAGTAGATCTTCCTGAATAATGTCCTCCAGAGAGACCTCCATGGAATTATTTTAACACCTTTTGTTTCTCATCTTCTCTTATACATCTCAAAAGTACACCATCAATATTTTTCCTATACAACCCTTCTGATTGAAGGGTGTACTTCAAAGCTTGTGCTCTAAATCTTCTTCTTTGTGAAGCATTCAAATTTTTAGGACACATTCCAGTTTGAAAGTACTCCACAAGATCATCAATCCAATCAGTGTTTCTTGGATTTGGATCTGATTCTGTATTAGCCATTACACCTTGGGGTTCTATCTGCTTATCTGTAGCTTGCTTGGCCAACTCTTGACACAGGGCTCTACCTCTTACTATCTTTGTTGGATGTATTTCTACATCATATTCTTGTATCTTAGTCACCCAACCAACTCTCTTTTCGCCAAGTTCTCCTTGTATTATAAAATTTTTGACATCAGGATGGATCACATAAACAATGATTTTGCTCTGTGATAGAAAGTGCTTAAATTTCTTCAAGGATTTCATGATAGCATAAACTTGCTTTTCAATAAAGTTATATTTTTCTTCATGTTCATGCATAGTGGAACTCAGAAAAGCTATGGGTCTTTCTTCATTGTCTGCCCCCTTCTGTGTAAGGACTGTAGCGTAACTTTTTGATTCACCAAAAACATATAAAATAAAATCTCATGAGTAATCAGGATTAATCAGTATAGGTGCTTGGGCTATCTCCTCCAGGATCTTCTTGAAAGCATTTTTTCTTACATCAGTCCATTTGAAAGTTGCATCCTTTTTCAATAATTCAATCATTGGTTTGACAATCTATGCGAAATCTGCAACAAACTTCTACACAAAATTTATTTTCCCAAAGAAGGATTGCAAACCTTTCTTATTAACTGGTAGAGATAGTTTCAAAAGTGCCTTTACTCTATCAGGATCAATAGCTAATCCAACTTTAGATATAACATGACCAAGTAGAATACCTTCTTCTACAACAAATATAGATTTCTTTGGATTCAAAGATATTTCAAATTCCCTATATTTTTCAAATACTTGTTCAAGGTGCATAATATGATCTTTCTTATGATGAGAAAATATAGTCATGTCATCCAAATAGATGACTATAATCTTGCTAGCAAGTTCACCAAAAGCTACATCCATTGCTCTTTGGAAAGTTGCTCCAACATTAGATAAACCGAAAGGCATCCTCTGGTAGGCAAATGTTCCCCACTTTGTGGTAAAAGTGGTCTTGAATTGATCTTCATCTCTGACCCATACTTGATTATACCCTGAAAAGCCATCTAGTAAAGAGAATATTTTTGCTCCTGCAACTATGTGTAAAATTTGATCAATTTGGGGAAGAGGATAATGATCTTTGAGTGATGCTCTGTTCAGATTCCTGAAGTCTACACACAATCTAATGTCTCCATTTTTCTTTCTAGCTGGTACCAAGTTTGCCACCCAGGTAGAATGCTTAATAGGATACACTATTTTAGCTTGAAGAAGTTTTAGCAATTCCTGCTTCATCAAAGCTTCTATCTTTGGATTTACCATTCTTTGCTTTTGCCTAAAAGGCTTAGCTCCTTCTTCTAACTCAATGGTATGCTGGATAATCTCTTTTCTATATACTTTTAGATCACTATACACCCAAGCTATGATATCAAGAAATTTTTTGCATAATTCTCTGATTTGGTTCAATTCTTCCTCTGTACAACCAACCCCGACTTTAATCATTTTTCCTGGTTCTAACTCTACCTCTTTATACCGACACTTATCAAATTTTATTTTATGACCCATAGCTCTATCATTGTTATCAAATAGACTTTCAAGGGTGATAAGTCCCTTAGGGATATGATTATTTTTCAACTGAATCATATCTTCTTCCTGTTGGTCTTGTAAATCTTTGTTACTTGAACAGTTCATTTCATGGATTAAAAAATCCAGTATTTGCTCATAATTTTCAAAAACTTGCCAGAATATATCCTTGTCTAGCACTGAAGGCCTATATATGAGTCTAACCATTTTTTATTTTTGAATAACATTACTGACAGGACAAAAATTAGCTCCCACTGATGCCAATAAATATGTGTGGGTATTTTGTTCTCTCAGAATAGACTTCATGTTTAGAGCTTCAAAGGCTTCCAAAATATCCCATACTTTATTTCTATAAGCCTTTAAGTAGTGTTGTTTACTGATACATTTTCCTGTGACTTGATTGACAATAAGTTCTGAATCTCCAAAAATGAGTAGTTGTTTCACTCCCAATTTTTTAGCTTTCCTCAATCCTAGACAAAGTGCTTCATATTTCATTGCATTATTAGTGCAACTCCATGTCAATATGTAAGAGAAAACTCTTTCCTTTCCTATAGGGGAAATCAGAACTATCCTTGCACCAGCTCCATTCTTGCATCTAGCTCCATCAAAGAAAAGCTTCCATAGTTGATTAGAAGAGTTATTTTTTTCAAGAGCAGGTGTCAATTGCTTTTTTGGTTTTTCAATAGAATAACTTCCTATTTTCGTTTCTATCATGGCATTGAAATCCTGCATAGAAAATTGATCTTCTGCTTGAAGATCTTCTAAGGTCTCCTCCATTAGATCTACTTTTCCAATTTCTTCAATCATCATATTCACGGTTTCAGCTTCCCCTATATTTTCCACATGAAAAGTAGATGGTTTCTCATTAAATATTTTAATCCTTCTACCTTTGAAAGGTATTTCTAAATGAGAGTAATCCAAGGATAAATATCCTCCTATTTTTGTAAATAAATTCTCTTGATAAGCACATACCAAAATATGGTGCCAAATCTACCACTATTACTTCTTGTATAACTACCACTTGAGGCATCCTGTGGAGTTGTATGGGAATGTCTTTAATCACTCCTACAATTTTTACAGGAGTACCATCCAACTATAAGACGCCTGGATTACTCCTAGTATATTCCATCCCCATAATATCACATACTGCTTTGGGTATCACTGTAGTAGTAGCACCTGAATCTATCATACAATTATGGACAACCCACCCTTCCATCTGAAGAGATAAATAAAAGGGTGGAGGTCTATTTTTTCTAGTGGCTGATGTTAGATTTGTCTGGACTATATTTGAAGTTGATACAGTTTTACCTTTATCTTTCATTGTCTTTAAATATTCCTGCAATAGGTCAATTTGACCTAGAAACTGAAGAGCATCATACATACTTGCCTTTGAGGGAGTCTTTTTCATCTCCTCAACTATATTGAAAGTAGATGATTCAACAATTTTTTCCCTTTCCTTGGTGAAAGTATCATATCTATTTATGTATCCTTGGGTAGCTTCAGTCCTTTGTCTTTTAGTAAGTGAAGGAAATCTCAATCTCTCTTTAGCTTGATCTTGGGTTTCAGTTTCCTTTCATGGAGTGAACTCTTTACGTATCTCTTGCCTTGGGCTTTGTGCTGGAACTTGAGATTTTTTTCATAGGGTACATTTCCTTTAGGAGTTGCTTGCAGAGCTGGAGGAAAACTTAAAGGTTGAAGCTCTTTAGGGTCTACCTGTAGAGGCTTTTTACCAGATCTGGTTAGGACTGTAACCTGTTCTACAGTCGACATCATTAAATTGTGATTTGTTTCCCTAATCATATTTACATGCCCTTTCATATTCTTTTCTATTTTCTCAATGGCTATACTTTGTACATAATGTTGATGGATCATACATGAACTCTCTCCATGTGGATCATTACACGTAGTGCACCAGTAATCAGAATCTATAGAAGGCTCTGCAGAATCTTCTATTTCATTTGCATAAACAACATTCGATCATTCTTGTCCTCTATTACTTGACTGTGTTGCATCTCTTGTTATCTGAGGGAACCTTCTTGGTTGAAAATTTCTCTCAACTTCCCTTTTCTTCATTGAAGTCATATCATTTGCCAGATTTTTTACAGTATCTAGTATAATAGTGAGCTGACTTTCAGGAACTGGCTGAGAAGGTGGTGCAGGTAGTGCAGGCATGGTAGGAGTAGGAGGTAATGCTAGAGGATTCTGAGGCATCTATATAGTAGGGATGGAAGGTGGTCCATTCCATATTGGTAACCCTATGTTTGGAACTTGAGAAGAACTGGGAGAAATAGCATTGGGAGCTTGGGGAATATCAAGAAAAATTGGCATTATTGCTTTAGGCGGATATCTCCCCATGGCAATGAGATCTCTTTCTGCTATGGAAGCTTCTTGATAAATGGTAGGAAAAGTGAGTATCCATGATTGTCGTATTATCATACTGATATCTGTATCAAAAGCTCTTAAATAATAATATACTACTTGCTCAGTTGTTGGTTTCAATCCAGCGGGTACTCTCTCCCAAGTGTGACTAAATCAAATATTAAAATCAACAATTTCCTCTTGAGGATGTTTCCTTATAATAGTGAACTGACTAAGTAGTGAAAATGGATCTGCATGTTGATTGAATTCATCCACAAGTTTGCCAGCGAGTTCTGCCCATGTTGTGATTGACTGTGGAGGAAGTGCTCTGTACCAATATAACATTTTTCCTTTCAAGGAAATAACTAGCAATCTGATCATCACGTCCTCTTGAGTGATGTTATAAGTTGCAGCCAAAGCTGCAACATCTAGGTAATGTTCATATGTTGTCTTACCTATCCCATCATATGAAGGTAACGCTTTCAATGTTGTTGCAGGGATCGGGTTTTGAGCTGCTAGATTTAGTGGACCCGTGTGGTTCCATGTAAGATAAGTTGGTGGTGGTGGAGTAGCCATCATAACAACTGTATGTGCCTGTACTATAGAACTATTGGTAATCACTGAAGATGGATTAATACTAGAAATAGGCAAAACAGATGGTACAAGGGTGGTAATATTGGTAGTAGGTGGGTTTGATCTGGCAGATAAAATGGGATGTACTCTTAGGCTACCAAGATGTAACTCGAAGAACTCAATGGGTTCTTCTGAGTTTCTTGCTTTAGATCTGGTTATCATATAAGAAAACAATCATAAGTTTTTAACCAGATAAATAGATAAGGTATTTCTTGGGTATATACCTTCAGAAGGAGTCGCCAGGTGGTTTGATTTAGATTTTTAAAAGATCGAAGACAAACACCAAACCTTATATAATATTGTGGGATTTAGGGTCCCACCGGGCATGCCAAAAACTATTGGAACAAAATCTGCCTTTGGTTGTTATTTGCGCCTTGATTTTGTCAACATTGAATAGACGAGGATAATTATCAGATTTCTCGTCTAATCTCCAGAAGAGGTTGGTTCCTTAATGGTTTCTTATAGGAAAAGGGAAAATAGAAAGAAGGGGGAAATATAGCCGAAGCTAAAACTTGTATGTGGTACAGATTAAACAACAACTAAGATGAACACATATACTATACTTGTCAAAGCATTCAATATATCTTCCCATAGAAATCATGGATTTCTCAATGTGATTTAGAGGTATATCTAACACATGTATATATCAGATTTCAACTCCAACAATACGATTTATATTTTGTATAAGTCCAGATATTTTTTAGAACTAACACAATTTATATTTCAATAATGTGAAATAGAAGTGAGAAATGTTAATACATACACTTGCACAATGTGAACCAGAAGCCAATAGAAGCATAATATTTATTGCTTATATTCAAAGTACATCCATTCAGTCTTGTAAACATCCAAGAGTCGACCCCTTTTCAGAGTACATTTACCCTTATATATACCCTATGTGGGAACCTCTATATTTAGTACATTTTGATATAAAATTAATTACAAGCAAATTAGGACATAATCATGTTTCTATCTTCTTTGCATGGCTTCCAACAAACAACCACTAATAGCAGGAATCTAGGAATTGATCTATTCCACTATCTACTTCCAATTACTGACACGAGTTTTTTGAAGGCATCTTATTCCCTACTAAATATCTCTTTGTCGGCAAAAACCTAGTTATGTCACGAAATCGTGACATCTTCTTCTTTTGGGCTCCTTTAAGCTATTGCGTGAACGAAACCTCACCATGTCATGAAATCGTGACATCTTCTTCCTTCGGGCTCCTTTGGGCTGTATGGCGGGCGAAAACTCACCATGTCATGAAATCGCGACATCCTCTTGTACATCTTTTGTGAGAAAAATGCTAGCAAAAATCTGTCCAGTCGCGAAATCGTGACACTCCTTTCTTTGCTCCTTCGATCAGTTTCATGGGCGAAAACCCATCAAGTCACGAAATCATGACACCTTCCCACTTTTTGACATCTTCGAGCCATATCTCAATGAAAAACTGACATGTCACGAAATCGCGACGTCCTTCATGCCTTAGCCGATTCTTTTCCTTCTGTCTCAAAAATGAAATGTTGGTCTCTTTACACCAAAAATCTGCCATCTTCTGGAGGTAGTCTTTTTAGACTAACAGGAACCATATTTCTTTTTAAAAAATAGTACTGGCACTCCCCAAGGCGACACACTGGGTTTTATGTGCCCTTTTTTAACAAATCTTGCAATTGTGTCTTAAGTTCTTGCAATTCAATTGGTGTCATTCGATATGGAGTTTGAACTACTAGGGTTTCTCCCAGCACAAGTTCTATTGAAAAGTTAAATTCTCTTTTTGGTGCTAACCTCGATAGATCTTCAGGAAAACATCTCTGAATTCACCTAGTATCGGATACTGTTGAAACAATGTTGAACTTGAGTTAGTTTCTTCCTTTTGTTCATTTTTATCACATATAACTTGCATGTTTTTCTCTAGGATCTCTTGGATTACATGCTACTAATCATATGGGGATCAAAGGACGTTCTATTGCATTGAATGTGGATTATTTTATTAACATCATTGGTAAAGTCCAACCATCTCTCCTCAAAATTTAATATAGCCTTATGAGCCTTAAGCCAGTCTACCCCTAAAAATATGTCAAATGCATGTAAGAGAGCTACATATAGATGCCAGTTGATCTTTCCTTGGGGTATTTATATTGGTGACTCAAACAACCATTGGTTGACTAGATAAGTTTATCCTGAGCCATACTCTAGTTGCCACCTCTTTGCCAAAAACCTAGGTTTAACAAGTATATCCCTCAAAACATTATTGGAAATAAAACTTTCGGTAGCACCACTATCAATTAAAATATTCATATTTCTTTTACCCATTCTTACTTTAATTAAAACTAAAGTGGTTTGTCCCACAAGATTAGCGTTACCTATGGCCGCAAAGATTCTATGGGGTGCTTCTTTAGTGGTGTTCCTATGACCTGCTCTTTTTGGGCACTACCTAGCAAAGTGATCTAGAGCTCCACATGTGAAATAGGCATTGGGACCTTCATTATTTTATTTGTTATTCTCTTTGGTGTGGTTCCCATTCTTTCTTTGTTCTTTATTATTATTTTTCTTCTCTTGAAAGTTTCTTCGGTCTAACTGCCCCTTGTGCCCCTGATTTCTGCCCTTTGTATGCTATCATTTCTGTTATGACCTCTATCTCTGTATCTATGGTTCTGATCCATACCACGACTCTGCTCAAGGTACCTTATTTTCTTTGAGTTATCTCTTTCTTGTTGGCAGAAGGCTTTTACTTCTTTTTGGATCGTTTCCTCGTATCTAGCTGCATCATAAGCAGTGGATAGGGTCTGAGCTAACTTTCCTCCTACAGGCTGACTAATATTTGGATGCAGTCCCATGACAAATTTGTGTACCTTAAACTTCTCTTGCCCTTCAAAATCTAGGGCATACTTAAGTAGTTGCACAAATTTTTGGTAATACTCAACCACCGTCATATTGCCTTGTCACAAATTTGTAAATTTCTCGTGTTTCTCAATATAAAATTGCTCTATAAGGAAATGAATCTTGAATTATCTTAAAAATTCCTCTAAAGGTATGTTTGTTGCCTCCTTTTGGGTAGCTTTCTTGTATGTGGTCCACCAAGTTTTGGTAGGACCTTCCAAATGAGCAACTGCCCATGTAGTTTTTACCTCAGAACAAAGGGGTTGGATGGCAAAATACCCTTCAGCTTCACTAAGCCAATTAACAACGATTTCCCCATCGCCACATCCATCAAACTTAGAAATATCTAATTTATTTAATTATTTTTGCAGTTCCTCACCCACTTATCTCCTTGAGGATCCCTCTGGAAATTGACTCACATTACTTTTTGTCTTCTTCTGAGTCAGGTTTTCAATAACTTTTTGTTGTTGGGTGATAAGTTCCTGCTGTTGGACCATCTATGCCTGCTTCTAATCCATATGCTCACTCAACTGAGCCCTTTGGATCTCCATATGCTCACATTGTTGGTTTAATTGATCTTGCATGAGTTGAATCATACGAGCCATGTTCTCATCATTGTGGGTAGCTCTTGTCGCTACCGACTCTTTTTCTTTTCTTACCACATGTCGTGGTGTTTCAGCAGTTTGCACCCTATCTGACTTCTTTATGAGTCATCTTGGTCCTTTCTTTGGGTCCTCTGTAATCTCCTCTTGTATATTTAAGCTAGCCCTCCGTGAGATACTTTTCATATCTAGTATTACAAATTTTTGTTAGAACAACTATGTTAGCCAAGGTTTCGCAAACCTAGGCTCTGATACCAACTGTCACAACCCTATTCTGTCAACTTAAAAGTACACAAATTTTATGTTTAAAATGTCAAAACTTTGCTTAAAAACCCCAACATAATGTTAGTTTAGGCATATTAATTACATACTTCAAGAATGGCCACCACTGCAGTTGGTGTCTTAAGTTCTCAGGACTAGCCACATCTCGCAAGTTGCCATGTAGGATCCTGACTTCACCCATGAGTCAATATGGAATCTAGTGAAGGGTTGTCCTTTTAGGGCCCATATCACCTGAAAGGAGAACGCTATCTCCCTTATCCAAAGCTATAAGATTCACAATATTTAGAGTCCCCAACTCAGTTTCTATGAAGTATACGTTAATATGTCAGTGCTAGCCCTTGACCCTCTATTAAGATTTGGCTAGAGTCCATCATCGCATGGTTTAAGGACTAGGTAATATAGACCCATCTTAGGTTGATGGTAATGTTACCCATACCATCTATCGTTGGATTTTGCAACAAGACTAGCCCTCTAGCCATGCATCTCGTTGGCACCTACCCAACCCGAGTGGAATACCGATTACCTTTAGTCTCTAACTGATTGCCCACCTGGAGAGACGTCCCATACCGCTGCTCTTTACACTCAACAACTTGGACCTTTTTCCTCGAGTAGCTAGAGTATTGTGGCACAATCTCATGTAAGTCACCTCATGGCTTGACATGGTTGGGTAGAGTAAGTCCTTACTCGACATACTCAATTCAAGTAATTTTATCAAGTATTTAGCTGAGTTTTTAGTCCTTTTAAGTTTGGAGGTACTTGGTTTGTAAATTATGCAAGTTAACCACTATATAAACTAAGTTTTTAACATATGATTATAACATAATTACTTTAATAAAATCCTTTATATTTCTAGATAACTAGACTAATTTGGAAATCATAATAACAAATCATAATACAAATCAACTTAATAAAATCATGATAACAAAAATAATAAGAAGTCAACTTTATAATAACAATTCAACTTTATAAAAGTCAACTTTATAAATTCATAATAACAAATCATTTGTTTTATTTATGTACTTCCAACAAAAGAGTCTTTAATAAATATTAACAAATCATAATCTATGAACTTCTATTTATTTTAAAAGACACTTATAAAAATCCTATGAACATATAAAAACAACTAATTAACCTTCTTAACCTATCTTAAGTTATTTTTTTAAAATTATAAAATTAAAGACAACACCATATACATTATGTACATAATCTAAAACTAATATACAACCGAGCTATTACTTTCGTCTATTAAAACTTATAATAAAGGATTCCATTCTTTAGTATAATATTTATAGATTTATCCAGATTCATCTAACAACCAGAAAATATTTTTAAAGGACAAGGCTTTCAGCTTGAAAGACGACGTTGGAGAGTTTTAAAAACAATGTACAATTAGAACAACAATGATAGTACTGGAGAGCTTCGTTCAAAAGCTAACTATGTTATATGTTTGCTTGGCACACAACTTACACGATCCATTGAGCTACCTTTATTCGAACACCATCCATCGTGGCCACACATTGGAAGCATTTTCCAAACATCACCTAAAAACGTATCACCAGAATGGGAGAATACGATATTTCTAGAGCGCTTCCCCATACAGAAAATGACAAGATATTGGAGGCTAGGACTGGGTTAGCATGGTCCTATCCTATATGTCATACTCTCACAAGCAAAGCAAACAAAACAAATGCATGCACATAGCAATGACACCCACTACTCAACAAGTGTACAATATTACTCATGCAAATGAGAAATCAAATATGGAACTATGATAATGTCCACTAAAACAGAGAACGTATAGCTTTAATACAAAAGTTAAAGGTGCATTTTTCAACAAACTAAAGCAAACAGTTTCATTTTAGATTCTAAGGTTTTACTGTTATTATTTTGTATATATATATTTTTAAATTACAACAAAGAAAAAAAACTTTAATAAGAACTTCTACATTATGATAATTTAGCAGCGCTTTTCCTTTGGATACAATACCATGTATATTTTGTCTCATATTTTCAAGATATGCAAGACAAACAAGGGCATTCACTCTTCATGGTTTCATTGTGAGTTTACTGGGTAACGACATATACTATTAGCAACTCATACATCATTTCTTTTTATATTAGTTTTAAGGTATTATAATTTAAACCTTTTTATCGTCAACCATCAAACTAACTCAGAGAATAATTAAAATTTAAATAATCAGATGCCTAATCTTGCCAAAGCATTCACCAAGTAATGCTAGATTTACCTAATAAGTTATTCACGTTTTCAAATTAAACAAACAAATTAAACAAATGTATCCAGGAAAACTAAAATGACAAAATAAGAAGTTTAAAAAACTATGAAAGCAGTTTGTGCAAGATATGAATAGGATGTTATGGATTCTGAAGGAGCAGTAGGGGAATTCTAACTTGTTGGAATCTTTCTATAACCTCTTGTGTAACCATTCATAAAACTAGGCATTGGATAGCCTCTTTAGTCACTTGATAATTTGTTGATATTTGCTTCATCCTTATCAATGTGTATGGTCCTACAACTCAGTCAAGTAGATTAGAATTTTGGAGTAGGATTGAGGCCTTTATGAGAAGTAAATACCAAGAGACTCGTTTCATGATCATTGGAGATTTTAATGCCATTACTAAGTTGAATAAAAAAATTCGGGGAATTAGGAAATTGACCCAAAGTATGAAATATTTCTTAGCTTTTATTTAAAACAACAATCTATGGGAAGTTGAGTTTGAATAAGACAACTATACTTGGACCAACAACAAGAGAGGCCATAACCTAATACCAAAAAAATTAGATAGATACATTCTCTCAGATCATTGGCTAGATGAAGGAAATTGTGCTAAAATTAATACCTTAACAAGGATTGGTTCAAATCACTGGCTAGTAAGAGTTAAAATGGTGGTTAGTGAATTCAAAAAAGATATTATTTTTAAAAATAAGCAGATGTGGGAAGACAATCCTCAAATTGTTGATATGATATCTCAAACATGTAATTCTTTAGGTAATGGTGGGTTGTATGCTCTTCCAAACCAAATTAAATCTATGACATCTAGATTAAAATAATGGAACAAGGACACCTTTGGAAATATTTTTGAGAAGAAAGAAGACCTAAAATATAAACTTTTAAAATTCCAAAAAGGTGATGAAAATAATACAACCTTAGAGGAAATGGGGTTTCATGTGAATATCATAATATTTTGAGTGAGGAAGAGAAATTCTGGAGATTAAAATCAAGACAAACTTAGTTAAAAGGAGATAAAAATACAAAGTTTTTTCATAGGATGGCTATAGTACAAAGATCTTCTATAACTAGTAGAATTAAATCAATAGAAGGGGTTTGGATTGAATATCAGGTTAAATGGATTAAAGCTTGTGTCTCTATAGTTTCTTATTTAGTGTTCGTCAATGGGTTAGTGATAGAATCTTTTAAATCCAAGAGAGGCCTTAGACAAGGAGATCCTCTAACTCCTTATTTGTTCATTATTATGGCTAAAGTTTTGAGTAGAAAATTAAAGAAGAATTACAAAGATGGGTTTATAAGTGGACTTAAGGTTAGTAATAACATCGATAACGTCACCCATCAATAGTTTGTAGATGATACAACCCTTTTTGGAAGGGCAGGATAAATGAGGCTAGAGCTTTGAATAACTTTTTAAAAGAGTACAAAAGAGCTTCAGGGCAAAAAATTAATAGGACTAAATCCAAATATTTACTTTCTTAACACTCCTGCTAATATCAAAGCAAGAATTTGTAGGTTGCTTCATATGGAGGAGGCAAATTTACCAACAACTTATCTAGGGATGGCTTTATTTGAGGGGATAATGAGGTTAGATTTATAGAATCTAGTTATTAGTAAAGTCCAAAATAAACTTCCAGCTTGGAAAGGTAGTTGGTTATCATTAGCAGGAAGAGTGCAGTTAATTAAGTCAGTATTACAAGCCATTACAACATATTATATGTCTTTGCATTCTATGCCAAAATCAGTAGAAAAAAGTTTAATCTTTATTATGTGATATTTTTTATGGTCAGGTTTACATGATAAAATGAAATTTTCTTTGGTGAAATGGAGCAAGTTATGTGATGATAAAACTAGGGGAGGTATTGGTTTAAGAGCTCTTACAAATGCAAATTTAGCTCTTAGGGGAAAAGTTGTCTGGAGATTGTACATAGAGATTCAAAGAAAATGGGCAAGAATTCTTCCAAGTATGTTGATCCCAATGACCCAAGTTTAATATTTACTGCATTCTCTCTTCCAAATGGTTCTGCTCTTTGAAATGGTTTAAAAAAATCTATTGATATTATGATTAAAGGTTTAAGATGAGTGGTGGGAACTGGAGAAAAATTTTCTATTTGGATGGATACTTGGTGCAATAAAAATCCACTCAATTTAAATCTAGTTTTGAAAACTTGGATGAGATTACTTCAAGATAAACACAGTGATAGGGTTTCAAACATTTTGTACAAGGATCGAGAAGGAAGATACAAATAGTAAGAAGATTTTTTACAAGTATACAAAACATTGATTCTAGGAGGCAATTGAGTATAAAGATAACAACTGTAATTATTCGAAGGGGTGCCAAGCATAAATTGATTTGGGAGTTGAATAGATCAAGAGAATACACAACAATAAGTGGATATAATGTTCAACACCAACATAATAATATCACTAAAAATTAGAGAGATATTTGGGATAGCCCAAGCATTCCTAAAGTCAAAATGTTTGTTTGGCTAGTAGGTCATATAAGAAATTTATCCTGGGATAACCTTATGAAAAGGGGTTTTCATGGCCCCTCTAAATGTGTTTTTTGTAATAAGGAGGATGAGAGTATTGACCATCTCTTGGGACATTGCTCAATAGTCTGGAATCTATGGCAATGGATTCTTAATATGTTTGGTAAATGCATGGTAATGAATAGAAAAATTGAAGATTGGTTAAAGTAATGGCATAGCACTTATAAAAGTGAAGCTTTACAGACAATATGGGATATATCAAAAGATACATTACTTTGGACTATTTGGATAGAAAGGAATAGAAGAATATTTAAAGGAAAGGAAATCGGTTTAGAGGTAATGAAAAAGAAGACATGTTTAGCCATAGAGGAGTACAAACCAACCCTAACAACTCACCCAATCCCTAATTTGGAAGCAAATAGTCTTGATAGATGGAGTCAAATCGTTAAATGGAATTATGATGTTGGGTACAATAGAAGCAAAAATAAGGTAAAGAATATAAAGTGGAAACCACCAGATGTGGAGTGGGTTAAATTGAATTTTAATGGAGCATCTAAAGGAAACCCAGGTACAGCAGGAGAAGGAGGAATAATTAAAAATAATAAATGAGAGATTTTGTCTCATTATGCTTTCAATTGTGGATTTAAGAACAATAATGAATTTGAAGCTTGGGTAGCTTTAGAAGGGTTAAAAATATGTAAAAAAATGAAATTGAATAGAGTTTGTATGGAATGTGATTCTCTCATAGTAATAAATGCAATTTTGAGGAAAGTAAAGGCTCCATGGAACATACAAGAGATAATTGTGGAAATTCAATATCTTGCTAAATAGTTTGAAGAAATCAGGTTTACACATATATTAAGGGAAGGAAACAAATGTGCAGATAAGCTATCCAATAGAGGGGTTTTTATTGAGTATCATGAATTTAACATCTCCTTTCCATGGTTAGAGGAAGTAGAAAGTTTAGTTGAAGCTGACAAAAATTGTTGATTGCCTAAATCAATTAATGATTAAGATTTAATTTAATGTTTTCCATTGGTAATATTTGTTTTATTTTGTAACAATAATGTGTTTTCATTTAGACTATTTATTATAATTTTTGTGGTTGCACTTATGTTTCAGGAAGGAAACTAGCAATCTAGATTTGGTAAAGCAAACTATGTTAGTGTGATGTTTTAGAAATATTACTCTACTAAGATGCAAGGCATAGATAGTAGGGGTGAAGTTTTGGCATTTTGAAGGCTGCTATAGGAAATTGTCAAGAAAGATGCTTAATTCTAGAGTAATTGTATTCATACAGAGATTTGAAAAGATCTAGAAAATGAAAATCAAGAATTTGGATATTTTATGTAAAATGATGTAGGTTTCTAACTATAGCATCTCAATTGAGAGGACTATTTGTAAACTCTCAAGCTCTAAAGAATAGAGATGTAATTTGTTAAGGGTGGGGGACCCGAGTACAACCCCTTTTTATCAAGCAAAAAAAAATTGTTGAATCGAAGAATTCTCTCAACTTCTAATTTAATGATGTGCCTTAATTCTAGTTTCAAAAAATTTAGAAGGAAGGGCCAATGAATTATCCCAACCTTTAGACTAAGTTTAGCTCTCGACTATCTCTTTTGGCATTAACCTCTTAACCATTGAAGCTTTTGGAGCATGAAGCCTTTATTTGAGCATTCTATTTGTTCATTGTGAGTTTAAATAGCCCTGTGGCCATAATGTAAGTGGTTGGTTTAAGCATTTGCACCTCATTCTTTGTCTCTTCCTTAAGGTCACTAATAAAATAATTGAAAAATCATCAAGAAGAGCTTAAGTTATATTGGTCAACTTCTCAAAATTAATGATATACTTAGGTACAACTCTTATTTATCTCAACTTAGTGAGTGCTCTAGTAAAGTCTTCAAACTTGGATGACCCAAACAGACTAAGGAGTTCTCTCTTGAATTGTATCCATATAAGAATAGAAACTTGTTTTCTAAACCACTAGTACCAATGTAGTGCTTCCAAATAAAAATGAAATGCATCTATAAAGATCCTTTGGTGAAAGGAAGTTTCATGTAGTCCATACCATTGCTCGACCTTAATCAACCAACTCTATGGATTTGTTCCATAAAACCTTGAAAAATCTATTTTAGATAGTCACAAAGTCATGCCTCTATTATTCACATGTTATTGAGTGTTATCCTTATTAAAGAATTTGGAAAAGTTTGTTTGGTCAATAGTTTCCCCCTCTAAGCATTTGGGATATTCTCAACATATCCATCAAAATTTAGATTTTTATTCCTAAGAACCTCAATGTCTTGACTCATCTGATCCTGCTTATGTTGGCAATCTACTAGCATGGTGACAAGAGAAGATATTTGACCTTTGAGTTCTATGAGGGCATCTAGTTTGAAAAGTTGTGCCTTGTTCACTATGGCCTCTATTTGTTGATAATGGGTCTCAAGAGGTATTTATTTAAAAAAATGTTATTTTTAGTAGTTAATATTTTTAGTAAGGGTCCCAAAAAAGCATATGGGTGCTATATAAAAACATGATCAACTCGATGAGACGATCATACTTGGCTATATCCCAAAATGACAATTTTTGGAAACCTAGACTATTTTTAGTAAGGGTCCTAAAAAATTGTATGGGTGCTACATACCAAAATGACCAACTCAGTGAGAGGATCATAATGAACTATATCTCAAAATTACATTTTTTGATAGCCAAGACTATAAAACAAGGGCTTTCAAGTTGTGTATCTACTCCCAAATTCTTTGAATTTCACTTTTTTTGGTCCTATGAGCTCTACTCTTGATAAGGTGAGTAGGGAATGGATGGATTCTAGGTTAAGGTTTGTGTACTCTCCATAGCCCTCTATTATATTGTAGCAACAATTAGGGTTATGCATAGCGACTATTTATCACCAAATTGGCTAAAATTAGGATTTTTGAAATTTGGAATTGGCTAATATTTGGGACCCTTGACCAGGGCCCATTAGCCAAAAAATTTTAGGTGCAAATTTTTTCTTGGGTCGATTCGCCCCAATTTTATAATAATTTGACCATTTTAAGTTTAAATTTCCAACATTTCCCCTAATAATAGTGAACCTTCTACATGCGTTTGGATACTATTCTCTTGGATTTCGAAACTAATTCGCCAAATTTTTATAAATACATTTTGGGGCTGACCCCTTACGCATAACCCTAGCAGTGATCGATAATGCTTAAACCAATATTTCAGGTAAGTACTCAAGGAGGGTTTTACACATACCCTTGAACACACTACCTACTTCTCTAACAGTATGGGAGGGTAATCTTCTTAAGTGTTGTGCTTGGTCCACTATGGATTTTACATGATTGACCAGTTTCCTATACATGAAGGTTTGGCTAGGGGTTCCTACAAGGATCTCCGAATATACATGAGGTATGTGGAAGCTCAAATATTTGTATGGGTGTTGTTGCAAGCCTGGGTATTGGAGCCTAATCACCCCTCACTTCACTAGATGCTTTATGAGCAATCTAGCTTAGCCAATAATATTAGGAACCTTCTAATTAAAATAAGCACATCCAAATAAATATTGCAACAAAATCAATAATTCATGAAATAATAGAATATTGCAATACGAAATGTAAATGCAAAAATATATATTAATCTCACAAATTACAATTCAAAATTATTGGCCTCTTTAAAGTGGAAACCTCCTTCAATACTTTGATTCAATATGAAAAAATATACATTTATTTATACCCCCTTGTATTTTAAAAATACATTTCATGCAACCCTAACCTAATGCTCAAGAGTTGGCTTATATGCAAAGTGCCACCTGAGCTAGAATCTTCTACCAAACAAATATTTTGATGGCTTTGAAGCCTTAATATCAATATGAAACTCACAAGATAATTTCCACAAGATCAAATATATGATAGTCGTATTATAGTAAGATTAATATAATAATGTAAACATAATAATATGAGCAAACTAATATGTAAATCAAGGCTAATAATATATCAAATAACATTCATTAATAAGCAACAATATGAATATATAAATAGCTTGAATCATACAATATAATAAGACTTACAATATTAGTTGCTCAAATGTATGTAAACTTTATTACTCCTCTTTCTCTTACAAACGTATCATAAAACTCTCATACAATGATAATTCTCACTATGTAAACAATGTAAGCTCTATAGGCTCTATAAGCTATGTAAGCTATATAAGTGATGTCCTCTACGGAGTAATATATAGCCATAGTAAAATGACTCTTTGGTTACTTGACTCTTTCTTCTCCTTATGCCAAGTCTCATGACTCTTGGCTTCTCTACTTATCACTTGCATACACATGACTCTATCTTGTATGCACACTTAGACATGACTCTTACATATCTAAGAACACATGTGCACACTTACATATGAGACACTTGTGCACATCTATACACATAACACTTGTACACTCATTTACATGACACTTGTGGATTTCTTGCACATTATTACATTACATAAAATATTTACTCACACTTTAATATAGGATATAAACCTAGTCTAATATTTACAAAATATACCATGAAGGTACATTAGCATGTACCAAATAATGTAATATTATCTAACACATTTAGATTATTTATAATGGTTACATGAAATGACCCCACTTTTTGAGTCACCTCAAGTGCCACATACCATTACAAAATATCATTAGAATGGGGTACCCACATTAAAAATGGTTCATTACATAATAATGTTAGAATGGGGTCCTAACATGTCCCTCCCCTTTAAAAAGATTTGTCCTTAAGGCTAAAGATGAAGAAACTACTGTTGTAGCTTTTGAAGAGACTCCAATGTGGCATTTTCTTGTTAGAGTCCATGCCATTGAACAAGAACCTTAGTTATGACATGATTGAAAAGGGTGTATAATCTCTAGTCTAAATTTTGGTCAAGCTCAAGCATGATGGAACCTTCTTCATCTAGCTCTAGTAAAGTGGATTGAACTTGGACTTTTTTGACAACAACCTTCTTGAGAGAAGAGACATAAAAAACTGGATAGAGCTTGGACATAGCTAAAAGGGCTAATTTATAGGTTGTTGAACCAATTCATTGCAATACTTGGTAGGATCCAGAGTATTTGGCAGTTAGTTTTTAACATCTATATAGCTAGAGTGATGATTGTTTGTAGGGTTGCAGTTGGAGAAAAACCATATCCCCCACTTCAAAGTTATGCTTAGAATGATGTTGATCAACTTGTTGATGCATACGATTCTAGGCCATTCAAAATTCATCTTTAAATTTTCGAAGGACAATGACATACTAGTTGAGAGTGGTGTCTACAACATGAACCCTAGAGCTTCCTAGAATGTATGAGGGTGTTTATGGAGGATGATTATATACTACTTCAAAGGGTGAAACCTTTTTCATGGTGTGATATGAAGTATTATACCATCATTTGGTCAAACAGAAACATTTTGTCCATTATGCATGATATTCAGATGCAAAGCAACAAAGGTAGGTTTCCAAGCAATTGTTAACAATTTTTGTTTGGCCATCAATTTAAGGATGATAGGCCAAACTCATTTTGATCTATGTTCCCTATAACTTAAATAGTTATTTCCAAAAATATATTGTAAAGTTAGGGTCTCTATTTCACACATTTATGTAAGCATTCCATGATGGTGAAAAATGGAGTCTAAAAATATTTGGGTTGCTACAAAGGCTCTATAAGGATGAGATTAGGAAAAAAAGTGAGCATACTTTATGAGATGATCCACTACCACTAGAATAACTAATTTTCAACAATTTAGGTAACCCTTTAATAAAATCCATGGAAATATCTACCCATAGTTGTTCCAAAACTGGTAATGGTTGAAGGGTTCCAAGGGAACACACAATTTATCCTTTCATTATTTGACACTTGTCACATTCAGCCCCAAAATTTTGAATATCCCTCTTCATTCCCTTCCAAAATAAAGTATTTTTGGTCCCTTCATAAGTTTTTAGAAATCCAAAATGTCCTGCTATTGGTGAGGTATGCATTTCTTTCAAGATGAATTCTCGCATTTGTGAGGTTTTGGGGATAATAATTCGGTCATGATATCTCAATTCATGTTCATCCCAAGTTTATCCAGGGCATGAGTTGGGCTTTGCTTGTAGTTTGTTGATCAAGGTTTACAAGCCAAAATTCTTGGTCATTTCTTCTCGAAGATTATTAATCCATTAAGGGATTGGATAAGAGATATCATTTAATATACTATGATCTTCAAATTGTTGGGATAGTGCATTAGCCATGCTATTCTATTTTCATTTTTTATTTGATTTCATAATAATAGCTTATCATTTAGAGACCCACTTTTGTTGTTTAGGTGTGGCTATTCGTTGTTCCAAGAAGTACTTTAGACTTTGGTGGTCGATTTTGATTGAAAAATGATGTCCAATGAGATATGGCCTCCAATTATTAACAAAATGTAAAATGGCTAATATCTCCTTTGCATAAGTAGATTTACCCAAATTTTGGCCTAAAAGTGCTTTACTAGTGAAGGCTAATGATCTTCTTTTTTGCTTCAAAACAATCTCGATTCCATTTCCCAAAGCATCACTTTCAATGATAAAAGGTTTAATTAGGCATGGCTAACACTGGGTGGTTGTCATGGCTTTCTTTAATTCATTGAAAGTCTTCTTCACTGGTTCTAACAAAATAAGAGAATTCTTTTTCGACATGGTTGTTAAAGGAGCTACTATTTTTCTATAGTTATGTACAAATTTATGGTAATACCCCATGAGTCCCAAAAATACTTGAAGTCCTTTGAGGGTGTGAGGCTTTGGCCATTCTTGAATAAAAAGAATTTTTTTAAGATCAAAATTAACTCCATCTTTGGTGATAATGTGTCCTAAATAATCCACCATTTTAATTCAAAAGAACACTTAGACCTCTTGGCATAAAGTTGAATGTTAGACAATTTTTTTGAGTTTGATCCAAATGCTTGACATGCTTCTATCAAGAGATACTATAAATTAGAATATCATTAAAGAAAATTACAATAAATTTTTGAATGAAGGGCTAAAAATGGAATTCATCAAATTATGAAAATTAGAGGGTGCATTAGTCAAACCAAATGGCATAACCAAGAATTCATAGTCCCCTTCATGATTCCTAAAAGTATTTTTAGTAATGTCATCATTCTTGATTCTAATTTTATGGTATCTTGATCACAAATCTAGTTTTGAGAAGTATTGGATACCATGCAATTCATCTAACAACTCATCAATTATTGAAATGGGAAATTTATCCTTAATAGTAATTTTATTTTCTCTGAAATCCATACACAAATGCCAAGACCTATATTTTTTTCATACCAACAATATTGGGGAAGAATAGGTAGTGACACTAGGTCGAATAACCCCTACAACAAGAATTTCTTACAACATTTTATCTATTTCTAATTTTTATGCATATGGATACCTGTAAGGGTCGACATTTGGAGGAAGACTACTTGGAATAAGCTAAATTGCATGATTGTGAGTACGAAAAATGGGTAATCCCTTGGGTTTTCGAAAAATAATGGTATGTTTATACAATAATAGTTGTAATTCATCTGAATGGTCATTATCTTCACTATCTAAGTCTTGTATAGCAAATAGTCGGGCCATAATTCCATGGTTGGACTTTTTAAAGAGTTTTTTCATTCTATGAGATGTAATAATTTGAGTATCTCTCACCTTCAATCCCTTTAAGGTGTACTCTATTCCTTGTTGGCTAAATTTATCCATAATTCAAATAAATCCCATAATACTTGATCCAACAATCTCATCCACTAAGGCCCCAAAACAACATCACACCCACCTAGGGGTAGGATAAATATATCTTCCTTATGATTATATTCCCTTATTAGTATTTAACATTTTGACACTTTCCCTTACAAGGTAAAGTTGCTCCATTACAAATCATGACTTCAAAAGAGTTACAAGTATTAATATAACAATTCCTCTATTTGGCAATCCTTGGGTAAATGAAGTTATGTGTGCTCCTGGAGTCAATGAGAATTATAACCCATTGTCCATATCACCTTTATGGTTTGGAAAGTTGATACACCTGTTAAGGCATGCATTGAAATTTTGTTGGAATTCTTCTAGGACATTTGGTTGTTCTATATGTTCCTCTTCTTGATGATCCTCTTCCTTATAAGAAGATTCAATGGTTATAGGCTCATCCACATCTAACAAAAACAACTTTTTTGTATGCATTTATGTCTTAGAGCATATTTCTCATCACAATTATAACATAATACCTATGCTCTTCGGACATACATTTCCTCCCTAGTCAATATTTTTATTGGAAGAGTTTTATTGCTAGTATTTGGTGTGAAATTGGAGGAAATATGGATTTGGCTTGTGAGAATTTGGATGATCTCCTTTGGGAAGAAATGTTTTCCTCTACTAGTCTAGCCAATTTATGGCTTGCATCATAGATTGTGGTTTGAACATTTTTGCTTTGGCCTTGATATCATCTTTCAACCCACTAATAAAAGAACTCTAAAAAAATCCTTCACTCAAACTCTTTGTCCTATTAGCCAATTTCTCAAATTGAGTCTAATATTCCTAGACAATAGAGGTTTTTTTCAGTATTGTCAAAGCTCCTATAAAATCCTCAAACTCACTAGGCCCAAAACAAGTGAGTAATTAGGACTCAAAGTCTTCCCAAGAGGGGTTAAGAGTTGTGTTCTATAACCATTCATTGTAGGGCCTCGGATTCAAATTTAAAATAGACCATGGTGATCCACAAATATTAAGGAACATTATGAAGTTTGAAGAATTCATCATCTTGACACAACCAACCATCAATATCCTTTCCTTTAAGCTTAGAAAAGTCTAATTTGGGCATCCTAAACCAGACATTTATCAAAAATAGTATGATGGAGTTATTTCTATTTATTGATTGAACTACCACTTGGTCCTTTAGTTTTAAGATGCTCAAGTATCTTTAGGATTCCTTAAATCGCTCTTCAACCTCTAGGAAATTTTCTTCAATTTTGCATTTGGATTTTCTCATAACCTACATGTGATCTTTCATCTTTGTAACTTCTTGTCCAATGCAAGACATTTGAATTTGTAGATTACTAAGTGCATGGTTTAATTGCTCCATATATTCTCTTTGTTCTAACTCCTTCATTTCATCGTCTAGTTCTTCCAACTATATATATGTATGAACCAGACCACTCCCACTAACTTACTAAAAATAGAAGTGTTGTTCTAGGAGTTACTATTTTTAAAAATAATTTAGAAAAAGTGGTTGGGTGTTATATATCAAAATGATCAACTCATAAAAACAATACCATGGGATAAGGTCTCATAATGATATTTTTTGACACCCTAGAAAAAGTGCATGAAGGCTATATACCAAAATGATCAGCTCATCAAGATGATCACAATTAACTATACCCCATAACAACATTTTTGAGCACCTTAGACTTTTTTTCTAGAGAAGTGTTATCTTCAAGGGTCATCTATTTTTCTCCCGGAGTATCTATTCCCTCAAAAAATTAACTTTTGTCTAACACCTCCTTAACAGATCCTAAAATGACCGTTATTAACAACTATTTTGTTTGATTCTGTAACTCATTATTTTTTACGGTTATCTTGGCAAAGTTTGTTACTGATAATTTAATGATTA
This sequence comes from Wollemia nobilis, assembly GCA_028583015.1. Taxonomy (NCBI): domain Eukaryota; kingdom Viridiplantae; phylum Streptophyta; class Pinopsida; order Araucariales; family Araucariaceae; genus Wollemia; species Wollemia nobilis. The sequence goes on from JAQPPZ010016370.1 coordinate 8,254,101, forward strand.
TTGTGATTCCCAATTGTAGCTAACAACTACATAGGCAAACTCTATCTTGAATATTACTAACTATGGCCTTTTCTAATAGGGTACTCGACTGTTATTGTTAGACCCTGTCTTGATTGTTACTTCCTACACAATTGTTTTTGTCTATTTTAGTTCAATTTATTCTATGATAGTGTAGTCTCTTCAATATGATCAATTTTTGTGGTAGGGTTTATGGCATTCAAGTTAAAAATTCAACATAAATAAGGTACTCTAGGTCAAGGTGTATGTATTATCCATAACTTTTGATTATACTGCAATGATGAACGATAATGCTCAGACCAATATTTCAAGCCACTACTCAAGGAGTTTACATATATTCTTGAGCACACTACCTACCTCTTTGATGGTATAAGAGGGTAATATTCTCATGTGTCATGCTTGGTTCTTAATGGATAAATACATGGTCAAAAAGCTTCCTAGGGCTAAAGGTTTTTCCTAATATTTTATGGGTCTCTTAATCTTCAAGGGGTCTCCCAATATCCTTGAAGATATGTAAGAGCTCAAGTATGTATACAAGTGATGTTTGAGGATTGTCCCTCACTTCACTAGACCCTTTATGGGAATCTAGCTTAGCCAATAATAATTACTCCTTTGTAATATTGTAAAACCCTCGACACAAGGTTTTTAACCTATTAAACTAAAATAGAGAAAAAAGAATGGCTCAATTTTTTTAAATAGGATAATAGGCAACAAAATAGAAACATTAAAAATTTATACCTAATAGTCAAAATGGCATGACAGGAACTATTGCAGGCATAGTGAACACGAATTTAGAAAGTTCTTTGATACAACTTGTTAGGAACCTTCTAATTAAAATAAACACATCCACATAAATATTGCAATAAAAGTAATAATTCATGAAAGAACAAAATATTGCAATACAAAATGTAAATGTAGAATGATATATTAATCTCACAAATGACAATACCTAATCGCTGGCCTCTTTGAGGGAGCAACCTCCTTCAATACTTTGATTTAATATGCAAAAAGATACATTCGTTTATGCCCCCTTGTCTTTTAAAGATACATTTCAAACAACCTTACCCTAGCGCTCAAGGTTTGGCTTACATGCAAAGTGTCACCCAAGCTAGAATCTTCACGCAAATAAACAATTACATTCTTTATAATGGTTACTTGAAATGGGCCCACTTGTCTAGGCATCTCAAGTGCCACATACCATAAAAAAATATTACAAAATATCATGGGTTCCCACATTAAAAAGGGATCATTACATAATAATGTTATAATTACATAATAATATTAGGATGGGGTCCTAACAAATAACAAATCCTCTATATTATTTTAAAACAACTTTAACATCGTTTCTAACCTACAGATATGGGATTAACAGAAAAAATTGCTTGCAACATAAGTTTACTATGCCCTAGAAAGGGATCTGATACCACTTGCAATGAACCTTTTCTTCTCGTGCAAACATTTCACCTCAAAATTCTTAGTGTGGAGCTAAATTGAGATGAAAAATTCATTGCCAAAGATAATCCTAACTATTATTATAGAGAGTATTGATAAAAACATCATTTATATCATATATCCAATAACAAAAGTAGTCATTAATTGAAACATAAAAACATAAAGAACAATAATTGTAGGAATTTGAAATGAGAAATATTATTATTGTGAGCCACTTTGAAGGGGAAACCTCCTTACAAAATATGCAAATTCCTCTCTAGTCCTTTAGGGTTACATCCTTTTCATTTTATAACATTTACTAGAATATTTCCTAACATTTTATGACATCTTGTTATGACAATATTCCTAGTTTACCTAATTTATAACAGTTACATTAATAATACCAACGATTACATTTATAATTCTATGACAATAAAGATATTCCATGAAAAAGCAGTTATATACATGATTCTATGACAACACACTCTCCTAACTTAACACATGGCCTACTTCTAACTAGATACATGGTCCACTTTATTTACAATAACATATGCCCTAATGTGTTACAAGTGTCAGGTATGTAAAAATTTATGGTAACTTTATGGGACACAAAGCTTGATTAGCAAAAGATATTACATCTTGACTTTATCCTTGGACACACAATCTATAAAATTAGGATCACTATTATAGAAGTGTCAAACTTGTGTTCTTATCTTGTCTTTTACAATAGCAACAGAAAAAATTATATAATTCTTCATTGTTTAGCAATTGAAGAGACACCACATTGTTCACTTCTTCTATAAGACTTTAAAACTTTGAATATAAAATTTAAAATTAAATCTGATAAAATAAAATTGTGGACTATAGTTTAATAATCAAAATAAATATATATTAAATAAATAAATTCATTCTAAAAAATATTATAATAATATTAAACTTTATAAAAAACAAAATTCGAATTTAAAATATAATAAAATATTTATATTTAAATAATAAAAAATAAATAAATATCTTCTTAATAAATATTACTAAAATAAAATAACTTACAATTCTCAAGATGTTAAAAACTCCTCTGAAGCTTTTAATTACTGCCTTGGAAAATGTCAACCCTGTGGAAATAAAAGAGTCTTCGGGGCGACGGAAAGAACCGCTTCCTTTGTACAATAAAAATAAAATCCTAAGTGGGGGAAGAAGCGACCAGCAAGCACCCTTCCTACAGTTACTCTTCGAAATTAAAACCTTTGCGTCTTCACGCCCATCGTCCATTGACTAAGTATTTTAGTATATATTTTGTTTGTGTTTTGAATTTATCTTTTAAAGATTAAATGAAATGAAAGATTTTAATTACGTCTGCGACCCAAATATGGTTTATGGGACCTCAAATATGGAAGTACAATTACTCAAATTATATCATATGATCTTTAATATCTTTGAGAAGGTTGTTCCTTCTCCTGCTGATTTGTGTTAGCAATTCTCCAACTTTTTTTATTTTACCGTCTTCAAATAAATCTACCATAAACTCGTTCCCAAGTGTTTCTTTGTATTTGTCACGGATATCTGAAAAACTCAGGCATTTATAGATGAAGTGTTCCTTTGTCTCTACTGCCCCTATGTTGCATAGAGTACACATATTTTCTTCCCATTGTTCTTTGGGCGTCGTCCATCTCCCTATTTCACATCTAAGCCTATGAAAGCTAGTACTTATCTGAGCAATCAGTATTTTTTCCTTCCACTTGATTTCAGCGCCTATATATGCTTTTTCCTTGTGGTCATACATTGGGTTAAAATTTGTAATATAATATTGTCTTTTCCTGCTTGCATTTTTCCACATTCCACTTCTGAACTTTTTATTCACATAATTTTTTATGTCTTTGTTGACATTTGGGCATTCATTTATGTTGATTTCCCAACGTTTCATCCATTTATGATTTTGTTTCATCCATGTATTCTTTCGCCTATGCAACTCTTCGTCCCTTGCTGCCCTAGGCCATCTATCATGTGTCATGTTTTCTGTTTTTTTCAAGTAACATGATAGCTTGGTCATAGCAATTGCTTCTAAAGGGAACATTCCAGTTTTAGCTAGAATAATTTCATAAGGGGTTATGGCCTTAATTTTGAGAAAGTTTGTGATTAGATATTTTTGAATCCTTTCTATTTGCCTCCATTTTGCGTCTGTTGTGCCACTAGCCCACACCTCGCAACCATACAACAAAACCGGTGTAACAAGTAGGCCAAATAAGACCTTGGTGGTCTTCCAGTCCCACAACTCGGTATTCCTACACCTGTTTTGAAGTGCATATAGTGCTCTCCAACCAATTTGAGTTCTTTTCATCCTACATGTATTCCAATTAAGTTTGTCATGAAAGTCTATGTCCAGGTATTTGTATTCTACTACTACATCAAGCGGTTCTCCTGCAAACTAAAATTTGAGTTGTTGCTTCTTCTTTTTTGCTAAAAAATCATAATTTTTGTTTTGCTCGTGTTCACCTGCATCCCAACTTCTTTACAAAAGAGTTCTAGAGCTTGAAGGTGATCTTCTAGATCTTTGGCTGTTTTGGCCACAAGAATTACGTCATCTGCATACATGAGGAGTTTTACCACATATTTGGCTAAATGCACACCCTCTCCCCCAAATTTGTTTATCCATTCTTCTAACTTGTCAATGTACAACCCAAATAAGGTCGGAGATAGAGGGCAACCTTGTTTAACACCTATGTCACTACCAAAACATTCAGATAACCCTTCCTGTGTTCTGATTCTAGCCTTTACATGCTCATATAGTCTGTGAACTGTTGCCCTGTAGTGAATTGAAAGTTATATTATTATAGTATTTTATAAAAACAAATAAAAAATTGAATGGATTGTAGGATAAGATTTAAAACTTCAAACAAAAGTTTAAAGTGTTTTTTTTACGAAATTAGATTATACATAAAATAGATTATATAGTTGTAAGACTTTTTATACATAGGTCACAGATTGGAAGTGTTTCTAAATAGGCTAAATGCCTAATTAAAGAAGAGATAAAAATTGTAAAAAAAATATTGTTATACCAAATCTTTAAACAACATATTAGAGTAAGAGGACTCCTCAAAACTACAATAAAACAAAACCATGAGTTTATTTTCTTTGTATATTTGTACATATCTTCTCCAAACCACATTTGAGAAGTCTTCATTTTCGGTGGTGATTAAAAATTCTTACAACTCCATCAACTCATCTTATTAATCTTTGTTGTTATATGTATATCCTAGCTCCACCTTTTTATGTATACAGTAATTTAAACAATTCATAATTACGAAACACAAGATTTGCAACGTTGTTTTGGTCTCAGCGTGGTGGCAACTGAAGGTGGGAGGAAATGCTCCTAAGAGAGTGGCTTTAAAGCTCAAAATGGTCAAAGAGAAGTTGAAGGTATGGAATAAGGAGGTTTTCGGCAACATTTTTGAGTCCAAAAGAGCCATCTCGGAGAACCTGAAGGTTTTGGAGGAAAGGATGGAACTCGAAGGTTACACTGAGGGTCTCAGGGAGGAAGAGTGAAGTCTTTTGGTGGATTATCATTCTATTCTCGCAAGGGAGGAAATATCGTGACCTTTGGTTGAAGAATGGATACTCCAACACGAGGTTTTTCCATGCGTCTACCATGAGGCACAGAGGGGCCAATAAGATCAGAGAAGTGGCTTGCAAGGATGGGCACGTAACTAGGGAGATAGAGGAAATCAGGAGCGAAGCGGTTGACTTTTTTCAGGATTTGCTTGGCACTCCTCCCGACAGCAACTTTCAGGTCCAAAAATCTCTGCTTGCCAACTTTTTGACTAAAGTTCCCCATGAGGTAAGCATCAAGCTTCTATAACCTTTTTCCTCGTTCGAGATTAAAGAAGTTTTGTTCTCCATGCAACCAGACAAGGCCCCTGGCCTTGATGGTTTTCCCCTTCGTTTCTTCCAAGTCATGTGGGATGTTGTGGGTCCGGATGTGTGCGATGCTATACATGTTATTCAAGCTTCCATATCCATTCACCCGAAACTCAACTCCACCTTTCTCGCCCTCATTCCTAAGTCTCCCGCATGCAAAATTTTCTCTGACTATCAACCCATCAGCTTGTGCAATGTTTTTTACAAGATTCTCACCAAGTCTATAGCCAATAGACTCAAAACTGTCAACCCTCTCCTGATTGATCCTTGTCAGGGAAGCACTGTTAAAGGCAGAAACATTCTTGATGGTGTCATCACTATCTATGAAACTCTTCACTCTGCTTACCACTCCAAGAATGCTGCTCTTTTTCTTAAGCTTGACATGAACAAAGCCTTTGATCGGGTTGATCGAAGATTCTTGTGTGGAGTCCTCCTCAAGTTTGGCTTTCATCCTCACTAGATTGACCTTGTCTACAGTTGTATATCCACTCCATTTTTTTTTGTCCTGGTCAACGGGTCCCCAGCTGGGTATTTCCAAAGCGCCAGAGGCCTCAGACAGGGCGACACGTTGTCTCCCATACTTTTCATTCTTCTAGCGGAGGTTTTGAGCTGGTCCATGAAAGAGGCTCTTCGTCAGAACAAGATTTATGACATTCTGTCGACTTCTAGAGTTGAACCTGTCACTCATCAGCAATTTGTGGATGACACCCTCATCTCCATTGGGGCGTCAGTTGCCCAAGCCAAATCCCTCAAGCGGATCCTTTCCCATTATGATCAAGCTGTCGGGCAAAAGGTCAATTACATCAAGAGCAAAATCTACTTTATTAACAGTCCCCTGCGTAGGCAACTTCGAATTGCTAGAATTCTTGAATGCACTATTGACTCCCTGCCTACGTCCTATCTGGGGTTGCCTTTGTCTTACAATGGGCGTGTCAGTGGAGGTATGTGGAACATGATCCTGGAGCGCCTTCACAAGAAACTTGGCACTTGGAAGGGCAAACTCCTGTCGCAAGCCGGGAAAGCCACCCTTACCAAAGCTTGTCTTCAGGGGATCCCAACCTACTTTATGTCGATGTTCATGCTTCCAGCCTTTGTTCACTCCAATATTGAGAAGATTCAAAGGACCTTTCTGTGGTCTGGCAATGAAGAGAAATCTAGAATCCCTCTTGTTGCCTGGGACAAGGTGTGCTCGTGGATAGACCAAGGCGGCTTCGGGATGAGAAGATCAAGATTTATGAACTCAGCTCTGATCATGAAGCATGCTTGGAGGATTCTGTCTAGTGACCCAGTGGAGTGGGTTAAGCTAGTCAAAAAGAAGTATCTTGGCTCCAATTCCTTTTTTGATGCTGAGACCACCCCCGTAGCGTCGACTTTTTGGAAATCTGTACTCCAAACCCGTCATTTGATCAGCCTGGGAGCCCATTGGATTTTGGGTGATGGCAACCTCATCCTCTTTTGGAAGGACATGTGGGCATCTGAAGAAGCCCTTGGGTCGAGGGCGGACCTTGTTGGGCTGAGAGGGTTAACCGACCCAAACTCCCAACTCAAGGTGGTGGATTTCATAGACCGGAGCACCCGTTTTCCTCGGTGGAAACTTTCAGTCGTGGAAGGGTTTAATAATGAGGTTACCTTTCTAACAAACATCCTCCAATCGGTTTTAATTCCATCTGCTAGGACTGATAGAATCATCTGGAGTGGTACGGAGGATGGTCTTTTTTTTATTAGATCAGCCTATGAGTTTCTTACCAGCAAGACTGCCTTGGATTATTGGTGGAAAACTATCTGGAGGAAAGGGGTCATCCCTAAAGAGAACTTCTTTGCATGGATCGCTTTCCACAACAAAGCCTTAACCATTGACAACCTTCACAAGAGGGGTTTTGTCTTCCCCAACAGATGTTACATATGTCTAGTGGATTGCGAGACGAGGGATCATTTATTCCTGCACTGCCCTTTTTCCCACTCGGTCCTCAGCATTGTCCTATCCTCCTTCCAAATCCTCTGGTGCTCTCCCCGCTTCCTCAGAGATGCTTTCCATCAATGGCCTAATCCTTTCAAGAATCCTAAACTCCACTTCCTCCTTGAGGCCTCCTTCCATCATTCCATTTGGCAAATTTGGTTAGAACGGAATGCTAGAATCTTTGGCAGAGCCCCTAAAGTGCCTCCTTCTGTCGCTCAAAGGGCCTTATCCTATGCCATCGAGAACACTAATGTTGTTCCCAATCCCCGTCCCCACCTCTAGAGCGAAGAAGCGATTATCAAAAGGATGAATCTATGGTCGTTTCTGAAAGTTGTTAAAGGGCCCTGTCAAAGAAGTGTTATTTGGACCAAGCCCCCCGTGGGGTGGATTAAATTAAACTTTGATGGAGCGGCTAAGGGTAATCCTGGCCCCGCTAGTTTTGGGGTGTTGTTAGAGATCATGATGGGAATCTTATGATGGCCTACTGTGAAGAATTGGGCTCCCAGACGAATCACTATGCCGAATCCCGAGGTGCTCTGAAAGGTATCCGGATCCTCTTTGAGGATCCTCAACCTCTAATTATTGAAGGTGATTCGCTCAACATTGTGAATTACCTCCTAGGCATCAAAAATCCTTCCTGGAGAGTCTACAACATCGTTCTTGAGGCAAGAACGCTTCTTTCCCAACGTGGCAGGTGGAAAGCAAATCATATCTTTAGAGAAGGCAATCGCGTGGCTGACCACATGGCCAACAAAGGGCTCGCGATCACGTGTCTGGTCGTGTGGCGGTCTCGCTTCCCATCCAAGGTGGAAATATTGGCCAGAGCAGATATCCCTTCATGAGGTTTTCCTCACTCAGATTTCGGAAGGTCCCTCCTGATGAGTATCGGGGTAGTGTGGCAGTTCTGTCCAATCCCTTGTGCGATTGTGGGCGCAAGTGTCTTGTGAAGTGCAGTTCTATTTCCAAAGTTATTTGTTTTCAAGTTTCCAAGGCGCACTAGACTTGGGTCGGGATTAGCAGTTCCTGGTGATTTGGTTGTTTTGCTTCCGCTCTCCATGTTCCAGTTTTTCCGGCTTTTACTTGTTGTTTTCCCGGTTTTGTTCTATTTCATTATTTGGTTTTCCAGGCCTAAATGCCTTTTTTGCAGCCTCAAGGCTGTTAGTCTATGGTTTGCTTTACTTGCAATTAGGCTTATATTTACAGCCAAGAGGCATGATACATCATTAGATGTTTGGCTAATTTTGTACATAAGGTTTTGGGATCCTCTATAAAAACCCACTGTTAATATATTAAAATAATTACCAAAAAAAAAAGAGTTGCAACGTTGTTACTTATTCCTTCCCCATCATTGAAACAAAACAATTGTTAAAATAAAGTTATATATTATAATTTAGATTAAAAAAAATAAAGATATATTAAATAAATATTATTTTTATAAAAAATAAAATAAATTATTATAATTTTAATAATACAAAAGTCCCATGAGGGATATAGTAGTGGTGTGTTTTTTGGATTTTCATTTAAGGGATCCAAGTTCAAACCCTAGTATGAGGAAATCTGGACTCCTCATAAAAACCTGTGTTTTTAACTTTAAATTTTAGTCTCATAAGGGATACCGTAGTAGTATGTTTTTGGATTTTTATTCAAAAGACCCAAGTTCAAACCCTAGTATGAGGGACTAGGACCCTCATAAAAACCCACATTTTTTACTTAAAAAATTGTTTTGATAAGAATATTGTAATGGTAAATCCTTAGTTTTTCATCTAGGAGACCAAGTTCAAACCCAAGCATGAGGGACTCGGACACCTCATAAAAACCTATGTTTTTAATTTAAAAAATTTACCCCTTGAGAGATGTTGTAAAGGTTTGTATTCAAGAGACCTAAGTTCAAACCCCAGTACGAAGAATCAAGACCCATCATAAAAACCTATGTTTTAGACTTAAAATTTTGATCCAATGACATTAGTTCAATTGGTTAGATTCCTTGACTTTGAAGGGGAAAACAAAGGTTCGAGATGTTATAAAGGTATGTATTCAAGAGACATAAGTTCAAACCCAGAACTGGGACCCTTCATAAAACTCATGTTTTAACTCAAAATTTTGATCCAATGACATTAGCTCAACTGATTAGATTTCTTGACTTTGAAAAAGGAAAAAAAGTTTCAAATTTTACCAAAGGATACATGCTTAAATAACCAACTTGTAATACTACTATGCGCTGATGACATAATAAAAATGGTGATGATATAATAAGGACTAAGACCCCTCATAAAACTTGTGTTTTTTATTTATTTTTTGTTCCATGAGAGATGTTGTAGTGGTATATCTTTGTGTTTTCATTCAAGAGATCTAAGTTCAAACCCCGATACAAGGAATTGGGACCCCTTATAAAAACCATGTGCATTAGCTCAATTGGTTAAATTTTTTGACTTTGAATAAGACTTATAAAAATTCATGCACATTAGCTCAATTAGTTAAATTATTTGACTTTAAAAGAGAAGACAAAGGTTTGAATCTTGCTAAAAGATACATGCTTAAATAACCAACTTGTTTTTAACTCTAAATTTTGATCTTATGGCATTAGCTCAAATTATTAAACTCCTCAATTTTGAAGGGGAAGAAAAGAATTAATGTGGAACGAAATTCCATTATAGGAATATAACACTGGAAATAAACAACTTGTATGAGTATCACATAAACAACCTGTAGATAGAGATTCAAATCTTGCCAAAAGATATATTCTTAAATAACAAAATAACGAGTTGTAATACCACCCTATTATAATACCGTTATATAATGATGATATACTAAAACCGAAGGAATTAATCTTATATTTATTTATTTATTTATTTATAGTTTGGGCTTTGGCTCTTCTTCGGGAGGTCTAAGGTTGAAATGGGCTTTGGCTCTTCTTCGGGAGGTTCAAGGTTCAAACCGTGGCGTAGACGAGTGTGTGAAGGGGTGGGTGTGTGGTGGCTTTGTGTTAATTACGTCGATATGCATTCCTACAATGGAAGACACGAGGGTGGGAGGCAAAGAGGTCATACATATCTCACCGCAAACAATTTTTTTTTTTATTAAAAAAGCCGACATTAACAAAAACATTTAAAATATTTAAACTAACACAACCGTTGCAAACATTTAAAATATTTAAACTAAAATGGCTGACTAACCAACCGTTGCAACTGTTTAATAAACTAGCTTAGATATAAAGGATATATATCTAAAAACGCTTAGAGTTATCAATCCCGAGGCGCCTATCTTGATAACTCTCGGCGTTTTTAGATATATATCCTTTATATCTAAGCTAGTTTTTATTTTTTTATATGTCATGGTTGGGAGGAAACTCTCACCTAAGCTAGTTTTTATTTTTTTTAATAAGTCATGGTTGGGAGGAAACTGCTCAGCCTTGTGCATGGAAATAGAGATTTCTCACAATAACTAAATCAAAAAAGAAACTACTCAACCTCATAAATCCGTAGTAGAGATTTCTCACAATAACTAAATGAAAAAAAAAGAAAATGAAGAATATGTCAGCTTTGTCAAAAAAAAATGGGTCTATGGGGCGGAGGAAATAACCGATTCCCTAGTACAATCCAAAAAAACATAGTGAGTGCAGGAAGAACCGCGTCGCTATGTGGCGGCCTGTAGAATATGCTTGCGTGGGCTGCACTCTTCCTCCACTTACAAATTCGACCTCCTCTTCCCTGCCCTATCCAACGGCCTCCACTGGTTCCTTCCTTGCCCTTGTCATCTCCATCGTTTACTCTTCAAAACATTGCCATGGCCGCTGCAGCCCTTCTTCTTTTGGGCCCTCCAGAGCTCTGCAATTTCACTTCTCATCGTGACAACGAGAATTCTGATTCTTCCCCGGTCTCTGCTTCTACTTCTACTACACCACCACCAACAGGAGACGACTTCCTTGACATGCTAAGAAGTGGTATGCTCACTGGAGGAGATAAGTCATCTCTTCTTCTACCCATGGGAAGGACCGAGAACTTATCTCCAACCTTCTTATCATCAGGCGATGCCTGCCTTGACTTTTTCTTTCATGTAGTGCCGGACACTCCTCCTCAGAGACTGATCGAGCTCTTGGAAGCCGCGTGGAGGCAGAATCCACTGACCGCCCTAAAGCTCGTCTGCCAGCTCAGAGGCATCCGCGGAACGGGCAAATCAGAGAGAGAGGGATTCTACACGGCCGCCTGCTGGATCTTCTCTCATCATCCTAAAACCCTCGCTGCTAATGCCGCCATATTTGCAGAATTCGGTTATCTCAAAGATCTGCTGGAAATCCTTCTCCGCCTGGTACAAGGACCGGAGGAGACCGAGAAAAGAAAGGCCGACAGAAAGGCTCACAAGAAGAAGAAGAGGTCGAGGGCTAAGCCAATCAAGGGTTATTTCGCCCGGAAGGGCAGGGCTAAGTCGGTCAAGGGTTATTTCGCCCGGAAGGGTGCTGCCGCAAGAGAAGCCAAAAAGCTCGGCACCCTCAGCCCCAGAGAAGAGAGAATAGCAGCAGACTTGTTGAGAGGAAAGCAGGAAAGCGAAAGGGCACAGGCCGTGAGGAGACAAAAAAGGCTGGAATTTGCAAATAGAGCTCTGAAACGCTATTCCCAAGATTCCACGACCGAATCGCTCAGCATTTTGCCGATTTGCTGTCCAAAGACTTGAAGGCCCTTCAGTCGGCCAAAATCCGAAACTTAAGTCTGGCCGCCAAGTGGTGCCCTTCTCTCGACTACTCCTACGACCGTTCCACCCTCATCTGCGAAAATATTGCACGCAGGCTCTTTCCCCGCGAAGACCACTCCGACATCAAAGAAGAGTCCCATTATGTCTACAGAGTCCGCGACAAGCTCAGAACGGAGGTTTTGGTGCCACTTCGGAGGGCTTTGGAATTGCCAGAGGTCTATATGAGCGCCAATTTGTGGAGCGATCTGCCTTACAACAGAGTGGCCTCCGTGGCCATGAAAAACTACAAAGATCTCTTCATCAAGCACGACTCCGACAGATTCTCCAAATATTTGGAAGACGTGAAAGCAGGGAAGAAGAAAATAGCGGCGGGAGCGCTGCTTCCGCATGAAATTATTGAGCAGGCGTTAGTGTCCAAGGACGGCGTGGCAGAGCTTCAATGGAGGCGCATGGTAGAAGACATGAGGAAGGAAGGGAAGTTCTCCAACAGCTTGGCGGTGTGTGACGTGTCCGGTAGTATGACAGGAACTCCGATGGAGGTGTGCATCGCTCTTGGAATGCTAGTCTCTGAGATGAGCGAGGAGCCCTGGAAAGGCCACCTCATCACCTTCAGCTGCAATCCTGAGCTGCAATTGGTGAAGGGTGACTCCCTCGTGGAGAAATACGAATTTACAAAGAACATGGAGTGGGAAATGAATACGGATTTCCAGAAAGTTTTCGATCTGATATTGGCGATGTCACGGAAATGCAATTTGGACAAGGAGAAGATGATAAAGCAATTGATTGTGTTCAGTGATATGGAATTCGATGAAGCTTCTGCAAATCCTTGGCAGACTGATTACATGGTGATCAAAAGTAAATTTAGAGATGCGGGATACGAAGCGCCTCCCAGGATTGTGTTCTGGAACCTTCGAGATTCGCAGAGCACGCCAGTATTGCGGGAGGAAGATGGCGTTGCGATGGTAAGCGGTTTCTCCAAGAACCTTCTCAAAATATTTCTGAGAGACAATGGACAGATAAATCCAATGCTCGTCCTAAAGCAGGCCATTCAAAGAAAGCTGTACGACCGACTAGTCATCATCGACTAGCTTCGGAATTGTCAAATACAATAAATCAAATAATAAATGTTTTTCATTTTTATTTTTCCAAGGCGTCGTAAATGCTTACCTAGACCAATTAATATGACCCCACGTTTGAAGATTAAAAGTAATTTCAAAAATTTATTTGAAATTTTAAAATTAGAAGGACCATGGTCTAAAAGTTACGAATAATTTTTAGTGGATAAAAAATGATGACAAAGTTTTTCACTTCTTTGGCTATATGAAATAATTTTTGTAAATATATTGGAGATATAAATCAAATTAAAGGTAAAAGAAATTTTACATATTTCAACCAAGTTTAGATAATATTTTTACATATTTCAACCAAGTTTAGATAATATTACACTTTGTTTAGATAATGGGGATGAGAATACAAAAACTTCTTTCAAAAGTATATAAAACAAAGAAACATGATAAATACTATCTAGGAAATGAAAGGAGATGGAAGAAACATGTGAAGGTTTTAAGAAATAGTTGGATTAGGGGTTTCTTATTTTAACAAAATGCATCAAGAATCTAATATGTAGAAGAAATCATTAAATTAGCACATTATATACCTAAGATGGTCAATGATGAAGTCAAAGAGGCTTTGATGACAAAAGTCACTAAGGAGGAGCTACAAACAATAGTTATATCCTTTCAAAATGGGAAGAATTTAGGACCAGATGGTTGGTCCATTGATTTTATTTGTAGGTTTTTATGAGTTGTTGGAAGAAGAATTGTTAAAGGTGGTTGAGTAATCAAGGACTTTTGGGAAAGTACTCGGGTCTACGAATACAACTTTCTTGAATTTGATTCCGAAGGATAACCCAAAATTCTTTGAGGAGTATAGGCCTATATCCTTGTTCAATACTCTCTACAAAATCATCTCCAAGATTATTGCTACGAGATTAAAACAAGTTTTTTTCAGATAGCATATCAGAAGAACAACTTGATTTCTTGAGTAAAAGACAAATCCATGAAGCTATTGGTGTTGCTCATGAAGCACTTCATTCAGTAAAATCATGAAAGCAACAAACAATGATAGTCAAGCTTGATTTGGCAAAAGCTTTTGATAAGGTAAGTTGGATGTACGTCAAACTTATTTTAATTCATGTTAGGTGTAGTGTGCCCTTTATAAATTGGGTAGTTTGGCAAATAAGAAATGGGAAGAAAGTAAGGCTAGGAAAATATCCCTAGCTAAGGAGTGGAGAAGATTACCAACTTCCTCAAAATTTAATAGAACATCTTAATAGATAGGGGTTCAATATGCAACCTCTATGGACAAAACCAATTTGTGTAATCAAGGGTGGTTTTCAGTAGCAAAATAACTTTTGGAAGGAAATGAAGTTGAGCAATGGAATAACCATATAAGAGGTCTGACAAAAGCTTTTTTAATACTAAGACAAAAATAAGACTCTTTAGTATGGTCAAAGAACCTAGCTAGTGGATAGTTTACAACTAAGGAAGGATACAAGGCAATATATGAAGATAATAACCAAGAGGTCCTTTAGTGCTAGAGCAAGATTTGAAAGGTGAAAGTGCCCTTGAAAATCATAATTTTTTCTTGGTTAGCATTGGCTAAGAAGGCATTGGCATGGGATGTTCTACAAAAGAGGTCTTGGCATGGTCCAAATCAATGCAACATGTGTAAAATTGAACAAGAAACAATAGATCATTTGTTCATTGTGATTTCTTGAGAGTGTGGAGGTCTATTATACCTATGACTAAGGGGAAGGGATAATGGAAAGCAAGGAATATTTTGGAGAATATGCAACAATGGTTCAAAGACGAAGGTTTAAAGGAATATAGACGCGTTCCGTTAATAATGGCATGGGGTATATGGTTGGTAAGAAATTCTATGTTGTTTGAGAGCAAAGAAAATTCTACTTACACAAGTTCAAGCTCAAATAGAATATATTTATGAAGGCATAAAAAAAGTTTCAAACTTAAAGGTTATAAGGCAAGTTTGTAGTTCTGCAATGGATACTACAAAATCTTAGGTTTTTTTTAATGGAGCTTGTCAAGGCAGTCCGTGTAGATGTGGGGTAGGGGGAGTGTTATTTCAATATGAAAATCACAAATACATTTTCAAAGTAGGTCTTGGTGAAGGCACCAATAATGTGGCAGAGTGGAAAGCTTTGATATTTTTGTTAAGAATGATAATGGAATAGGGAATAACAAAACTCTAACTTTATTATTACTCAAAATTGGTAGCAGAATAGGCTTCATGATTAGTGGGGATGCAAAATTTGATACCTAGGCCTTATTATGAGTAGGTGAAATTTCTAGAAGTATCATTTGTCGAGTTCTCTTATAATCATATTTATAGAGAATTAAATGAGGAAGCTAATGGTCTATCAAAAGTTGCCTTGGATATTCCAGTTGGTACTTGGATAAAATAAGTAGTATGTGGGATTGTGATTTTGATAGGGTTTAATACGTGGCCACTTTTTAATTAATTTAAAAATTATATAATTTGGCCACCTTTTAGTTATATGTTTACATAGCCACCCATCTAGGTAAAATTTTATGTGGCTACACTTGACTATATGTGTGATATGAAATAGAAAATATAGAATAATTTTTATCGATAAAACATTAAATATTTATAGGCTTGTAGTACCTATTTACAAACTACGGTATGGCAAAAACTTTGGCCCAATACCATGTACAAGCAAGAGACAAGATAGGAACACATTAAATGTTGGAAGCTTTCTAGAAGGTGGCCTACAAGTGCATTATGGCACATGCTATAGAAGGTGCTTATTATTTAATATTATGTGTAGGTGCTTATTATTTAATATTATGTGTCCTCATCATTCCTATCCACTAAAGAAGTATTGGGCCCCAATGCTTACACTCATGGAGGAGAAAGAGGTGGAATACAAGAAACGACAAATAAAACATTGTTGAATGTGGGTGTAGCTATCTCCACGAAACTAGAGGAGGAGGTGGCCTGGTTGGTGAGGTGCTACACACGGTGCCACAAATATCCATTGGGGTTTGGGGCCTTGTCAAGAGGTTAATCTCCAATATTGCTTACAAAAAGTGAAAACAATATGGTTGGCTATAGTGAGGAGGGCCATGGTCGATAGAGTTTTACGCATGCTGGGGGGTGACTAAGGGCCTCTATGGGTCTTTGTGGGCTATTTGGGGGCCTCTATGCTTCCCACTAGTATTGTGTCTGATCGCGATTCTCATTTTGTTGGTCATTTATAGTGTTCTTTACGAAAAATCTTAGGTGTATCTCTTAACTTTTCCACTACTTTTCATCCCTAGTCTGATGGTCAAATCGAAGTCATCAACTGTACTCTTATCCAAATTCCTCGCATATTCCATCATTCATCTCCATATAAGTGGGATTTGAGTCTTACACATATTGAGCATGTTTATAATAGGGTTCTCCATTCATCCATAGGTCATTCACCCTTCAAAGTATCTCTAGGTTTTCAACCATTAGCACCATATGAGTTACCATTATCCCTTCCATATCCTATCACTATCTACATGCACAAATAACAAGAAAAAGACCTCTCCTTCATTCAACATTTGTAACAGTTCCAATCAAAGTTTGTTCAAATTTTGTAAAAAACTTAGCTGCAGCATAAGTAGATCATGGATCGACACCGTGTCCCACATCACTTCCAGATTGGAGATAGATTTTGGTTGTACCTTGATTGTCATAGGTTCTAGAAGGCACATAACAAGATCAAACCTCTTCGTTATGAGCCTTATACTATCATGCAACAAGTGTTCGAGAATGCTTTCTACCTTGATCTTCCAGCACACTTGGGCATCCATGATGTTGTCAATGTTGACTTACTCATACTATACCATAAGTTCGCATTGGAGATAGCACCCGTTATCAGCCATCCTATAGATGTTGTCCCTGCTTTTTAGCTTCCATTAGAGGATGATCATCTCTTCAACACCAAAACATGCCACACCCGCCAGGGCTCTTCTAATTCTTACCTTGTTGCCAGGCGAGGATAACTTTCCCATCAGGCTTGGTGTCTCTCTTATAGCCAGATGGTTTGAGATTTTCCTTCTCTTTTGTACGCATTGGAATCCAATGCTTCTATGGTGGGGAGGAATGATAGGGATTAATATATTAATATTTCTTTTCATCATATTTTGTAATAGGCCGATAAATAATATTATATTTTAGGCCATTTACTTTATTTAATGTTTTTAGCAGGTAGTTTTATCGAATAATAATTTTGACCAAAATAATTAAATATAATCTTATCCGATTGATCCTCCCTGAGGTATTGTAATCCCTATTTATACCCATTTTTGTAATGCATTTGATAGTTCTTCATCGCTAAATCCTTTTGTGTTTATGCTTGTGGATGATTCCTATCAATGTGGTCATTCCTAGATTCTATTCTCTACCTCACCACTTTTGATTATACATGCTTAATGATCGAGCCTCCAGGTATAGGTTTGATCAACAATGTAATCTAATACTTGGAAATGTATCTAGCTATTTATATCCTATTTGGTAATGTAATTAATTAGCTTGGTATTATTTAATCCTTGTCCCTGTCTATCTATATTAGACTAGTATCAAAATAATTCACTCATGTGTGATCTCCTGAGGGGAGGATTTTCCTCCTGGATATTCTCCTCTCCCCTTCTAAGCTGTTATAATTATATCTTTTGATTACCTATAATTATCCCTTTATAGTCTTATTTTTTTTTGTATGTTTTTTTCCCATATTAAGGATGCATCTTGTTGATATTTGAGGTTGTTTTTTTTATGGACTACCTATAACCTGCTATGAATATTTTGGAGTCTATATATTTCTCAACTTAGTCACTCTACTCTACTCCACATTTTTCTTGTGTGTCCTAGTCATACTATGATAAAACAAATTTCGAGCATGTTTCTCTATGAAGCCAAAGATACCCCTATTTCATCAAAAAATTATTGTTTGATAACAAACTTACTCTAATTCAATTTGTAGGACCACATATTTGTCTAGTCAATGGTTTAATTTGATTGCTTAGTTGAATATCTATGGCTAAGCATAGGCTAGAAACAACTTGTCATCGTGTACTTTTAGAGTTTGTGTTATCACCAGCTTTACATATGGTAAGATTTTGCCCTTAATTGTTGTTGCTTGTTGAAACTTGACAACTACTCTCATGAGGAGTTTCACATGGTGTCACACTACCTTAATATCATCAATTTGCTTGAAAACATGCATGAGCATGCTCTAAGGATAAACATATGTGCATCATGGTGATGCTTCGTTCAATGCACTTCCTCCACTTAGTATTATATGGTAACCCTATGTCCCTTTGAATCTTCACCAGTGCCCCAGATTTGCACTCTCCTTGATTTCATTGATAGTGAAATTTTAGCATTTTTGGATTGGAGTCTCGATTTATTATGATGGATTTCAAACCAACTTTATCACAATAAACGACAATGGAGAAGATCCAATTAGTGTTATTTTTTTCTTGCCATTATCATATACTACCGTCTCTCACCTTTTCACCACTATACATAAACATGTAGCTTCTTTATTTAGTGCCTTCAATCTTATTTGCTTAACACTTGGTACTCTCTATCTTTAAGCTTAGTTTCCTGATAGATGTTGAGAACTACTACCATCTACCCTAGACAGTAGATCGTTGTTGCTAGTAAAGAACCAGTTTCGTTTGAAGAACACAAGCTTATATTGAGAGGGGGGGATGAACAATATAGTGCCCACTTTTTACTTTCTTTCCAAACCAATATCAATTAGTGTCCTCAATTGCAATAACCAAATATAGTAGTGTGCATTAATAACATAGATAGCAATAGTAAGTAAGTGCACAAATCATCACACACAATTGAGACACAAGATTTTATGTGGTTCCCCCAATGTGGGATAGTCCACAAGATATAATATTTCATAAAGAAATAGGGATCATTATCCCAATACAAATGATTATTTTGATATGCTCAAATCTAGGCTGTTATGATCTGCTCAGGTGGGCTCCACTTATCTGCTTAGCTAGGCTATCCACTGATCTACTTAGCTAGGCTCTCCACTAATATGCTTAGCTAGGCTATCCACTGATCTGCTTAGCTAGACTATCCACTGATCTGCTCAGCTAGGCTATCCACCGATCTTATCAACTAGGATATCCACTGATATGCTTAGCTAGGCTATCCATTGATTTGCTTAGCTAGGATATCCACTAATCTGCTTAGCTAGGCTATTCACTGATCTACTCAGCTAGGCTTTCCACTAATTTTTTCATCTAGGCTATCCACTGATCTGCTCAGATAGGCTCTCTACTGATCTGCTCAACTAGGCTATCCACTAATTTGCTCAGCTAGGCTATCCACTAATCTGCTCAGCTAGGCTATCCATTGATTTTCTCAGCTAGGCTATCCACTGATCTGCTCAGCTAGGCAACTGGTGTTGATGTGTTTTCTATTTTTGTCTTGTCTCTTTCACTACTCACAAATCTACCTCAATGCCTTCTCACAAGGCTCAAAAATCCTGCTCAAATGTTGTCCTAAATATATTCTCAAAGCCTTCACAAAAGGCTCAAACAATCATGCACACAAGTTGTCTCAAATATATCCAGAAATTCTATCCCAAAAGCCTTCCCAAAGGCTCAACCAATCATGCATAAAATATGTCTCAAATCTATCCAAAAATTTTGTCCCAAAAGCCTTCCCAAAGGCTCAACCAATCATGCACAAAAGCTGTCTCAAATCTATCTAGAAATTCTGTCCCAAAAGCCTTCCCAAAGGCTCAACCAATGACTCTCAAGTAGCACTCAAATCTCAACCACAAATCAATGAAGGCAAGGCTCAATGATGAACTCAACAATGGATAAAAAATGAATGATGACAATACTCAAAAATATGCTCAACAATGAATGGCAATGTACTCTTCAATGGATGACAACAATGATCCACAATGATCTCAACAATGTATGACAAATGATCTCTCAAATGGATGACAAAAATGATCCACAATGATCTCAACAATGTATGACAAATGATATCTCAAATGGATGACAACAATGCTCAATAATGTACTCTCAAATGGATAACAATAATGCTCAAAAATGTACTCTCAAATGTATGGCAAATGAGCTCTCTAATGAAAACCTCTCCAAGAAATAACAACGAGGACTTCAACCAACCAAGGACAATCTCCACAAGTGATAGCAATAGGTTCTCAATAATATCTTCCTCATGCAATTTCAATAAGCTCTCAAGAAACAAGCACAACTCCCTAAAGCAAAGAGCTCTCAAATAGCCAACAATGATCTCCTAAAATGAAAGGCAAATGTATACACAAGTGACTAGAAAATGATCTCCTCAATGGTCTCAAATAGTGGCAATGTACTCAATAAGTAACCAACAATAATATCCTCAAAGAAATAGCAAAAACCTCCTCAATAATGGCAATACTCTCAATGAACTCCACTAAAGCAATCATGGAACTCAAGTATCAATTTTATCCATAAAATTGATTTTCTAATCCATTCACTTCCTCTCAATAGCCAAGGCACATAATCAAGCAAATTTGTCTTCAACTTCAAACCCTAACTCATGTGCATGTATTCTAACTCAAAGTAGCAATTAACTAGGTCTCAAGTTCCTATTTTAATTTCATAATTAAATCATGCACTAGGACATATAACAAGTTCAACACTTTTCAACCTTATGACTCCCTAATTTAATTAACATACACAACAAGCACCTATGATTTTATTTTTAATTCCACACCTTATGACTCCACATATAGCAATCACAAATATTTATTTCCATACCTTATATCTCCCTAATCACACACAACAATAACAAATATTTTATTCTACAACTTATAACTCCCTAAGCACATTAACACATACAACAAGCATTTACTTACCTAAACTCCTTATGACTCCCTAGTTATCACATAAATAATTTTAATGCACCAAAACTTTGGTAATAACAAATATTACCATGCGTTGGAGATAAATACCTTTATTTGAATTTTTTTGCCTTCACAACCTTTGAAATCGATAATTCCTTTGCCAAAAATCAATGCGCCTTCACACCTTCGAAATCGTCAATACCTTGCCAAAAATCAATGCGCCTTCACACCTTCACGGGAGTCAAACTCTGTTCCTCTCGCCTAGCACTGTGAGGTGCTTACCACGTGGGCATCAACCCATGTTGGGATATTAATCCCAAACACCCAGCTTGTCCTACACTTCGAATCTGAAAATCCAAATTGCCTTTCTTAGCAAAATACTTTGCCCCTGGTGGGATTCGAACAACGAACCTACCTTGTGCAAAGTTTATGTGCTACCAACTGCACTAAGGAGTCCTCCATGATGTCACTTTCCTGCACTGTTTACTTGACCTTGCTCTCAAATAAAAAGTTATTTATCCTTCTTTCTTCATTGCTCCCCTTTTGAAGACTCTCTCTCATGTGCTATATCAAGTCTTAAATAATCAAGGGTTTTTACTTTTTATTTATATGCACCTCCATGCTTTCGAATTACGTCAAAAAATCTTTATTTATCTCCCCCCTTTGCACGTCGGCGGATAATATAATAAAACCTTAGACCTTAGAATTATTAAATAAAAATTTAATAATTCACCTTTTAACTTTGAATTGGGATATCTCCTTCATTCTTTTGAATTTCGTCATGAAATATTTTGCACCTAGGTTTTATTGGAAAACCTTTTCATCCATCATAATTTAAAGAAGTCTTAGCATAGTGGTTTTAATTAAAAATCCTTTCCAATGGTTTTAATGAAAACCCTTTCCGTTGGTTTTAATAAAAAACCCTTTCCGTTGGTTTTAATAAAAACCCTTGCCATTGGTTTTAATAAAAACCTTTACCATTGGTTTTAATAAAAACCATTAATATAGTATTTAAAAAATTAAATATTATATGCTTCTTGTGCCACAATACCCTGTATATATCCTTGCTCTCCAAAATATCATAAATAATTAATTATGAAGTGCTTTTGCCACCAAAACTCTATGTGATCCATGTGACATCAATGACAACACAAAATAACTCAAATTGCCAACATCGTTCTAGCATGGATGTATTTCATGAGCACCATGGAGCCATTTGTCAATAAATTAATTATATTTATGCCCTAAGTTTTCTATATTGTTTGATGGTCATTCTATCAATTCCATTCTAGTGAATGAAACTTCAATGATTTGATGTCATGGGTGGATTCATAGAGCTACTTTGGAGAGATATTTTTCAAATGGTATCTGCTCCTGGTTATACCTTCAATGACACCATAAATTTTGCCTATCATCGCTACATTAATACTTACAGTCTGCTCACTCTAATAGCTCATGCCAAGTACATTATCCCACATTTCATGTGGGATTATTTTTTATACTTTTTAATAAGTTTGATTTTCATTATTGTGAATATTGATGTGGACCCACACGTGAAGTGATGCTTTCTGATTGCCTTATGTTATGTGGAAGTATTTTAGAATTATCAATACTTAGTGAACGTTTTTTGGATGTATTCTAGATAATGTCATCACTATATAGCGGCTGAATAACATCAATTTGTTTATGTAGTTTATGCATGTGGGGTAGTCCGTAGATTTAAATAATTTTTCTTTGGATGTTTAAAAGTAGCTAACCAAAATTATGTTCTATAGGAATAAATTTATCTGGTCAATATTATAAAAGGCCATTTTGCCCCTATTTTCCTTTGTTGTTGGGAGAGCCCTTTGTTTTCATGTAAATTAAGGCTTTAGCCAAATCTGAATATAGCCTTATTTATATTCATTGCAAACCTCTTTTGATCTCTAGTGCTCCAAATTTTATGTTTCCCAAAATTACTTTATTGTATCTTGGAGTGCATTTTTGGTTGTACCCAACACTCCTTTGTTTGAGCAATTGTATTCTATCAAAACAATCCACTTTTGAATTTTGACATTAGAACAGGTAAGTTCTACGTCAAACATATCCTCATTTAATAATATTATAGGTTTTTATTCTTATCTGTATGTGGTCAATAGGTATCACATTTGGTACTCCCATCAAAGTTGTTTTAACCCTTTGGCAACACATTTATTTCAATGGTTTTTCGTATTTTAAATTTTTAGCTTAGTTTATGACTTCACAAGTAAGACTCGCTAGATTTAATAGGGAAACATGACATCAATTGGTTTTACATTAGTTTCTACATTTGGATTACTGGATCCTTGGTTATCTTGGCTCTTACTTTTGTCTGGTTGTTCTAATTCCTGCTCCTATTTGGTTGTTCCAGTTCCTACTCCTATCTGGTTGTTTTATTTTCTACTCCTATTCTGGATGTCCTAGTTCCAGTTCTTGTTCTAGTTGTTTCAATTCCTATTTCTACTCCAATTTTACTTTCATTTTATTTGCATCATCATATGGATCATGATTCTCCTCTATTTGTACACATTCAAGTCCAATGATTTTATAGTGGGAAGGAATGATAGGGTTTAATACGTGGTCACTTTTTAATTAATTGAAATATTATACAATTTGGCCACCTTTTAGTTATGTGTTTACATAGCCACCCTTCTAGGTAATACATGGCTACACTTGACTATACATAACCATTCTTGGATTTGTATTCTCTACAAGGTCACTTTTGATTATACATGCTTAATGGTTGGGCCTCTAAGTGTAGGTTTGATCAATAATGTAATATAATCCTTGGGAGTGTATTTGGCTATTATGGTTTATTTGATAATGTAATTAATTAGCATGGTGTTGTTTAATCCTTGCACTTATTTGTCCCCCTTTTAAAAATTGTTTGTATTTGATAGAACATATGGTTTAAGACACTTTTTGTTTTGTTCTTTTTGGACCTTTATTGATAAATATGGTCATATCTATAAGATTATTGATGGTCCCAAGGCTGGAGTATCAAAATGACAATTTTGTAAGATGACTGAAGTCTAGCACTAGGCTATTTTTCTATGTATCAAGTTTGATAGAATTTTTAAAGAGATTTGATATTTTAGAACAACTCTTAATGTGGTTTTTTGGTAAGGCCTATATAAGTGTATAAAATACCTATCTCATTGTTTTTTTCAAACTCTGAAATAAAAATTACTATTTTTAGAGGAAAAAACTGATAATTATATTGTTGGATCGAGGAATTCTCCCAACTTCTAATTAAATGATGTGTCTCAATTCTAGTTTCAACAAAGTTAGAAGGAAGGGCCAATGAATTATCCCAAACTTTGGACTAAGGTTGGCTCTCGAAAATCCTCGCTTAATACTCTTAAGATAACCTACACTAACTACCTGAAAAGTAAAATGTAGAAAATAAAAATGCATAAAAGATTAAAGGTGCAAGGGATTCAATTAAAATATGGTATTAATCATAGTGAGAAATTATGTATGATCAACCAACACATACGAATTTGAATAAAATCAATGTTTCCCCATTTATTAAGTATGAAAATTGAGTTTGACTTAGTCAAGTTTTAGAGGGTTTTGGAAGGCATTGGTAGTTTGATTTCGTTGTTTTGTGCCCTTCCAAAATTGGGAATTCCAAGATAGTGTCAAGGAACTATATTTATGGTAACTTCATGGGACATAAAGCTTGATTAGAGAGAGATGTCAAATCTTGGATTTATCTTTGGGCATAAAGCCTACAAAATTATGATCTTTACTATTATCAAAATTGTGTCCTTCTTATCTCTTTTGTGGTAGAAACCCAATAAATTCTATAATTCTTCATCATTTGGAAATTGGATGGACACCACATCCTTGACTTATCCCATAATATCTTTAAATGGAATCTTTAGCAATTCAGCCTATCTCCTATTTACCTCCTATAGTTTCGTATACAAAGGTTCCAACTTCTTATACGTTTCCACTTCATTCCTCTCAATGGATTAATCATTTTATTCCTTGAACATGATATTAACAATGTTATCATTGAGGATATTCATCTATGGATCGAAGATGTTTGGAAACTTTATAGAAACTAACTCCTAAATTTCCTTGACCATTTTCTAAGTTGGGGTCTTTAGAGATTCCAAAGTGTTTTATAAGTTTATGGGTATCTCTAGGCATCTATGATTTTATTTAATTTTTTGACCATGTCTTTTTAGTCCTCCTTATTTATTGCACTTATGATGCTAACATAGATGATAAAATATTTAGTACTTCTTGGTATTCTCCCTTAGTAACTAGTTATTCCATTTGTTAGATGGTTTTTATCACTTTACTTAGTTTAAGCTCTACATAGGCTATGAAAGGAAGGTATTATTGTGTATTATTTACCTCTTCCCTAATATTGTCTCAAAGGGAATTGACCTTTTAAATGTCACGAGCCTTCTTTGGATTTACAATTGCTTTTGTTGATCTCAAAGATTTTAACTCTTTAATTTTATAATCTCTTGCTTGTAGGACCTTTTGAAGTTGTTCAATTTGGCATTGCCATTATATGTAAGTAACTTTGAGATATTCTCTAGTTGCGTTCTCTTCTTAGTCTTAGCAAGTTGAGATTTGAGATCCTCAATTTTACCACTTCAATTGATCTTTTTCTAAGACATATTTCTTCAAAGCCTCATTTTCTACGTAGATTTATTTATTTTGTATCTTTAGTTGTGTTACTTCTACTTCTAACTCTTCATTTTTCTTCTTTATAATTTATCCTTAATGGCCAACCTACTAATTTTCATGTCGCACAAATTTTGTGTTGGTTTGCAAGTTGGATAATCTAGTATGAACCTGTATATTTTAGATCCAACTAAAAAACTCTAGCAATCAATTCAATAGGGGATGCTACTATCTTGGATGGATCATATTCCCTAGCTTCTACAACATAGGTAGTATCCCCCTTCCTAGCTAAATGTGACTAGTTTAGAATCAAAGACTTGGAGGTTTGGTCCTTTATTTGCTTATATTCTTTCTTCCATTTTTTTTCCTTAGTGGCAAGGATGTCAAATGACTTTTCAATATATATTTCCTCTAGCTCATAGATAACTTTCCATGCAAAAGCTTTACTTGGACCTATAATTGCATTGATTTGAGAGGATGCTTCTACAAACTCGATATATTTAGTTAGGATAGGTGATATTGTCATCTATAGAAGTTTTCTTGCCTAGGATGGTGGGCATATTGGGCATCTGGATATTGTTGGTGGAGCAAATTGAGTATTAAAGAAAGGGAATGTGATAGACATAGAGGGGGTTGGTTGGGATTCCAATTGTATTAAAATCTCTACTAGTAGTAACATCATGAATGATGAAGTTATTGAAGGTGATGGTGAAAGTTTATATGACACTAATGGCTATGTTATAGAAAGTTGGATGAATGGAGACTATAATGAAGTGATTAGAGTGGTTCAAAGCATAAATATGATAATTGAATATTTTTGGAAATGTGTTAAATATTTTCCATGTTATTCTCATTAGGGCTTAGGTTAACATATATTTAGACCCATATGGGCTATTTTGTATTAATATATTTGAAACAATGGTTTTATGCGATGGTATTGTAAAATTTGTTATTGTTCTATTTTTATTTAAACTGCACTTGCATCAGGATTTGTACATAGTGAAGAGATGAACATTATTGTATTGGATATGGTTAAGTTTATACAATAAGGAGATATTATTGTGCTAGGTTTTTTACCCATAAGGGTTTTTCCAGGTGAAACATTATGTTATGTGTTTATATGTTATCTTATTTTTCCTTTGATTCTACATTTACTACTTTTCTATACTTAGTTTATCAAGGTTTTTTACTCTTCATTTGGTATCAGAGCTAGGTTTTAGATTTGTGCAAGGAGTAAGGGTTTCAACCCTGTGATAAATTAATTCTTGAGTGGGAGTTGTATGCAAAAGAATCTAGATGAAGGAAAATGATAGGAAGCACATGGGTAGAGATTGAAAAATTTAATGGACATAATTTTGAGTTATGGAAACTCAATATGGAAAATATATTGGTTGATAGATATCAATGGATTACATTCTCGAGAATAGAACCAACATTAGTAGCAGATGAGGATTGGTTGAATATCGATAGAAATGAAAGAAGCTCTAGTAGATTATATTTATCTGATTCAGTATTGTTGAATGTATCAACAAAGACCACAATAATGAGATAAGCTAGGAACTTTGTATCAAACAAAGTCACTCATAAATTAACTCTTTCTCTAAAAGAATTTATATTCACTTCAAATGAATGATGTTGACTTTGTGGCTGAATATTTGAATGCTTTTGACATTGTGGTAAGTCAATTAAAATCTATTGAAGTAAAAATGGATGAAGAATAAAAGTGTATTACTTTATTTTATTCATTACCTGATTCATGGAATAACCTAGTTACGACTATAGTCAAGGAATAGGAAAGGATGCATCTCTCAAATGTGTGAGGAGAGCAATAGTTAAATATTGAAGATTCATCTTTGTAAGGCTATATTATGGAGATAAAGCTCCATGTAAATATCATTGAGGAATATATGTATTTCAATCATAATACAAAGAAGTTTGTATAAATTTTGATCAATATACTATAAGTTTTTCTTCATGTCATTGCATGAATGATATTGACTATTTTATTCATAATATTGTTATTTTTAAAAGAAAATATTTATTTACTTAACAAAAAAGTACACAAATATTTAATCAGAGATCAAAGTGAATAGAGCATTCTAAAAAATAAAACATGAAGACAAAAAAGAACCTCATTATTGAGTTTTTTTCATCCTCACATGCCATCCCTGCCCTTTTGCTTCTTGATGATTTGGTGGCAATAACCAGGGGCTATATTTATTGCCTAATTTGCTAGTGTGTCAGCCTCTTTGTTGAATTCTCACCTTATGTGTTGATAATATATTTTTCCAATGATCCTGTCTAGTTGTCTAATCATGTCTTGAATAATATTCAATTGTAAAGATCTAAAATATTTATTTTTGGCAAGAGTTATTATTAGTTTAGAATCCCCATGAACTGTGACTTGTATGATTACTTACTTTACCATAAATTTTAAGCTAATTTCACATCCAATAGCCTCTTCCATGTTGTTATATGTCGTTCCTAAGTTGATCATGTATTTGAACAGGATCTCATGGGGTCCTATAAGAATCATTCCCCTTGTCGCTACTTGATCAGGGTTGGACTTGGAGCCACCATAAAAGAAGAGTGTTGGAAAAAATATGTTAGGTAAATAATTATTTGCTCTACATCCTCCCTGTACCAGGAAATCTTGGAGATTAAGTTGGTAGATCATTCTTCTTTCTGTGGTGACAAATCTTCTTCATACTACTATTGGCAGAAACTAGATTTGACATTTAGGACTAATATTTATTTATCCTTCATATTATATTTTTTTCCTTATCTTTTCCTTCAAAAATCCTCTAGTTTTTATCCAACTAGATGTGCTAGATGAAAAAATATGGTATAGAGCTCCACAAATATTTTAGGAGGGGCTTACCTGCTAGTTTACCTTTATATTTTTTGTTCCACTTGGTAAAACATGTGTCTATGGTTAACCTTACAGAGTAGGAAATACCAAGAATTTTGGTTATTCCTAACCAAATTGAAATTACCTTTGGGCATTCAAACAAAAGATGAAAAATGGTTTCACTGTTATGCCTGCACTTGTAATAAAAATGAGACCCTGCTATACTCCTCTTTTGCATATTATCACCTGTTAAGATTTTATTTTGAGAAACTAGCCAACTGAATACTTGTATTTTAGGTTGTGCTCTAGTTTTCCATAATATTGATAGTTTTTTGTTGGCAGACTCAATTTGCTAATGTTGGACTACTATATGCAATGAGTATTCCCCATTACTATTGATACTACCCCAAATAAGTTTATCTAGAATTATAGGATGAAGAGGTATAATGCTTGCCAAGTGGGAATTAAAATAATCCCAATCTTATTGAAGTTGAGATGGAATGGGAGGGGAGATCCAGTTCAAAGTTTTTGAGGTCCAATAATACAAGTCACCTAATTTGAGTATTCTTTTTTTTTCCCAGTGATTTTGTAATTCGATTGGAGTTCTCTATTTTAATATTATATTTCCTACGATCAAGTCCTACCATAGATTAATTGACTTACCATATCCCGGTGGCCAAGAAATTTTATCCTCTATTATGCTTTTTGCAGCCATTATATGTTTCTAAACCATTGATGCTCTAGGAAGTTTGTTTATATGTTTAAGCATTTGAATACCTGTTTGATTATTTACATAATTACTGATTAGTATGTGCTGCCATGCTCGATTGTGTTTAAGCATATTCCAAAGAAGTTTTGCTCCCAGTGCTTTCGAAACTATCTCTATTTTTATTATTTCCAATTCTCAAATTTTAATTTTGGTGACCATCTCCCAATTTATCAAGTGTAAATTTTTTCTTTCTGATTGTCTACCTCCTTGCCATAGGAGGTTGTGTATGATTCCATATGCCTTTTATAAAATAAACTTAGGAGCATGATATACTAATAGTTGGTAGACTAGAAGAGAAGCTAACATTGATTTGATCAATACTACCCTTCCTGCAATACTGAGCCAATTATTACTGTAACTTTGTATTCTCCTAACCATATTATAAAATATTGGGGTCCAAGAATCTAAGGCTTTGAGGTGGAAGCTCATGGGCACTCCTAGATATCTAAAGAATTTTTTGTGCTAGACCGAAATCCTAGGATAGTGCAAAAGAGTTTAACTCTTATTGTTGTAACATTTTGTGTATAGAACTAACCCTTTTGAGTGTTTATGTGAGCTTCGATAGCTTGTGTGAACCAATCCAAATATTGCTTGATTTGTCTAACATTTTGCTTGGTGGATTCACCTAGAAGAATTATATCATCTACAAATTGGGTATGTGTTACAGCTTTGCATCCAGTTGCAACCTCTATCCCTATTATTTTTTTCTCTTCAAATATGGTTGATTAATATTCCAAGAGTCTCAGCTAAAATGATGTAAATGTATGGTGAAAGTGGACACCCTTTTCTAATACCCCTTGTAGCCTGAAAGAAATTTGTTGGTTCTCCATTTATTAAGGGGGCTATCCATGGGTTTTTTATGCATACTCTAATCCACTTGATGACCTGATGTGGGAATCCAAAATTTTGTAGGAATTGAGTTAATATACAATTTGTAGAACATGTTCTACAAATTGTATATTAACTCAATCAAAGGCATTTACCATATCAAGTATTATAACAATTTGTTTTTTTTTTTAAATTTCTACTACTTTTGAGGGCTTCATGCACTGTTTTGATATTATCATATATTTTTTCTAAGCATGAACCCTCTTTGCTTTTCTAATATTAGTTTTTCAAGTTTATTCTTTATTATAACAGAACCCTCTTTGGCCAACATCTTGGTAATAATTTTATAGGAAGAGTTACATAGAGAAATTGGTCTGAATCTAAAGAAAGTAGTGACATTATTTTCTTTGGAATCAATGCTAGAAAGGTAGAGTTGATGGATCCAAGAAGCTTACCTTTCACCCTAACATCCTCAATCATGCATAGAAAATCTTCTTCGATGATGTGTAAGTATTGCTGGTAAAATTTATTTGTGAATCCATCAGGTCCAAGGGATTTATTCTTTGGTAGAGCTATTACAATCTCCTTAAGTTCCTCCATAGTGATTTGCTAACTGATATCCTGTTTGTCTTCCAAAATTAATACTGTTGGTATATGCTGCTTGTTCCCTAGGAATGAGGGTTACCATTTTCTCTAGAGAACATACGTGAGTAATGTTGATTGGAAATTTACTTAATTTTTCCCTATCTATATAAGTGGTTCCTTCATGCTCTATCTCCTTGATTGTGTTTCTTTGGCAGCGTTGCATGGTTTTGAGATATATTATTTTTATTATGAATGTTGTGATCATTATTTTGATAATTTAATATAGTAATTGCTTTTATATTTGAGGCTACACAAGATCTTGATGTTGGGACCTATGATAATTTAGCTAAAAAGCCAACAATGGTATCATAACTAGAAGAGAGAAGAGATAAAAAATATTTGATATGAGTGGAAGCATTATAGGAAAGCCCATAAGACCAATATAAGACCATTAGTTGCACCTACATAAGACCAACCCATATAGCCAACCATGAGGATGAGTGTGCAATCACAGTAGAGTAGAAGTGCTTGTAAAGGAGAGTGTCATAGATTAGCAACGAATTGAGGAAAGAACAATATGTAACTATCCAAATAGTATCAAGTTGAAGGAAAGGAAAATCTTAATAGTGTTTGAAGGATAAAATACACCTTTGAAGTAAGACAAAGCAACAAAGACCTGGGCATTATATGTTGTAACATTTCCTTGGACTAGCATTGTGTAACACCAATATGAGATGTATAATTTTCCTAGAGATAAACCTACCATAATGCCTTGAAAAGTCTATCACATGAGCTAAGGTAATAATTTTGAGCAATATACATTGACACCTCTATATTTTTTAATATTGGAGTTATAAGGTTTAAAAACCTAATTTTTGATGCATGATTTATTATTTGGAGTTTGATAAAGTTTAGAAAAAAAAACTTAACTTATTTTTAAAGTGTAATTATAGTGAAAAGGCTTTGAATTCTAAAATAGATTTTTGAAGAAATTTTTTGATTAATAATTTAGGAAGTCAAAAGGTTTTCAACTTTAAGTAAAATTTTAAAAATTTGAAAGTTTTATATTTGAAAATTTGATTAGAAGAATTTGCAAATTTATTAAATTATTAGCGAGATACAAGGTAATCTACTTCAAAAGGACTTAGAATTTTTTTTATTATTAAATTTACAAATTTATCTATTTTTTTTAAATAGATTTAGAGAGAAGGATTTCTACTCCAAAAATAAGTTAGAAGTTTGAAATTTGCAAAATTTTATTTTTGCAATTTGAATAGTTGATTGAAAATTTGCAAATTAGAATTTTGGGAGTCAAAATGACATCTACTTCAAAAGAATTTGATTATTTAAATTTGCAAATAAACATTGATATTTTTAAATAAATTGATAGATGGATAAGAAATAGAAGAAATTTTCAAAATTTATATAAAGAACCAAATCCCATAAGAGGAATATTTCAAAATCAAAGGGTTTATCAAAATCAATTCAAAGGACCAAAAAATGGAAGAAAATTTCAAAAATATGAAGTCAATAAAACCATAACGAAAGAAAAAGAAACATGGTATATTGATTCAGGAGCTAGTCATCATATGATTGGAAATTTGCATTGGTTTGACTCAATAGAAGTTAGACCTAATATTCCACTTTAAATTGAAGATGATAAGATTTATTATATTTAAGAATCTAGAACAATTATACCTAGAATGCTATTTTTAGATAATGTGCTACATGATGTTTTATATGTTCTAAGATTATCCATTAATCTTATCTAGGTTGCTCAATTAGTTGAGAAAGAAATAATAGTGGTATTCAAATTCATAAATAGAAACAAATAATGTGTCATAAGAAAACAAAAGAAAATAGAAGCTATGGGTTATTTGAAAGATGGAATACTTGTTGAGGTATATTAAATTATATGGTACATGCTAATGTAACCCTATTGTAACTTTATGGTACAATTGTAAATATGTAATAGATTATGGTTGTGTATATAGTTTAGAAGTGCGATTTATATTTCCCCTTTTATGTAAGTGTCAATGTGCAAGAAATGCACAAATGTCATGTAAGAGTGCAAGTGTAGATTTAGAGAATGTGCACAAGTGTATTAGATTAGGGGTACATGTAGAAGTGTAATATTAATGTAGATGTGTGCAAGTGTCTCAGAGTCAAGTTTCCATGAAGAGTCTTGTATGCAAGTGCTAAGATGACAAACCAAATGTCATGAGACTTGTCATATGGAGAGCAATAGTCAAATACTTGAAGGGTCATATTACTATGGCTATATTATGGAGATAATACTCCATGAGAATTAAAAAATACAATCACAATAAAGAAGAAGAATTCTATCTGTAAGAGGTCCAGTTTGGAATAAAGCTTGTATATATTTTTGAGAAATTAATATTGTAAGTTTTCTTCATACATAGTTCATGAATGAAATAGGCTATTTACATTTATATTTTAGTATATAAATGAATGTTATTTTTAGTATTATATAAGCCTTGATATACATATTAATTTGATCATGTATTATTATATTTATTATATAATTACTTTGACCTTTAATATCGTGGCTATTTTATATTGAAACCTATCATATTTTGTGGTAGTAAGGAATAAAAAGCCAACAATATTTTCTCTAGATACAATGGGTTTCTTAGAAGGAATATTAGATCATCTTTGTTATCAAAATAGATTAACAATGATTCGTTTGATTTTTCCAAGAGACAAAAAATAGGAAAACAAATCAGAAATAGTTGAAGATTATTTAGTAAGAACAAAAGACTAAGACATTGAACAAATAATAGAAGATCAAACTAAAGAATTCTTGAACAAGAGCATAGGGACAAAATAAAGAATAAAAAATAGAAGTCTAAGGTTTTCAATAACCAAATAATGTTATAAAAGGGTGTTGGAGACTATTACATTATTTGGTGCATCCTAATGTACCCCCATGGTATCTTTATGGTACAATTGTCAACTTGTAATAGATTAGGGTGTAAGTCTATAGTTTAAGTGTGATTTATATTTCCTCCTTATGTAAGTGTTTATGTGTAGGATGTGCAATGTCATGTAATTATGTGTGCAAGTGTGAAGAGTGATAATGTGCATAAGTATCTTGTAATAAATTAGGGTGTGAATCTATAGTTTAGAAGTGTGATTTATATTTTCACTTTATGTAAGTGTTTATGTGTTGGATGTGCACAAGTATCATGTAATTATGTTTGAAAGTGTGAAGAGTGAGAATGTACACAAGTATATTGTAATAAAGTGTGTATGAGTGTGCAATGGATCATATAGTAAAATGTGCAAGTGTGCAAATAGGAGTGTGCAAGTTTCATAGAATAAAGTGTGCAAATAAAGAATCAAGAGTCATGTATACAAGTGGTAAGATGAGAAGCCAAAAGACATGAGAGGATTTATCTTATGCATGGAATAGGAAAGGATTCATCTCTCAAATGTGAGGAGAGCAATAGTCAAGTATTGAAGAGTCATATTTTTAAGGCTATATTATGGAGATAAAGATCCATGTTAATATTATTGAGGAATATATGTATTTCAAGCATCATACAAAGAAGCTTGTATACAATTTGAGCAATATATTGTAAGTTTTCTTCATGTTATTGCATGAATGATATTGTCCATTTTATTCATATTATTATTATTGTTATGAATGTTATGTTTTTTATTTTGGTCATTTAATATAGTAATTGCTCTTATATTTGAGACTACTCAAGATCTTGGATATTGGGACCTATTCTTTCTTAATTGCCAACCTACTAAGTTTCATGGTTGCACAAATTTTGAGTTGGTTTGCAAGTTGGATAATCTAGTATGGACCTCCCTATTTTAGATCCAACTAAAAAACTGTAGCAGTCAACTCAATAGGGGATGTTACTATCTTGGATGGATCATATTCCCTAGCTTCTACAACATTGGTAGTATCCCCATTCCTATCCAACTGTGACTAGTTTACAATCAAAGCCTTGGAGGTTTGGTCCTTTAATTGCTGATATTACTTCTTCCACTTTTTTTCTTAGTCGCAAGGATGTCAAATGACTTTTCAATATATATTTCCTCTAGCTCACTGATAACTTTCCATGCAAAAGCTTTACTTGGACATATAATTGCATTGATTTGAAAGGATGCTTCTATAAACTTGATATCTTAAGTTAGGATAGGTGATATTATCATCTATAGGAGTTGTCTTGCCTAGGATGGTGGGCATATTGGGCATCTGGATATTGTTGGTGGATCAAATTGAGTATTAAAGTAAGAGAATGTGATAGACATAGAGGGGATTGGTTGGGATTCCAATTGTATTAAAATCTCTACTAGTAGTAACATCATGAATGATGAAGTGGTTGAAGGTGATGGTGAAAGTTTATATGACACTAATGGCTATATTATAGAATTTTGGATGGATGAAGACTTTAATGAAGTGATTAGAGTGGTTCAAAGCATGACTATGAAAATTAAATATTGTTAGAAATGTGTTGAATATTTTCCATGTTATTCTCATTAGGGTTTAGGTTAACATATATTTAGACCTATATGGGCTATTTTGGGTTGATATATTTGAAACCATGGTTTTATGCGATGGTATTGTAAAATCCGTTCTTGTGATTTTGTTATTTGAACTGCTCTTGCATCAAGGTTTATACATAGTGAAGAGATGAACTTTATTGTATTGGAGACGATTAAGTTTATACAAGAAGGAGATATTATTGTGATGGGTTTTATTACCTGTAAGGGTTTTCCTAGGTGAAATAATGTGTTATGTGTTTATATGTTATCTTATTTTTCCTTTGATTATGTATTTCCTACTTTTATAGATTTATTTTATTGAGTATTTTTGCTCTTCATTTGGTATTAGAGCTAGGTTTTAGATTTGTTCGAGGAGTAAGGGTTTCAACCCTATGATAAATTAATTCTTGAGTGGAATTCATATGCGAAAGAATCTAGACGAAGGAAAATTATAGGAAGCACACGGGTAGAGATTGAAAATTTTAATGGACACAATTTTGAGTTATGGAAAATCAAGATGGAGGATCTGTTGGTTGATAGAGATCAATGGATTGTGAACATTAATGGTAGATGAGGATTGGTTGAAGATCAAAAGAAATGCAACTAGATATATCAGATTATGTTTATCTAATTTGGTATTGTTGAATGTATCAACAAAGACCACAATAAAGTTTTATGGTATAAGCTAGGAAATTTGTATCAGACAAAGTCATTGGTAAATTAAAATTTTCTCTGAAAGAAGTTGTATTCACTTCATATGAATGATGTTGGATTTGTGGCTAAACATTTGAATACTTTTAACATTGTGGTAAGTCAATTAAAATCTATTGAAGTAAAAATAGATGAAAAAAAGTGTATTACTTTATTTTATTCATTATATGATTCGTGGGATAACCTAGTTATGGCTATCACCAATACTACTTCTACATTGAAAGTAGAGGATATAGTAGGAACATTGCTATTTGAGAAAATGAGACAAAAATATTTTGAGGATTATCATCAAAAGGATGCCTTGGTTGTGAGAGGTCGTTCTCAAGAAAGAAGCAAAAATAAATCAAGAGAAAGGAAATCAAGATCTAGGGGTAAATCTATTGCTCCAAAAAAGAGGAAATATCGAAAGTTGGTAAAAAAAGGCATTATAAAAGAGACTGCAAATCTAAAGAGGTTGATAATAGTCGATCGTATAATGAAGAAAATTCTACAGAAACAAAGATAATAAATAAATATTCAGGGGACTTATTCTTAGCTACAACATGCTTAAGTGAATGCCATAACTCATGGTTGATTTCCTCAGGTTATTCCTTTCATATGACTCCTCAAAGGGAGGGAATCTATGAATCTGAAAAGGTAAATGGAGGTGAAGTTTTTTTGGTAGACAATGTGACATAAAATAATTGATCAAGGAAGAGTCAAATTGAGATTAAAATATGGAAGAATTAAAACCCTTCCTAGTGTGTTGCATATTTTGGATTTGGCAAGGAATCTTATATTCATGAGTAAGACAAATAATGTGGGTGTGACTATGGTATTCAATAAGGATATCTTCAATATGGTTTATGGAGTCTTGGTGTTGTCAAGGGGAGTCTGTATAAGAAATTTGTTTGGACTTGAGGCTAGCACTGTAAGTATTTATTGCAATAACTCTTTAGTTGTAGAGAATAATACGATAGAAGTGACTCTGAGTATTATGGTAGTGAATATAATGTTGTGGCATCAACACATGGGGATTATTTATGAGAAAGACCTTCGAACATTAAAAATGAAAGGTATGGATGAAGGAATTTTTGATTGTCCATTAAATTTTGATTTTTATGAGCACTGTGTTTTTGGAAAGCAAACCCAAGTAATGTTTCTTAGTAGTGCTACAAGATATGAAGGAATTTTAAATCTAGTTCATAGTGATGTGTTTGGACCTAAAAAAGTACCATCCTTAGGTAAATCTATCTATTTTGTTACATTTATAGATGACTTTTCAAGAAAGACCTAGGTATATTTTTTTACAGAATAAATATGATGTTTTCAATAAATTTAAAGAGTTTAAGACTCTTGTAAAAAATCATATAGAAAAAAAATTAAAGGTTTTGAGAAGTGACAATGGTGATGAGTATTGCTCTAATGAATTTGAGTAGTTTTTCAAGGATTGTGAAATAGAAATATAGAAAATAACTTCGTATACTCCACAACAAAATGGAGTTGCAAAATGGATGAACATAACATTGATGGATAAGGTCAGAAGCATGCTAAGTGGTGTAGGGTTAGAGATACAATTTTGGGTAGAAGCCATATTAATTTCTTGTTGCCTTATCAATAGATCTCCTACCTTAGCTTTGATGGACAAGACTCCAAAGAAAGTGTGGACTGGTAAGAAACCCTATTTTAGTCATATAAGAGTTTTTGGTTGTGATGCTTATATGTATGTCCCAAAAAATAAAAGGACTAAGCTAGACTATAAATCTAAAAAATGCATATTTGTGGGTTATAGTATGGTGTTAAAGAATATAAGTTGTGGAACCCAAAAACATAGAATATTTTTTATAGTCGTAATGTGATATTTAGATAAACAAAAGTGGTTTCAAAACAAGAAATGCAACCAAGAAAAGAACCTGAAATTATTCAATTAAAATTGGAAGAGGAGGAAGAACCTGTGGTAGAACCTAGTGCTACAGAAGAATATGAACTATAGAGAGAGTTTGAAGAGGAAAATTCAGATGAAGAAGGTGAGAAGGAAGTTGAAGATGCAAAACTTGGAACTCCAAGTTTGAGGAGATCAAATTGAGTGAGAAGACTCCTAGAAAGGTATAGCCCTTCAAAATTTTGTTTTGCATTTAATATATCAGTTACTAATAAGTCCAAGATTGTAATGGAGATACTTCAGTCAATATAGAATAAGTCTTGGAAAAAGGGCTATGGAGGAAGAAATGGAGTCCCTAGATAAAAATAAGAGGTAGAACTTGGTGAAATTACCCCCTAGAAGAAAACCTATTGGTTGTAAGTGGGTATTTAATAATAAGTATAATATAGAAGTAAAGTTGGAGAAGTACAAGGCTCACCTGGTAGCAAAAGGATTTTCTCATTTTGAGGGAATTGAATTTGGTGAAATTTTTTCTCCTGTGGCTAAACTAACTTCAATTAGATTCTTATTGGCTACTTCTGTTACTTTTGATTTTGAAATAGAACAAATGAATGTAAAGATAATATTTATACATGGTGAACTTGATGAAGACATATATATATCACAACCAGAGTGCTTTAGGGTGAAAGGTAAGGAGGACTTGGTATGCAAGTTGAAAAAGTCTCTTTACGACTTGAAACAATCTCCAAGAATGTGGAACAAAAAATTTGATAGGTTTTTTTTGACACTTGGGCTTGAAAAAGCAAAGCAAATTCATGTGTGTATTTTAAACAAGAAGGTGAAAATTTTGTTATCATTGTTTTGTATGTGGATGACATGTTATTAATTGGTAACAATAAGAAGATGATAAAGTTACTAAAATCTTAGTTATCTTATGAATTTGACATGAAGGATTTGGGTGCTGCAAAATTTATTTTGGGTATGGAAATAATAAGGGATTGTGCAAATAGAAATTTGTGGTTAAATCAAAGGAAATATGTTGATTTGATACTACAAAGGTTTAGGATGCATGCTACATACCAAACATAGTGTCGGCTATGTTTCTCAACAAAAGATATTTTAATATTTATATGCTTTGATTTTATTTGATTTATCATCATCGATTTGCTTTTATTCATTTCATCTAAGTTTAATGCATTTTGCCTGTACGATGGGGAGTTTCCTTGCTTGAGTGGTAATATTTGATATAATTCCAAGATTTGATTTATGTCCTTGTGTGATTTATTTGCTGCAATATTATTGTTGGTTTTTACAAAGTAAGCATTATTAGGGTTGATATTTTAATAAATAGTATTAAGGGACAAGCTGGAAGCTTTCATATGGTATCAGTCTAGGATCTAAAGGGTAGGGTGGCAGCCAAGCTCGAGTTTTGCACAGAAAACATGCATAGGAGCAATCAATATCATGGTATAAGAAGAGTGGCCATTGCGTAGTTGCATTCACTGAAGGTTACCGCAGGCACTTCGTGTCAAAAAACTTTGTCCAAACGAGCGACATCATTTTCACTACATGGCAGTCAAAAGGTAAACAAACCGTGATCACAGGAAGGCCACATAGCCTAGGACTCCACAGGTAGAAAAATTTGAGAGCATTAGAAAAACACTAATAGGAGTACAAATAGATGCCAAAAATCCATCAGAAGCATAGTTGGGATAAAATTCTTAAGCATCCCAAATATCAACATTGCCGATCACAGATTAAAAAACTCGATCGTCATCAAAAAAAATTTATCTTCTCCATTCATGTGCAGAGGAAGCCTATCTAGCCAATCACAATCACAGAAATAATTTTATTAAATTCTAAGGCTAAGGTACAAAATCATTTTTAAATTGCATTCAGGACTTTTATCCCACATGTAGTATGTGGAGGTCCAACGATGGTTTATAAACACAAACTTGCACTAAGTTAAATGTGACTTAGGTCACATAGAGCTCCTCCCTTACGTATAAGGTTGTCGTGTCTCCAGAGCAGTGATTGTATCATGTTTTATCTGTAGTGTCTTGTCTATTTCCCCTTGTATATTATCTATTTCCCCTCGCATCACATATCCATTGTGTCCTTGCTTCACTGTCAAGTTATCCCCTGTGTCCTTCTAATGTGTCTTCTCTTCGTATCTCAAGTTATCCCCCGTGTCCTTCTGATGTGTCTTCTCTCTGTATCTCAAGTTATCCCCCATGTCCTTCTGATGTGTCTTCTCTCCGTATCTCAGCCATTGTCTCTAGTCGCATCTATCCCACATATCTGAGCCAAAATATACTATCGTGTTCAATTTTTCCTCATCCTTCATAGTCTAGTTGTCATTCTATGGTTTTATGTATCCAGTTATCGTGTTTCTAGGTTGTCCGAGTCAATGTTTCGCTATCGTGTTCAGGTCTTGTCCTCCTTTGTGTCAGTTCACATAGCGTGCTATCATCCAAGATGCCCACTACCTCCTGGTCTATAGTCCTCGTTGGTTCCATGTGTCCTCATCTTAGTCCAACTATGGGGCAGTCGTCTTCTAGTATAGCATCCACTGTGTATAAAAAAAGTTGTTTGTCCCGTGTGTCATCGGGTCCCACTATCCCATGTATCCCTAGCCAACTATGATCTGTACCAGTGGTCATCGAAAAGTTGCTCACGAGTCGTCAAAAAGTTCCTAATCCAAAATTCATCAAAAATTTATCCAAAAGTTGAAGTTGTCCAAAATTTGCTAATCCAAAGTGCAAAAAGATCCATCAAATTTGTGTCATAGTTGGAGCAACATTGAGAATCAAAAATTAAAACCAATTTTTTTGTCCCAATTCTTCAGCATTTTGCATAATCAAAGATGATTATTGTACTAGTGCATGAGCAAAAGGTGGAAAAAATGGTCAAACGGGCACTTATCAAGTTTTGAGGAGCCAACTAAGTAAAGTTTGGCATCACCAAGAAGACCTCGTAGAAGCAAAGGTACACAAAATTCTTCGTCTCTTGTAGGAATTGTTATCTATAACCTGGGTCATCCAAAAGTTGTCCAAAATTTATCCAAAAGTTGAAGTTGTCCAAAATTTGCTAATCCAAAGTGCAAAGAGACCCATCAAATTTGTGTCGTAGTTGGAGCGACATTAAGAGCAAAAATTAAACCAATTTTTTTTCCCAATTCATCAACATTTTGCAGAATCAAAGGTGATTATTGTACTAGCGCATGAGCAAAAAGTGGAAAAAAGGGTCAAACGGGCGACTATCAAGTTTCGAGGATCCAAACGAGCAGAGTTTGGAATCACCAAGAAGACCTCGTAGAAGCAAAGGTACACAAAATTCTTCTTCTCCTTTAGGAATTGTTAGCTATAACCCGGGTCATCCATTGATTAACAAAATGGCATCCAATACCTCCCCAAACTCCTCCCAAGAGAACATCACTCAAGTAGAAACTGGACGTCCCAAGGTCACTGATGAGATGTTACTCCACTTAGTAGAGAGTATTAATAACATGACTACCAACTTCAACCAACTACTCCCCAAACAATCCCAACCAAATCCTCCTATTCCCAACCACTGGAGTATTGACATTCAGTATGAAGACTATACACACCAAAGAGGTCATAATAGTCAGTCCCCAAATCTCAACGACCACAGAAATAATGAGGATATGGGTAATGAAGAAGTTTTTGAGCAACAAAGGGGTTCTGATAGACCTTACCAAAATCGCATCCAACGATAGAGGAATAACGAGGATCAAGATAGGAACAATGTTCACCACCAACCAAGAGGTCCTACTGGAGCCAATTATCCATGCATTGACATGCCCACCTTTGAAGGTCATGATCCACGGGGGTGGATAGCCAAAATGGCAGGCATCTTGGACTTCTACCAATTTTGGGAGTCGAAAAAGTTCCTTTCGCGGCAACCAAATTAGGCACTGAAGCTTATCAATGGTTTACATGGTTCAAACGTGAGGACCAAAACTACAACCACTGGCAGGAGTTCTCAGATGCCTTTCTTCACAGATTTGACGAAGGTCCCACAGGTTCCTACACAGTGCGGTTGTTGTCACTCAAACAGAGAGGGTCGATAGAGGACTATATCTTGGAATTTACTAGTATGCTTCACTATGCAACAAAATTACAGCCAGAGGTGGTCGTAGCAGCTTTTAGAAATGGGTTGAAAGCAAATGTTAAGGTTGAAGTGGACCTACAAAACCCATCCAGGTTAGATGAGTGCATAAGGATTGCCAAGTTGGCAGAAACGAAGATGCAATTGGGTACATCCACACGACGTGAATCATATGGTCGACCTCAATTCCGCAACAACTCTTTTCATAGAAACGATCAACCATCAAGATACTTCTGCTATAAATGTCACAATCATCATCCAAAATATCAAGCATGCATACAAAGATAGAACTTTCAAATCGAATATGCTGACAAGGAAGATGAAGAAATAGAGGAACACAACTCACCTGAGGATCCCACAATCGAAGACCAGAGTGACCACGAGGAGGTTGTAGCTGAAGACGATACCATGACTATTTCAGTACATGCTCTCATGGGGTTATCATCTCACCATACAATCAAGGTGGCAGGGTTCATTCAAAAAAAGAAGGTAACAATATTAATTGATTCAGGAAGTACTCACAACTTTATTGATGCAAAACTTGCAAGGGCATTAAATTTGCATGTCTACTCT
This sequence comes from Wollemia nobilis, assembly GCA_028583015.1. NCBI lineage: Eukaryota > Viridiplantae > Streptophyta > Pinopsida > Araucariales > Araucariaceae > Wollemia > Wollemia nobilis. The sequence goes on from JAQPPZ010016370.1 coordinate 8,296,562, forward strand.
TCTAGTCAAGATAGATTTCAAGTCAGAACGACAAGCAGGGAAACTTCTCAATTCCTAGGTAAGACATCTTCAATCTCATTACAAATGGGTACTTATATTTGGCAAGGTCCTCTCTTTGTTATGGAATTAGGAAATTCAGAAGTTATTTTGGGTGTTGCATGGATGGAACAATTGGAAACCATAGTTGGTTTTAATCACAAACATCGCTATGTGGAGTGGCAAGAGAATGGGAAGACCATTCACCTTCAAGGAATGCCAACACCTCCATCAAAAATAGTAAGTTCACATAGCATGGAAAAGATATTAAGAAAATATGGCGGTGGATTCATAGCCCGAATCAATTGCATTGAAAAATTAGAACAAGATATGCCAAAAATCCAAGCAGAAGATCTCCAAAACATTGTTGCTAACTATGAGGAGGTTTTTCAAGAACCAAAAGGACTACCACCCAAAAGATCCCATGACCATGCCATACACCTTGTTCCTAGGAAGTCTTCCACCTAATGGTCATCCTTATCGATATCCCCAACCCCAGAAAATAGAAATTGAGAAGATTGTCCAAGAACTATTAGAACATGGTGTCATCCACCATAGTACTAGCCCTTATTCTTCACCAGTAGTGTTGGCTCGTCGAAAAGACAATTCTTGGCGTATGTGTCCAGATTTTCATCCTCTCAATAAAATCACCATCAAAGATAAATTTCCTATTCCTGTTATTGATGATTTACTAGATGAACTACATGGTGCAAAATTCTTTACCAAGTTGGACTTACGTTCAAGGTTTCACCAAATCAGAGTTAGGGAGGAGGATATTCCCAAAATAGCTTTTCGAACTCATGAGGGTCATTATGAATTCTTGGTCATGCCCTTTGGTCTCACTAATGCCCCATCTACATTCCAAAGTCTCATGAACCATGTGTTTCATCCATTCCTCCACAAATTTGTCCTAGTCTTCTTCGATGACATACTCATCTATAGTAAATCATGGAAGGATCATTTATCACATGTGGGAAGAGTTCTTCATATCCTACACAAGGAAAAGTTGTTTGTCAAATGATCTAAATGCTCCTTTGGTGTTCAAGAAGTTGAGTACCTAGGTCATATAGTATCTCAAGAAGGTGTTAAAGTGGATCCCAATAAGATTAAGGTAATTCAAGATTGGTCTTTACCTAAAACCATCAAGAAACTTCATGGTTTTTTGGGTCTCACTGGCTATTATCACAAATTTATGCGTAACTATGGTAAAATTGTGGGTCCTCTCACAACACTCACCAAGAAGGATGCTTTTCATTGGTCCGATGTAGCTACTCAAGCCTTCGAGGCTCTCAAAGAAGCAATGTGTACGACTCCAGTTTTGGCAACTCCAGATTTTCAAAAACCATTTGTCATTGAATGTGATGCTTCCGGAACAGGTATTGGGGCAGTATTAATGCAGGAAGGTCATCCCTTGGCATTCGAAAGTAAACAACTTTCAGGGAAGAATTTGGGTAGATCCACATATGAAAAATAAATGTTGGCTATTCTACATGCAGTGGAGAAATGGAGACACTACTTAATCAATAGTCGTTTTATTATAAAAACAGATCACAGTAGTCTCAAGCATTTTTTAGAACAAAGGTTTTCTTATCCCGAACAAAACAAGTGGTTGACTAAATTGTTGGGATATGATTTTGTGATTGAGTATAAGAAAGGAAAATAAAACGTGGCAACTGATGCATTATCCAGGAAATACGAAGATGAAGTGGTCATTAATGCCATCTCAGGACCGTGTTCTCAATGGGTATCTCAGTTATAGGAAGAATGGTTGTCCAATAGTGAAACAACTCAAATAATTCAGGAATTGTCAGTGGGTTCATCCAAGCACCCTCTTTTCTCCTATGATGACAAAATATTATGCAAGAAGAATCGCATTTACATTCCACACAATTCAACAATCAAATCACGAATTCTAGAGGAATCACATGCTTCGCCATCAGCAGGACATTCAAGTTTTTTGAAAACTTATATGCGGGTTAAACAATCCTTTTGTTGGAAAGGGTTAAAAGTAGAGGTCAAGCAATGGGTAGCTGAATGTGAAGTGTGCCAACGCAACAAGGGAGAAACAGTCAAATCACCAGGGTTGCTTCAACCGTTACCTATTCCAGATCATCAGTGGGAACATATATCCATGGATTTTATTGAAGGTCTTCCTAAGTCAGAAGGTAAAACAGTAATTTTCGTGGTGGTTGATCGCCTTTCCAAATATGCTCACTTTCAGTCTTTACAACATCCATTTTCAGCAAGCAAAGTGGCTAAGGTATTTATGGATTCAATTTTTAAATTGCATGGAATGCCCAAAAATATTGTAAGTGATCGAGATCCCATATTTACTAGCAATTTTTGGAGAGAATTATTTCGACTTAGTGGTACCAAATTAAATATGTCTTCTGCATACCATCCACAAACAGATGGTCAAACAGAGGTAGTTAACAAATGTTTGGGTACCTACCTAAGATGTTTTGTTCAGGATAAACAATATCAATGGAGTCAGTGGCTATCATTGGCAGAATGGTGGTACAACACTTCTTACCATTATTCCATCAAGATGTCTCCTTTTGAAGCATTGTACGGAACTAAGCCACCAACAGTAGCAGATTATGTACCAGGATCCTCCAAAGTGGCCCAAGTAGATGATTGGTTTCAGCAGCGACAATCAATGCTCACTATTCTGAAAGACAATTTGGTCCAAGCACAAAATCGTATGAAGCAACAACAAGACATGCATCATTCGGAAAGGGCATTCAATATTGGTGATATGGTGTTCCTACGTCTTCAACCCTACAAACAGTTGTCATTGAAGATCAAGTCTAGTCAGAAGTTGGCTCCTCGATTTTATGGTCCTTACAAAATTGTACGTCGCATTGGAGAAGTGGCATATCAATTAGAGTTGCCTCCTTCATCACGAATACATCCAGTATTTCATGTCTCTTGTCTCAAGAAGGTGATCGGTCAAAAAGTACACTCTCAATCAGAATTACCAGTATTAGATGAAGAAGGGCGTATACATCTCCAGCCAGAAGCAATTTTACAAACCAGAACATGCACACTGAGATCTCGTCACATCCAAGAATTTCTCATCAAATGGCAGGACTTACCCGAAGAAGATGCTACATGGGAAACTGAAAGTATCTTCCAGTCATTTCCAGCTTTGAGGACAAAGCTTTCCGAGGAGGGGAGTCATGCTACATACCAAACATAGCCATCGACTATGTTTTCCAAAAGAATATTTTATATATATATGCTTTGATTTTATTTTATTTATCATCATCGATTTGCTTTTATTCATTTCATCTACGTTTAACGCATTCTGCCTTCACGGAGGGGAGCTACCCTCCTTGAGTGGCAAGATTTGATTTAATTCCAAGATTTGATTTATGTCCTTGTGCGATTTATCTACTACAATATTATTGTTGGTTTTTCTGAAGTAAGCGTTATTAGGGTTGAGATTTTAATAAATAGTCTTAAGAGACAAGATGGAAGATTGCAATGCATGATTGTAAAATAGTATGTACTCTGTATCCTGTTGGTCAAAAGTTATTTGTTGAACAATGTCCTAAAATAGATGAGAAAATTGAATAAATACATCACGTTCCTTATGTTAGTGTTTTTAGTAGTTTTATGTATGCAACGGTCTGTACTAGACCTGATATTGAACATGCAATGGGAGTAGTTAGCATATATATGTCCAATCCAAGAAAGGAATATTGGACTACTATAAATAGGATCTTTAGATACTTGCGTGTAAATTCATTTTATGCTATCTATTACCAAGGACAATTTGGAGATAGTAATATTGTAAATCTACAAGATTTTATGGATGTTCACTAGGCTGGAGATCTTGATAAAAGAAGATCCATGAGTGCTTATGTGTTCAAACTATTTGTAGGGGAAGTAAGTTGGATGAGTAAAAACTAATCAATGGTTGTTTTAACCACAACAGAGGCAAAGTACATTGCAACAACTCATACCTGTAAAAAAGTAGTGTGGCTATAGAGGTTATATTCAATATTTGGTCTTAAGTAGAAGGTTGTGAGAATTGACAATGGCAATCAAAGTGTAATATTTTTGGCCAACAATCTTGGTTTTCATGATCGATCAAAAAGTATTGATATCAAGTACCATTTTGTAATATAGATGGTTGAAGGGAATCAGGTGATGTTGGAGAAAGTTGATACAAAGAATAATGTTGTCGACTCATTAACAAAGGTTGTACCTACTCAAAAAATTTATTGGTTTAGAAGACCTACGGGTATGGTTGCCCTTGATAACTTATAATGGTAGTTTTTGACCCTTATGGAAAGTATTCAACTAGTGAGAGAATGTTGAAAATGTGTTGAATATTTTCCATGTTATTCTCATCGGGGTTTGGATTAACATATGTTCAGACCCATATGTTTAGACCTATATGTTTAGAACCATATGGGATATTTTGGGTTAATATATTTGAACCCATGGTTTTATGCCATGATATTGTAAAATATGTTCTTGTGCTGTTTTTATTTAAATTGCACTTGTATCAGGGTTTGTACACAATGAAGAGATGAACATTATTGTGTTGGAGATGGTTAAGTTTATACAATAAAGAGATATTATCATGCTGGATTTTTTATTCATAAGGGTTTTTCCAAGTGAAATATTGTGTTACGTGTATATCTGTTTTCTTATTTTTTATTTGATTCTACATTTATTGCTTTTCTAGATTTAGTTTATCAAGGATTTTTGCTCTTCGAAGATGATTTCACTCTAGAATAACCATGGGTTGCATTGGAAGAAGGTGATATAAGTGCAACAAAATAAGGGATGATAAGAAAAGAAAAAGCAGAAAGATAACAAGAAATGATAGAAAAGAAGTAAGAATAATGGAGAGTGGAATGGAAGTGATGGTAGTAGAAGTGGTCAAGATATTGGTTGTTCCAAACTTAGGAGGGGAGCTTTCTTGTTTGCTTTTCTTTCTCCTGGGTGACAACCACTTTGTCAAGCATTGACCCATACTTCTCAAAACCTCTTTTTCTTTTATTGGTCATTTGCCTTACTATTGAGTTAACCATTACTAGTGTTGTTGGTGTAGTAGAGATGACAATATTGTTGGTGAATATTAGTTTTTTGGTACATGCTAATGCACCCCAATGATATCTTTATGGTAAAACTATAAATATGTAATAGATTAGGGTGTGATTCTATAGTTTAGAAGTGTGATTTATATTTTCACTTTATGTAAGTGTTTATGTGTAGGATGTGCACAAGTATCATGTAATTATGTGTGCAAGTGTGAAGAGTGAGAATGTGCACAAATATCATGTAATAGAGTGTGTAGGAGTGTACAATGTGTCATATAGTAAAGTGTGCAAGTGTCATAGAATAAAGTGTACAAATAGAGAGCCAAGAGTCATGTATACAAGTGGCAAGATGAGAAGCCAAAAGATATGAGAGGATTTATCTTATGCATGGAATAGGAAAGTATACATCTCTCGGATGTGTGAGGAGAGCAATAGTCAAGTATTTAAGAGTCATCTTTGTAAGGATATATTATGTAGAAAAAACTCCATGTAAATATCATTAAGGAATATATGTATTTCAAGCATCATACAAAGAAGCTTGTATACAATTTGAGCAATATACTATAAGTCTTTCTTCATGTCATTGCATGAATGATATTGGCCATTTTATTCATATTATTATTATTGTTATGAATATTATGTTCATTATTTTGGTCATTTAATATAGTAATTGCTCTTATATTTGAGACTACTCAAGATCTTGGATATTGGGACCTATGATAATTTGGCTAAAAAGCCAATAATGGTATCAAAGCTACCACTATACTCTATCCTTTCTAGAAGAGTTATATTCAGAGCTACTTTGAGTAGTCTCTAAAGATAGCATCGAAGGAAGTCTTTAGTGTGAATTTAAAAAATTATTTAAATCCAAAATTTTGAGCCATGTGAAGAATACGTAGACCAAATTTTTGGGTATTAAATTATACTCTGACAATATTTGATATTAGCAGTTCAAAAACTAGTAGAGAGAAGAGATAAACAATATTTGATATGAGTGGAAGCATTATAGAAAAGCCCGTAAGACCAACATAAGACCATTAGTTGCACCTACATAAGACCAACCCATATAGCCAACCAAGAGGACGAGTGTGCAATCATAGTAGAGTAGAAGTGCTTGTAAAGGAGAGTGTCATAGATTAGCAATGAATTGAGAAAATAACAACATGTAGCTATTCAAATAGTAGCAAGTTGAAGGAAAGGAAAAGATTAATAGTGTTTGAAGTAAGGAGATAATACACCTTTGAAGGAAGACAAAGCAACAAAGACCTAGGCATTAAATGTTGTAACATTTCCTTGGACTAGCATTGTGTAACACCAATATGAGATGTGTAATTTTCCTAGAGATAAACCTACCATAATGCCTTGAAAAGAGCATAACATCATTGATTGTTGTCTAGCACATGAGCCAAGGTAAAATTTTTGAGCAATATACATTGGCACCTCTATATTTTTGAATATTGGAGTTATAAGGTTTAAAAACCTAATTTTGGTGCATGATTTAATATTTGGAGTTTGATAATATTTAGAAAAAAAAACTTTATTTATTTTTAAAGTATAATTAGAGTGAAAAGGCTTTGACTTCTAAAATAGATTTTTGAAGAAAATTGTTGATTAATAATTAGGAAGTCAAAAGGTTTTCAACTTCAAATAAAAATTTTAAAAATTTGAAAATTTTATATTTGAAATTTTGATTAGAAGAATTTGCAAATTTAATAAATTATTAGGGAGACACAAGGTCTTCTACTTCAAAAGGACTTAGAATTTTTTTTATTATTAAGTTTACAAATTTATTTTTATTTAATAGATTTAGAGAGAAAGATTTCTACTCCAAAAAGAAATTAGAAGTTTAAAAATTTACAAAATTTGATTTTTGCAATTTGAATAGATGATTGAAAATTTGCAGATTAGAAATTTGGGAGTCAAAATCTACTTTAAAAGAATTTTATTATTTAAATTTGAAAATAAACTTTGATATTTTTAAAGAAATGGATAGATGGCAAAGAAATAGAAGAAATTTTCAAAATTTATATAAAGAACCAAATCCCATAAGAGGAAGTTTTCAAAATCAAAGGGTTTATCAAAATCAATTCAAAGGACCAAAAAATGGAAGAAAATTTCAAAAATATGAAGTCAATAAAACTATAAGGAAAGAAAAAAAAACATGTTATACTAATTCAAGAGCTAGTCATCATATGATTGGAAATTTGCACTGGTCTGACTCAATAGAAGTTAGACCTAATATTCCACTTTAAATTGTAGATGATAAGATTTATTCTATTTAAGGATCTAGAAACATTATACCTAGAATGCTATTTTAATATAATGTGCTAGATGATGTTTTATATGTTCTAATATTATCCATTAATCTTATCTTGGTTGCTCAATTAGTTGAGAAAGAAAGAATAGTGGTATTCAAATTCATAAATGGAAGTAGAAAATATGTCATAAGAAAACAAAAGACAATAGAAGCTATGGGTTCTTTCAAATATGGAATATTTGTTGAGGTATATTAAATTATTTGGTACATGCTAATGTAACCCTATTGTACCTTCATGTTAAAATTGTAAATATGTAATAGATTATGGTTGTGTATATAGTTTAGAAGTGTGATTTATATTTCCCGTTTTATGTAAGTGTCAATGTGCAAGAAATGCACAAATATCATGTAGGAGTGCAAGTGTAGATTTAGAGAATGTGCACAAGTTTCTTAGATTAGGGTTGCATGTAGAAGTGTAATATTAATATATATGTGTGCAAGTGTCTTAGAGTCAAGTGTCCATGAAGAGTCTTGTATGCAAGTGGCAAGATGACAAGCCAAATGTCATGAGACTTATCATATGGAGAGCAATAGTCAAATACTTGAAGAGTCATATTACTATGGCTATATTATGGAGACAATACTCCATGAGAATTAAAAAATACAAGTATAATCAAGAAGTAGAATTCTATCTAGAAGAGGTCCAATTTGGAATAAAGCTTGTATACATTTTTGAGAAATTAATATTGTAAGTTTTCTTCATGCATAGTTCATGAATTACATAGGCTATTTACATTCATATTTTAGTATATAAATAAATGTTATTTTTAGTATTATATAAGTCTTGATATACATATTAATTTGCTCATATATTATTATACTTATTATATGATTATTTTGACCTTTAATATTGTGTCTATTTTAAATTGGAACCTATCATATTTTGTGGTAGTAAGGAACACAAATCCAACAGTATTTGCTCTAGATAAAATGGGTTTCTTAGAAGGAATATTAGATCATATTTGTTACTAAAATAGATTAACAATGATTTTTTTTATTTTCCCAAGAGACAAAAAATAGAAAAATGGATCAGAAATAGTTGAAGATTTTCTAGCAAGGACAACAAACAAATATATTGAACAAATAATAGAAGATCAAAGTAAAGAATGCTAGAACAAGAGCATAGGGACAAAAGCAAGAATAAAAAAAATGAATACTAAGGTTTTTAATAACCAAATAATGTAATAAAAAGGGTTTTGGAGAATATTACATTATTTAGTGCATCCTAATGTACCCCCATGGTATCTTTATGGTACAATTGTAAATATGTAATAGATTAGGGTGTGAGTCTATAGTTTAAGAGTGTGATTTATATTTTCTCTTTATGTAAGTGTTTATGTGTAGGATGTGCAGTGTCATGTAATTATGTGTGCAAGTGTGAAGAGTGATAATCAGGGTTATGCATAAAGGGTTGGACTCAAAATATGCTTGTAAAAAAATGGCAAATCCTAATAAAAATCAAGGTGAATCATGGCGAATCCAAAGCAAATCAAATCAATCATCTTCACACCAAAATTTGGGGCATTTGAAGCCCTAAAAAGTAAGGTCATATTTGGGATAAATTTTTACCTATTAAATCACCTTATAACTTCATAAAAACACCACCATTAGATCAAGCTTGAAAAGAGCTTTCCAACGAGTACAAATATACCTATGTTTAGATATATATTATGGCGAATTGACCCTACTATAAAACTTGGTCCTAAAAATTTTAGGCGAATGGGCCGACGTCAAGGGTCCTCATATTTGCAAATTTTCAATTTTGAGAATCCTAATATTCGCCCAATTGGTGAATATTTGCCACTATGCATAACCCTTGTGATAATGTGCATAAGTGTCTTGTAATAAATTAGGGTGTGATTCTATAGTTTAGAAGTGTGATTTATATTTTCACTTTATGTAAGTATTTATGTGTAGGATGTGCACAAGTGTCATGTAATTATGTGTGCAAGTGTGAAGAGTGAGAATGTACACAAGTGTCATGTAATAGAGTGTGTATGAATGTGCAATGGATCATATAGTAAAGTGTGCAAGTGTGCAAATAGGAGTGTGCAAGTGTCATAGAATAAAGTGTGCAAATAGAGAGTCAAGAATCATGTATACAAGTGGAAAGATGAGAAGCCAGAAAATATGAGAGGATTTATCGTATGCATGGAATATGAATGGATTTATCTCTCAAATGTGAGGAGAGCAATAGTCAAGTATTGAAGAGTCATATTTATAAGGCTATATTATGGAGATAAATATCCATGTAAATATTATTGAGGAATATATGTATTTCAAGCATCATACAAAGAAGATTATATACAATTTGAGCAATATATTGTAATGTTTTCTTCATGTTATTGTATGAATGATATTGGCCATTTTATTCATAGTATTGTTATTGTTATGAATGTTATGTTATTTATTTTGGTCATTTAATATAGTAATTGCTCTTATATTTGAGACTACTTAAGATCCTCAATACTGGGACCTATGATAATCTGGCTAAAATTCCAATATTTATCTAGTATGGGTGCTTTATTTGGTCTCTTTGGTATTAATGGGATGACTATAGCTTCACTAATTATCTTGGTCCTCTTGGTACTCTTGGGATGCCTTTGATCTTAGATGGAAGAAAATTGGTCATCAAATAAACCATCTCTAGTTGGTCTTGTCAATGTGCCCATCTTGTATCATTTTTCCATATCAAGATTTTTCTATCATTATATCCTAGCTTTCTCAAGGCCCATAGATTCTAATAGTTCATCTTTACATCTAGTTCAAATTCATCCTTATCCTTAAAATTTAAAGCATTTCACTTGTGTGGATTATTATACCATTGTTGGATTATGTTTTCATAGCCATGATTGCTTCCCATGTTAGTGACGACAAATTTTCTCTTGGATTTTTCTCCTAGATATTGTATCTCTTCTTATGTGTCAAGGTGATCTCTAACTTCCTGGATTTAAGGGTGGTATTGGGTCATAGGATCATTGGTCTCTAAATTTTTCTATCCCCATGTCTCTCAGGTTTGCATCCATAACATGGTGGAATCCACTTAGCTTTAGGGTGATCCTTATTATTTGTTACTTGCATGGGTAGAAGGGGGTTTTATTCTACCCCCCATAGTATTTTATGTCCATGTAATCAAATTTTATCATATATTCTAGGTTGAACTTGTGGTCAAGAATGTATGTCAACAACTTGAAAGACATGAAAATCCATATAGGTGTATAAATGATCTAGTCCTCCCTAAATAGAAACCACTATTTGATCATTATATTGATTTTAGGATTATCATGCCTTATCTGGCAGCCTTGATGCCTCCCCTAAACTTTTCCATGATGATATTGTACACATCATCATAGAAGTGATAGAAGGTATTGTATTATTCTTTGTAGGGTACATATATGCAATCTATAACTAAAAGAGGCTCACCAGTTTTCCCCATCTAATATAGTTGTAAAGTAAAAAAACCAGTCTTTCTTTTAGAAAATAATGAGCCAGACCATATATGAGGTATAGGTAAAATTTATCTCCTCTTTGAATTCTCTTATTTGATTTTCGATTTGGTTTGAAATATATCTAACATAGTCAATAATTTGGGGCAGGTAGGGGTAAGTTTGCACTATGTGCAACAAGAAATTATGCTTCATGTAAATATTTGCATCTATTATCTTTATTAAAACTATAGTGATCCATAACAACACCATATCATCCTCCTTGAATATATCTAACTCCAAAAATATGCTAAAGTTAGCAGGTAGGTTGGACTTCTTTAGGTATATGACTAAGAAGTCTCTCTAGTAGGTGCTTATCCCTTGGTGGTAAAAATAATTTTATGTTTTACAATTGTAATACATCCAAATGGAAGGATCATCTACTATCTTCAACATATTCTATATGTCCCATTTATGATGTAAAATGACTCTTTGTTGTATTAAGGGGATCTAAAGTTGTATCCAGAAGGTCATACCCTTTAGCACATGCCTCAACTAGTTATGGGTAGCTCCACACTTGAGGGACCAAATTTATTGCTAGTATTGATAATTAAAGTTTTCTTATGCTCTAGGGATACATATGTAGGCCCAAGTTAAACCTCCTTAAAACATATTTCCTAATATAACCTATGGAATATTTATATTTCCCCTTCTTAATTTGTCAATAAGGGTCTTTAAATAGTTCTTCAAGTCTCTTAAAAAAAGTGGAGGTATGTCCCTTTCTCTTCCCTTATCTCTTCTTACCTTTGCTCTTTGATGTTTCAACATCTTGTGAAGTATTAGGATGGGTAATGGTGGGGTGCAAGAGGGAAGGGTAACGATGGTGGGTGGAGGAAATATTGGGTTTTCTTTAGGTAATGATGGGCTATCAAAGGTGGAAGTAGTATTTGTGATGGCCAAAAAATATAATGAATGAGTTTTGAGAACTTTAAAAATATTTTATGGAGTTTTGAGTTGGGGAGCAAATTTTTCAACCCAACAAGTGAATTAGTTACAAAATGGAGGAATTTGCTTCTATTAAGAGGTTTAGAAAAAAAATCAATATTATAATAAGGAGAAATTATCTTGAAAAATGACACATGGAAATTATTTTGCTTAGAGGATGGTTTTGATCAAGAAGGAAAGTAAGTGATTTGATTACTGCATTTATTGGTTCAATCAATTTTAATTACTTGGGTGGTTTCCTTTTTCTTGAGTGATTTACTCCTTAAAATAAATGATACTTCAAAAACTACTACAAGGACTTGACCAAGGAAGAATGGGAAAATCACTACAATTTTCCAAGTGGACGACCCTCACAAAGGTTGTAAGGATTTATTAACCTAATAAAAATGGGGAGCCTTATGGGTTCAATACTTAGGTGTATGCAAAATCATGGTCTAACTTGTTTGAATGACCTAACAACAAAGCAAAATGGGGGCTAACTAGTATTTTGGAGAGCAAGGTTGGTGTATTGCTTACAAGTAACTTTGTGCATAAGGAATGAGAGGAGAGACATGGACAAGGGCATTTATATCCCCTATCCTACATGGGATTTAACTACCTATTCCTATCACGAGGGATACTCAAGTGGGCTAGTCAGACTTTCAAGGGTCAATATACCTGTCCAGGAAATCAACTCATGGTGTGTGGTTGTTGTGAATGCATCATTCATCTACCTAGTAATTTTTTTTAATATCACTAGGAGGAAAATGAAAAATTCATCATTGTATGGGGGTGAAAAAATATTTCCATTTAAGATAAAGGAAGAAATAGCAAATGATAAAGTGAGAACATTTGATAAGAAAGGAAATGATAAAAGTGGGAATGAAGGAGGAAGTACTACCTAAAAAATAATAGTTGCAAAAGAATAAAACATATGTACACTATTTAAATTTTTCCTTTTGGCCAAAACTTTTGCTAGATTAAATAGAGGTGCTACCCATTGATGGTATACTTGTAATCTTAAAATTTTGATAGGGCCACTCTATAGAGAGTCAAAGTTTTTGTGTTCTCTTATTTTTTCTAGACCTTCATTCCACTTAAAAATTTATCCATCCTTATAATCCATCTCTATGGCTTTTTTGTCAAACCATATTTTAACTACCTAATGATGTTCCACCATTCTTTTGAACACCTTTTTTTTTTCTTCCACTAGCACCATTAAAGCATGTAACGTTGTCTACATTGGCTTGATGTTAGTATCTTTGAGCTAAAATTATTGTGGTATATGAAGGGTAGGAGTACCAAATTGTTTGGTAACATGACTCCTTGCCAAAAGCTAGCTTATATGATTATGACCTATTAGATGCCATTGATGTCACTCGATCTTCCCACACTTCTAAAAAAAGCTTGGTTTGTCAGTATATTTATGATTCAACAATAATACTACTTAGGATCCTTGTTATGTTCTTATTAGTTGGATCTAGCAATCTATTTCCCTAGGGGTGGTAATTGGAGGATGTTTTGATAATAAACCAATATTACAAATTAAATTTTCATCAGATCAGCCCCCTAAAAGTAGGTGGTATTATCAATGACTATGGAATCTAGGGATCTAAACCTAGTGATGATATCTTTCACTAATTAGACCACCATATTTTTATTGGCTCACTTTACTAGGAACACTTCAACCCACTTTGTGATATAGCTTTTGGTAGTGAGTATCTCCCTATGTCTTATACTTGCCAATGAAATCTAGGTCCCATTGCTAGAAATATTTGGTCATAATCATGGGCTTAAAGGGAATCAAAACTTTCTTTATCTTCCCATTAATATACAATAGGATTTGTGGTTTCTAAACCATTGGAAGTAATAAAAGAAATATGGTGGGCCATAGTATTTGATCATTACAATTTTGTGAGCTATAGTTGGTGTAAAATAATTCCCTCTATCATTATAGTATTATTTGACTAGAGCCTTTGTATTTTCTTCTTTAATGTTCATACCCTTTTATAAACAAGACTACATCAAACCATAAATAATGCATTTCCTTTTGTCTAAATGAAACAAGTTTTTGACTGTCAATCCTTCTAGTACCTATTTAATGACCATGTATTTGTAAATATACCCCATGCATATTTTCCTCTCATATAGTTTGATTTTCCCTACTAGTGTGACTTGATATTTAGAGGTTTTCATTGCCAATTTTTCACACAAGGCTCTTCCTTGGATTAGCTTGGTGGGTTTGATCTCAATATCAAATTCCTAAATCTTGTTAATCTATCCATCTCTATTTTCCACTAATTTTCCATGAAGCATAGTGGATCAAACACCAGGTGCACTATGAAGACTATTTTTTGCTCTGCAACAAATAGTACCTAAATATCTTGAGAGCCTTCATTATAACAAACAATGGTTTTTTAATAAAGGTGTATTTTTTTCATAATTATATAGGACTTGGTTTATAAATGAGATGGGGTGCTCTTCATCCTTATCATATTAGGATGACTACTATATATTTTCTTGTGATAAAAACATGGAGCCTAATATATTTGGAAAAATCTAGGTTGATTATGATTGGGATTTGGTAATGGCATATTTAATGTGTTGAAAGGCCTTCCTGCTTTCATTAGTTTATACTAGGGCAAAATCCTTTTTTAGAATATTGATAATTGGTCTGATCATTTGGCTAAAAGTGGTTATGAATTTGGTAACAAATTGGATTTGACCTAGGAAGTACTAATTTCCTTTCACAAAAGTGAGCATAGGGAGATGGATGGCTCTTATCCTATCTAAGTCTATTTATAAGACTTCCTTTGAAACTACATACCTAACATTTACCTTCCTCAATCATGAAAATTAAAATTTTAGGATTGAGTGATTTATCAAAATCCCTATATTTCTAAAAGACTAATTTTATATTTTTAATGTGCTTACTTTTGTCTTTGGAATACCTAGTTCTAGGAGCTTGTTCTAGCTTAAAGTACCATCTTCATCCAACATGTGTAGCACGTACTTATAGGAAGATTTTGTTTTGTTTTGATTACTTTTCTATATTTGGTCACATTCATCCATTTACAAATAGCCATCTCCTAATAGTTCACATGTCCAATCTCTAGACAATAACATACCAAAGTATGAGGGAAATAAAAAATTATCACTTCTTGTACCAACTTTGGATGCTTAGATATGGTTATAATTAGATCTTTGAGTACTCCCACTATGTTCGCTATAGTGACCTCCATCTGGATTAGATGCCTATTCTTTTTGGT
This sequence comes from Wollemia nobilis, assembly GCA_028583015.1. Lineage (NCBI taxonomy): Eukaryota > Viridiplantae > Streptophyta > Pinopsida > Araucariales > Araucariaceae > Wollemia > Wollemia nobilis. The sequence goes on from JAQPPZ010016370.1 coordinate 8,311,653, forward strand.
TTAGGGTAATAAAAAAAAGGGGTTTTAGTATTTTGGGCTTTAGGGTATTTAATATATGAGCCATATTAACCTAGATGTCACTTGGGTATTTTGTTATCAAGCTTTGTTGTTCAAATACACTAGTTTGAGTAGGCTCTAGTCTTTTATCCTCAAGATAACTCTTTTATTTCTCTTTTAGAACAACTTGGAGTAAATATCACTATCTATGGAAATATAGGACTTCAAACATACTCACCTTGGAAATTATTTTCATCTTTTCTATAATGTTGAATTTGAATCTAACCAAGCTACTATCACAGTGTAGTAAACTTCTTTCTATACTTTATTATGGCTATAGCATGACATTCACTAGTGAGGGAGGGATATTTTAATCATCACTATGACCCTTTTGGAATTTAAATATTTCATTATCACTTATCTTCTCTATGTATTTATTCATTCCTTCTAAATTTCTCTTCTTATCGTTGGGCTCCTTTCTCTTCTTTGCTTGTTTTTCATCATCAAATTGTGTCTTTGCTTGAGCTGTCTATGACATTCCTCTCAAGAACTTTTTTCTTTCCATTTTTCTTATTGCTAGCTACTAGTCTTTTATCCTTCAAGTGTAAGAGTGGATTCCATATATTAACTACTATTGTACCCTTATTTATCTTAGCCTATTTCAAAGTTCTAGGTTGCTCTTTAGGTGTATTCTTATTTTCCATAGTCCCAACCCCTTATTGATTATTGCATATAGCATCATTTTTAAATATGGACTCTTCATATATTTCTACAATGCTAAAGTTGTCGAAGAATTATTAGAATTTGGAAAAATATAATTGACTATTATAGTTGGGGTGTTGGATTTTTAGCTAGATTAGCACAAGTCCTAATGTTTAGGACCAAATATAAGATTAATATTGAGAATTCAATATATATGGTCAATATGAAAGAATGTAACATTCATATAAAATAAAATAATATAAATTAAAATGACCAATTTCATTCATGAAATAACATGAAGAATCCTTACTATAGAATTACTCAAGCTGTATACAAGCTTCTATATTATCAATGCTTGATTATAGTCTTCAATATTAAAACCTAGAGCTTTGTATCCATAATATAACTTTAGAAAGGTGACTCTTGGAATATTTATATATTGCTCTCTTCACATATATGGGAGATGCATATTTTATTATTCTATGCATAAGATAAGCCTCTCATATCTTTTGGCTTCTCTTCTTGCCACTTGTATACCTGAATCTTGATTCTCTATCTACTCTTGCACACTTTAATCTATGACACTTGCACACTCTATTACATGATACATGCACATTCTCACTCCTCACACCTGCACACATAATTACATGACACTTGCACACATACTACACATGAACAAATACATAAATAGGAAATATAAATCACACTCCTAAACTATAGACTCACACCCTTATATATCACATATTTACATTTGTACCATAAAAATACCATGGGGGTACATTAGCATGTACTAACTAATATAATATTCTCCAACATCCTCCAGTTTTACATTATTTAGTTATTGAAAATTTTAGTCTTCAATATTTGATTCTTGTTTTTGTCCTTGTGATATGGTTTTGGCACTACTCGAAATTCCAGTGTTTACTTATTTGTTTGTTCTCTATATTTTTTTTACTACCTTCCTTTTGCTCTTTATGATATTCTTTTGTTTCTTCACTTTGTTATTCTCTGTCTTGGTCTTGACCATGCTTTGTTGTTCCTCAGAGTACTTTCTTATTTCTAAAATATTATTCTCTACTATATCACCTGTATCGTTAGTGCCATCAGGAACTTTTAAATATTTTTTAATCATTTTCATGGCTATCTTTAATTTTATCTTCAACTAGAATTCTTGTTATAAAGGATATTTTTCATTTCCTTATGTGGCCTCTTCAATTTCTTGAACTAAATTTTCATTTTCATTTTCTTCTCTTGATTGTAGTTGTCGTTATTGTCCATATTGATACTGAGGCTGATTTTGCTTTGGTTGGAAATTGTGACAAGGTATATTCTTTTGATTTCCTTGATTCAAGGAATTATATCTACAAAATTTGTAGTATGACTATTTTTCCTGCATATGTGATAAAATCTTTTTTTCCATTTGGACTGAGACTTTGATGATGATGCTACATTATTATTTGTTACATTTTCTTTAGATATCAAAGTATTATTAGTCATTTCTCTTTTACTAAATTATCCACTTCATATTCTTGAAGAACATTAACCAAATCATCAAAGGGTGTTTCCTTATTTAGTACTTGAAGTGAAGTAACTAAATGTTTGTAACTCTCTAGAAGTGCTCTTAATGTTACTTGAACTAGAAATTTATCTTCAAATTTTTCTTCCAAAGTCAACTGTGTAGCCTTTATATCTGTTATTCTTCAAAGAAAGAGTTCTATAACCTTTAATGAATATAACTAAGAGTGCAAATTTAATATGGTTGCTTTGTTCTTCCCTTCAAATATTTTGCATAGTTTTTTCCAAGCTACCGTTGAAGTCTGAGCTTCACTTATGTATGGTAATATTTCATCAATTACCCCAAAAGTAATTAGCACAAGGGCTTTTGCATCACTTCAAATTTTTATATTTTTATTTCATCTTCAATAGGTTTTTTCTTTGTTCCATTCACTATTTCCCAAAGTTTTTCTACAATGAGAATTGACTTCATTTTGTTTTTCCATGATGCAAAATTAGGTCCTTTCAAGAGTTGGGATTCTAAAAGAAATATCTTGCTATTTGACATGATGGAACTCATTAAAAAATTTAGGTTTCAAATTTTATCAATTTCTTTGGAGTAGATAACCTTATATCTCCAAAGTTAAATTCAATCATTTAATCATTCAATCATCAAATTTTTAATATGAAAAAAATTTAATTTTTGCACAAATTCTCTTAGAGTAGAAAACCTTATCTCTTGAAAAGTTAATTAAATATCAATTTTCAAAAATTAAGTTTTTGAAATCAAATTGCAAAAAAGAAATTCAAATATAGATTTTTCAAATTTTAAAAATCTTTTTGGAATTGAATTCCTTTTGACTACCTAATTAATCAATTCTAAATATTCAATTTTTAATTTTTTAAAAATCAAGATAGAAGTCAATATAATATCCTTATCACTCCAAATATCTTAATTCCAAATATATTTTCAACTTTAATTTTCAAAATCTCAAATTTTTTGCATGCATAAAATAAAATATTTTGTAAAGGTTATATATTACCTTTAAACTTGGAACATGCAAAATTTCACGTGGCAATCCTGGACATTGGCAATGAAAGTTGAAAATAGACGTGACCCTCCGATTTCATCAATTTTTAGAACAAACATTGACTCCAACAAGCATTGTTCTTAGGCCTTAGAACTAATCTCTTTTATAGCTCACCTTGTCGCTTTGTATCACCCTTTGCTCTCATATTTGTAGGGGTTATTTTTCTCAAGCCTCATATTACTACTTCAAAATATTCTCTACTCTCTAGTTTGCAAAGATGTTCTCACATAGGTCTCATCTTGTCACATAATATCAACCTCTGGTTCATAAAGGTATTTTTCTCAAGATTCTTGTTTGGACATAGGCACTCAAAATCCGACATCTAGGCTCTCAATATCAATCGCAAAATATTTCAAGTGCTTAGGATTTTTCTAGGTTGTAGTAGCTTCTTATTTATTCACCAATATCCATTGGTGTTATGTGATACATAATATGCTCACCTCCACTTGGGCTCTTCAACAAATATCTTAACCAAGATACTATATTTTTTGCTTTACCTTTTTAATGATTGCTACTTCCAATCTAGATGTGCTCAACATATTTCAACAATAATTTATCTTGGTCTTAGTGCTTTTGAGAGCACTAAATTTATTTTTGATGTCTCCTTATCTTATCTTCAAACTCTTAAAATGGTGTACCTTCTATGACACTTAATAATCTACATTCTTTTGGAATATATATTGCAGTCCCTTCTACTCTAGGTAAAATATTGTTGGAGATTCTACAATTTAGGTAGCTCCTTTGACCTCCCCTTTATCTTTTTTTGATTGAAAATATTATAAAGTCAAAGAATACCCAAAATTTAGCCTATATTTCCTTCACATGGATCCTAAATTTTAATTTACAATAGAGATCTCTTATTTGATGCTAGCTTATATTCACATTGGAATCCTTATCTAATGATAGCTTTCATATATGAATCTTCTAGCAAGATGGATAGAGTGTGGTAGCTTTGATACCACTATTGGATATTTAACTAGATTATCACAAGTTAGAAATTTTAGGATCAAATATAAGATTAATAATTGAGCATTCAATATATATGGCCAATGTTAAAGAACATAACATTCATATAAAATAAAAATAATATGAAGTAAAATGACCAATGTCATTCATGAAATAACATGAAGAAAACTTACAATAGAATTGCTCAAACTGTATACAAGCTTCTATATTATCAATGCTTGAATATGATATTTTATATTAAAACATAAATCTTTGTCTCCTTAATATAACATTAGAAAGGTGGCTCTTAGACTCTTTGTCTATTTCTCTCCTCACATATCCGGGAGATGAATATGTTCCTATTCCATGCAAAAGATAAGACTCTCATATCTTTTGGCTTTTCATATAAACTACAAGATAAGTACCTAAGGAGTAGCAAGGACAAGAAGCTTTATAAAATGAAGAGAATATTGACATGTTAAATATTTTTTTCAATAACAGTTTGGAGATATATGAAATAGTTGTTTTTGAGATGCTTTGCATGTACTTCCAAATTCTCCTACACCACCAATTGATGAGTATGCAAGTACAATTTTGCATCATTAGGTTAGAAGACAAAGGCATAAGAAAAAATCTATTTTTAATTAAATCCATCCAAAGGAAGCTATTACTGAGGCTCAAAATTATAAGAATCCAAAATAGAATGAGAATAATCCCAACAAGCCTTTCAAAAAGCTTACATATGTGTTCTATAATAAGGAAGATCATAAAGTAGAGTTTCATTGAATTCATATCAAGAATATCGAGGAAGAAACAAGAAAATGTATGCTGATGCTACTATCTTCTATGAACAATGTGAGGATGACTTTTATGGAGAAACCTCATAGGCACATGTAGCTATTCATTTAATATATTGGGCAACCACCTCTTTGGATGAGTGGATTACAAATTTAGGGGTAACTAGGCACCTAACAAAGCACAACAATTTTCTATAGGGGTATAATAAATCATATTTAGGGGAGCCTATTGTTATTACTCTTCATTATAGGTTGTAGGATATGGAGAAATCAACACTAGATATTTTTTGATAAGGTTCTTCATATTTCTAATGTTAGCCCTAATATCTTGTTTATTTATCATATAAATAATAAATACAAGGTAGAATTATGGCCTAATTAATGGGTTATTAAGGATATAGATAGTGGGTTTAAAAATTTTGCTTTTGTCTATTGTGATGAGTTTAACCAAATTTATAAGTTGGGAGAAATGCCATCCTCTTTTGTTTCCTCTTCTAAAAGAGAAACTTTATTTATATGGTTGCACATGTAGATAATAAAATCTAGAATTGGAATCATAGGCTTGGGCATCTCAACATGGATCATTGAGACACGAGTTGCCATCATATGGCCAATGGACATCCACACATATCTCCTCTATGTGGTGCATGTGAAGGATGTATTCTAGATAAATATTGTAGGGAGAATTTTCCAAAATGTATTACAAGATGGGCCTCTCATCCCTTGGAGATTATACATAATGATATTTTTGGACTTATGGATATACTATATCTTTAAAAAAATAGGTACTTTGTTTATGATTTTTCTATATGAGTAGTTGTATACTATTCACACTAATGATGAGGTCTTTGAGAAATTCAAGAACATTAATTCCCTTGTTGAGAATCAACTAGATAGAAAAATCAAATATCTTGGGATAAATGGAGGAGGTAAATACATAAATCATGTTTTTCATGATTTTATAGCTTCTCATGGGATGGCATATTAGATTATTGTTCACTATACTACTAAGCAAAATGGTATGGCTGAATGGAAAAATAGGGTGATCATGGAGATGGTATGATGTACGATTCATGCCAAGGGGATGGAGCATAATTTCTAGGATGAGGCCATCACTTATGTAGCATATATCATCAATAGGATTCCCACCAAGGTTTTTCAAGGCATCATACATCTTGAGAGGTTAATAAGAGATAAGCTTGATGTGTCTCAATTCTATATCTTTATGTCTTCAACATGGGCTCACATACCCAAGGATATTTCAAAGAAAGAGGTATCAAAGAGTCATAGGTGTATATTTATGGGGAATTTAGATACCTCAAAGGTATATCACATTTATGACCCTTACAGGTATGATATTTTGATTTAGAGAGATGTTATTTTTTATGAGGTCTTTTCAGGTATCTCTTCCAATCCACCACTTGAGCTTTTGGTAGATGAGTCTTCTAATCCTTTAACTATTTTATTTTTAATTGATTCTTCAAAGATTCTAGTTGGATTTATTCCCATTAGAACGTTTTTCTTATCTTTATTTTTGAGTATAGGTCCTTTACCTATTAGTTTGACCCCATCAAGGGTAGGACCACCAATAACACCTTATTTTCAAGATTCAAGGTATGTTGAGTAGGACACATCAAACTAGAGTGCTTTAGGTTTGTATGATAAGGTGTGTGGTAATTTGAGTTGGTTTATCTTGATTTATTTTTTTATTTTACTTTTTTACAGAGTGCACATGACTCTTTAGTTCATCCAAAAACCAAATGGGTTAAGACGCTTCTAAAATATACTCAACCAATTTTGTCTAAAGAGTGACATTAGAAATCTTCTTCTTGAGCTTTGCTCTTCAAGGATGTTGATTTTTAGGATTCTCTTCCAATTATTAGGTTAAGAGTTAGTTAGTATGGAAGATGCTATATTTATAGAATATGAGTCTCTAATAAAGAATATGATTTTGGAGCTAGTTCCTCTTCAAGAAGCAAATAATGGAGCTTGTTGTAAATGGGTATATAGGACCAAGTATACTTTGTATGGTCCAATGGAGAAGCACAAGGAATGCCTTGTTGCTAAATTATTCTCTCAACAGGATGAAGTGGACTATTTAAACGTATTTTCACCTATGGTGAGAATGGACTCCATTAGGATGATCCTCTCTATTGTTGCCTCATATGAATGAAAGATTCACTAGATGGTTGTGAAGAGTGCCTTTTTACATAGAGATATTTATATGGAGATCTACATGCATTAGACCCCTATATTTGATCTTGAGATCCCTACTCCTTTGGTTTGTCATATAACTAGGTCTTTGTATGGACATAAGTACCCCCAACATACACATGGTATAAGAAGATTTCTTCTTTCTTCTTTAGTTGTGGATTTCATGATGTGAGGTCAAACATGATGTTTACATCAAACATTAAGATAAGAAGAATTTGTTATTATTTTGCATGTTGATGATCTTCTCATCACTCATAGGTCTCCCAATTTAATACAGGATATAAAGTCATGACTTTGTTCCACTTTTGAGATGATAAATTTGGGACTTTTGCATTATTTTTTAGAGATTTAGATTGATTAGATATTTTCTCACACCATTTCACAACCTAGGTATGATTTGGATCTTCTTTAGCATTTTAGGAAGGAATATTGAAAGTTTGCTTGAACTCCCTTTGCTTCAAGCTTGAAGTTGAGGGATGATTGTACCACATCTTTTATGGATACTATGTTTTATCAATATCTTGTAGGTGGACTTCTATATCAAACTAGACTTTATATGGATTTTGTTATCAATTATTATTCTAGGTACATCCAGGCACCCCAAGAGAGTCAGTAGATAGTGGCTAAGAGGATTCTTAGATACATCTAATGGACTTATCAATTGGGTATTCACTAATTTGTTACCTCCAATTTTGATAGGATTTTTAGATGTTGATTGGTATAGTAATTGGGATAAGCAATGGTCTCCCATAGACATTGTATTCTATTTGGGATATAGATCTATTTCTTAGTGTTTCAAATGCCAATTCATCATATCCTAGTATTCTATAGAAGCTAAATATTGTGCTACCAATGAGGCAACTATGCATATTTGATGGATGCTAATGATTTTAGATGAAATTGGATTTTCTATATTTTCTAGTTACTCTTTGGTGTGATAATCAAAACACCATCAAACTTGTTTGTAATCTAGTGTTTCATTAGTAGATAAAGCACATAAATATTTGGATGCACTTTTTGAGATGGATTCATGCACATGGGATGCTTGATCTAGTTTTTGTGCCATCATTAAAGTAGACAACAGGTTTCCTAACCAAGATTATGACCAAGGTCACTTTTATGTGCATATGGGAGCTACTTGGGTTATGAAAATTTCCCTTAAGGGGGAATGACAATTAAGGGTCTCTCTCCATATATCTTGTTCATATTAAGGGGAGATATTAGATGTGGTGGTTAAGATTCTCTTGAGGCCATGATCAAATTTTTCATTATACTATCCATATTAGCCCTATGGGCCCTTGTAAACATTGATAACAAAAATTTAAATATATTTTTTTAAATTCCTAAAGGTGGATCTCACAAACTTGTCCAAAAGGTAACTTGTATTTGGATACAAATACCCCATCATACCATCCATTTTATTATCTATTGGAGAGTGATTCTATTATTTTATAGTGATATTACTTGGTGTCTAAAGAGATCCCCATATACTATGTTCTTTTTTCTTTTCATGTATTTTTTTAGCAATACTAGGTAACATGTTGATCCCATTTGTTTATGGAAATTATTCTGAAATCTAGAAATTTACCTAGAATAAACTTGACCTCCTCTACTCCCTTGGTTTTATAAATTTTTCCAATATCTTCCTTTACACCTTTAATTCCTTTTGAATTTGAACTTGTCTATTGTACTTCCTCATCCCTTGTATCCTTCTATGTTTCTTCTAATCGTTGATCTGAGTGAACTATAATGGCCTTTGTCATTTGATGCTGCAAATAAAATTTCTTTATATTTTTTGGTAGATTAAAATATCCTTGATCTAATCCAACTTCTAATTTAATATGATCTAATTTTATCTTGAATTTTATCTCATGATCAAAATTTTATGTATCTTTCTCCAATGTTTTCACTTTGAAATCTCTTGCTATGTGACCAATATTATAACATTTGTGGCATTGGAATGCAATTTTTTCATAATCTAGTTGTTCATCCAATTCTCTTGATTAATATATAATCATAATGGATTGTGACAAATGTTTTGAAAAATAAATAGCAACACATATCCAAGTATAGACAACATGATTTCACTCCTTAGTAGTTGGTCCTTCCTAGGTGAACTCCCTTATAGCATTAGTAATGTTGTTTAAAACATCCTTATTGATAAGTCGATATGGAAGTCCCAAAAGACTAACCCACAATGAAATGTTTTTAATAGTTTTTGCTTCAACAAAAAAATTCTCATTTCATGGTCTTAAATGTAGGGCATCTCTCTCCCTAATTCATAAGCCACCACCCATAATTTTTATCTTTGATTTTTTAACTAAAAAAGACGATGAGGAAAAAGCATTTAGAAACAAAAGTCATGGAGTAATTTGAATTCAATCCTCACTTCCAATTGAACTAATTTTGAATCTACAAAAAATTTGGCTAGTATCTATGGAACTTAGATATTAACCCTCTACTTTTAAGAACCATTATATCATGCTCGATCATCTTATCCTTTTCAATCACTTTTGGTGTGATCTATGATGCTTGGATAAAAATAATCATTTATTTGTTCTTCCTATTATATCAAACTTGGTTACCTTACTTCTACCTAGGGCATCCTCATTTCTTATTAGCTATTTCAAATATAACTTTCCTTCTATGATACCTAGGTTTTCCTCGTGTCAATCCTTTATTCTTTGAATTTTACCAAATATTTGAAGGAAAAAATGGGAAGCTTGCTTCTTACTCACAATTGCTTTCTATTTGCACATCTCCTTGATATTTTCCAATGATCTAAACCAAGAAAAATGTGAGGCTCACTCTTAGCTTGCACTCACTCTTGGAAAACCATGATTTTACCTCTAGAAATAATTAGAGGATTTTGGAAGGCATTGGTTGTTTGATTTCATTGTTTAATGCCCTTCTAAAATTAGGAATTCCAAGATAGTGTAAGACACTATATTTATGGTTACTTCATGGGGCACAAAGCTTTATTAGTGAGAGATATCAGATCCTGGATTTATCCTTGGATATAAAGTCTATAAAATTATAATCCCTATTATAAATCTACAAAATTTATGTTCTCCTTAATCTCGTCTTTTGTGGTAGCAACCAAAAAACTTCTATATTTTTCATTGTTTGGAATTGAAGGGATGCCACATCCTCAACTTCTCTCATAATAATGTAGAACTTTGAATAGAAGGTTCAAGGTTAAATTCAATGGAATAGAGTTATACACTATACTTTAGTAACCAAAGATAAACATATATTAAATAAATATACTCTAAGTGTATCTGAGTATTTGTGTTAATCAAGCTTGTGATAAAATAAATAAATAAATATCCTCTTCGTTGTGAAGTGTAGTAGTAGAATATGACTTTGGGTTCTCATCCAAAAAACCCAAATTCAAATTCAAACCAAAACGAAATGCATGTGAATATGTTTAATATATCCTTTGTATAAATATTACTAATCCAACCTGCCTAATCATATCATCCTCAATACCCATGTCACTGTGCCCCTGAACCCCTACCTCCTTCTCAGTGTCCATGTTACCCAAGAATTCTACCACTTTATTTAGATCTCTACTCACATAAAATGGAATCACATCATCTAATTCCCTCTACAATTCCTTAATTTGAGTGACAAGAATCCTCAACCTCCATGTCTTCAAATCAAAGTTCCTCATGCAATCTAGATCTTCAACCATTATTTAAGAATCGAATTCTAGAATTATCCTCTTGTAACCTCATTTTACTACCCAAATAGAAGCAGATTTGATAGCTAAGACTTTTGCTTAATTGTTTGTGGCCCTTCCAAAGTCTTTTAGTTCCCAATAGAGCACTGTTCCAACATAATTATGGTAAACCACTCCAATTCCATCTCTACCCGGATTTCCTTTTACAGCTCCATAAGTATTAATTTTAATCCAACCATGTGGGTGTGGTTTCCAACTAGCTCTGTCCTACCCCTCTTGCACTTCAAATTCCTTCTCCATTGTCCCTATAACAACCTGATTTTCCTATTTAGCATACACTGCCATAGTTTATGTGACTTTTCTCCAAATGACCTGCCAAACTCCATCTAAAGATGAAAAGGTTTCTCTAAATATTATGGCATTTATCTCCAACCACACTTTCCACCAAATAAATTTTAATCCAAGATCCCAACCAATACAAAGATATTTAGATTTAAATCTACCTCTCTTCCATATTTCCCAAATATTAATTCGATTCAAATCACCATAACTCAAATTTAATAATATAAAAACCATCTCTCCTAGATCTGGCGTGTGAATGGAAACTCAAGCATCAAGTGATCAGTTGTTTCCTCACTCTTGTAGCATAAAACACATTGATATGGATCAATTATTTCCATACATATGAGATTATCAAATGTAAGAATTCCATTATGCATAAACTGCCAGCCAAAAAAGTTTACTTTCGGCCAACCCTTAGACTGCCAAATATTTCTCCAATCCTCAACCTGATATGCATGGGAAGGAGGCTCTAGAAGGATCTTATCATATCGATCCTTCATTGTGTATACACCAAGGCTACCATAGCCCCAAGATAATTCATCCCCCTCATCTCTACTTGTGAGAAATATTTATACCAAAAATTTAGTCATGATGGGTGTCAAATCCGGAGGGATTGAAATTGGCCACTCATCCAACTTCTTAAACTACTTAAAATTATAATCCCCAACTAACTAGTGTTGAAATAAATTTCAATTTGGATCCAACCCTTGGTTTCCATGGCTATTTTTATTGGTTGCATTTTAGGGAATTCAACAATGATAGGTGGGTATTGATCCCATGAATCTGTCCAAAATCATGCCTTCTCCCCTCTCCCCACTTTCCAAAATAATCCATATTTCACTACCTGAGATCCTAACTTAAGAGCTTGACATACTAAGGATCCATTACCATCCAAAGGTAAATGACCCACCTCATATGGGTTTACTTGTCCCAAATATTTACTAGTTAAAATTCTACTGAATAAAGAAGTTGGTTGGGAAATCCACCTCTAGTAAAGCTTTCTAGCCAAAGATTTATTATTTAAATTTGATCTTCTTAGTCCCAAAAATCCTTTTACCTTGGTTTGGATTACTTTATCCCAACCTACTAAGGTCCATTTCCTCTCTCCTTTAACTCCTTCCCATAAAAATTCTCTAGCCATATTGTCAAACTCTTTCCATATGGTATGTGGGGCAACAAGGAAAGAAAATTTATAAATTGGCATGGCCTAAATGAATGAATGTAAAAAATTTAATTTACCCTCATAGCTTAACCATTTGTGAGACCAATGATTAATTATTTTCTTGATACAATTCAAAATCCTCTAGATATCTATTTTTAGTTTTTTAAAATGCAAAGGGACCCCCAAGTATACCACTGGGAGAGAAGTCCTTGTGAATCCCAAGATCTCTAAATTTTTGTCTTGAAGCCTTTGATCAAGATTGAAAAAAACCACTTTGGTTTTTTTATCATTGATGACTTGGTTTGTAGCCCTAAGGTAGACATTAAGTGTATCTCTAATCATTCTTACTTCCCTGAAGTTGGCCACTCCCACCATTACTGTGTCATCCACAAACTATAGGTGAGTCAAAACTTCCTCACCCACCTTGATACCTGTTAGAAAACCTTGTTGTCTTCTCCTCAAGATGAGTCTACCCAAGCCTTCAACCAATATGAGAAAAATATAAGGGGAACAAGGATCTCCTTGACAAAGTCCTCGAGTAGCTCCAAATTATTGTGAGGGAAGAACCTTGATTAACAATGAGTATGTCAGAGTAGAAACATAGCTCATGACCCATTCTATCCAATCCTGATAGAAACCAAAGGTTGCCATCATCTTTGACAAGAAGCTCCACTCCACCCTATCATAAGCTTTTGACATATCCAATTTTATGAACATTCCTCTGTTACCATATGTTTGCATTGAATGGATTGCCTCCTGAGCTAGAACCACACCATCCAAGATATGCCTACCCTCTACAAAACCCCCTTGCTATGAGGAGATAATGCTATGTAGAAGAGGTTTTAGCCATTCTGCCATTACCTTTGTGATTATTTTATATTTGACATTGCATAAAGCAATAGGTCTATAATCTAAATATGCACCCCCTCCTCCCCTTTTGTAATTAAGGAAATAAAAGTATGATTTAATGCTTTAAGAATTATTTTACTACCTTTGGACTCCTCTATAACAACCATTACATCCTCCTCCAAGTTGTCCCAGAAGGCCTGAAAAAACTCAATTGGAAAGCCATTTGGACTTGGTGTTTTTCCAATGCCCATTCCAAAGACTACATTATTTAGTTCCTCTCTATCAATGGGTTTAAGTAGGGCCTAATTTTCTTATTCAAAGATAATAGAGGATATGACAATAAGAACTTATTTTTGAGACTCTTCATATTGCACCATACTTTTCTTAAATAATTTAGAAAAATAATCCATTGAATGGAAATGCATACCTGGAATTGTATCAAAGGAGTGTACATTCTCATATTGAAGAGCTTCCATGTTGTTCGTCTGTATCCTAGCACAGGCAGTATGATGGAAAAATTTAGTATTTTTATCACCTTCTAATAACCAAGTGGTTCTTGCTCTCTGTTTCCAATAGGTCTCCATTTGGTTGTCAATGTCCTCAACTTCTTTACGCAATGCATCATCCACTTTTTTGAGCTGCTCTGTAATTGTTCCTTACCTAAAGTGTTTTTGAACCTCATCCCATCCAACCACCAATGGAGCTCTTTGGACCTAGAAGTATGTCTTGTTAGCTTGCCTCCATTGTTTCAGTTGATCTTTGACATAATGAAGTTGTTTGTGGAATTTAAACATTGTTGTCCCATATGTTGGGCGGCCTTCTTCCCACCACTATGGAATTTTATTTTGAAGTTCCTCTTTTTGTAACCAAAAGTTTTCAAATTTAAATGGTTTGTGATGCTGCACTGTCTTGATCCCCCTTTCCAAAAAAATGAGAAAGTGATATGAAATTGGACCCTCTAAAATCTGAAATTTTATATTCCATTTTATAAATGCCTCCTTTGAAACCAAAAAATGATCTAACTTCATCTTCCTGCTATGTGGCTTCCTCCTCTTATTAGTCCAAGTATAGTTGGTTCTAGGGCATTTAATATCCACCAAGTGTAATGTTTGGACTTGGGTAATCATAAGTCGATCCCTTAGGTCCAAAATTGGGGTTCCCCCTTCCTAATATCTAGAGGATAATTTAGCATTAAAATACCCAAAAATAATCCAGTCTAACTCTTCCCTTGAGACTCTCATGTTATGCACAACTTTCCATTGATGCATCTAACCATCTAGGTTTTAAGACCCATAAAAAATTATGATTAGAACATGTTCAATTGTGACATTGTTCCTAAAATATGATGTGAGGACATCCCTCCACTATATGTTTTCTATTGCAGTCCATTCAAGAGAGTTCCAAAAAGTAACTATCCCCCTGAGGCCCCTTGGGCAGCTACTTCCATATGACCAGCACCCATCCAAATTCTATTTAATATTTTACACATAAGATCCAATGATATTTTTGTCTCTTGGATAAGCAAAAATCTATTTTACATTTTCTAAGAGTCTTCGAACAACAGATTGATGGGTTCTACTATTTAAATCCTTAACATTCCATGATTTTATAATCATTGGTTAGCTTGAGAGTAGTAAGAATCTATTGGTCTCACCGATCCTCCAGTGATCAGTTTATCTCCTTGAACTGTTATCAATTCCTTATTTGATTTTCTACCCACTCCTTGAGAGCTACTATTTTTTGATCTCTTTTTCACTTGATTTATCCCTAGAGTTGGCATTTCTTTGTTCTTTTTTGCTATGCCCATGATGACATCCTTAATTATCGATTGCTCTTGGTTATGCACTATCAATGCCCCTACAATCTCTGACTACGGTAACTCACTGCACTCAATTACCTGCTCTATGATGGGAGGATGTAAGAGAGGGGCTTGAACATGGTTGCTTCTTTATTGATTGTTGACTTACCCTCCTTAGGAAGATTTAACATTCCCAAAGGAGCCTCCATTTTTATGTTCATATTATTTGGGCAAGATCTGTCCAAATGCCCATATTTATGGTAAACTCTGCATCTGAAGGGCAATGCCTCATAATCCAGTTGTTGAATCCAAGATAGTACTACAAGTTCAAGTTCCACCTCTGCCAACAAAAGGCTGGCTAAGATCCATTTCCACACATAATCTTGCATAAATAGTTGTGTTTCCTTCCCCTGTGTCTTTGGAAACACCCAAATGTATTCCAAGGGAATTGATGATAATTTCTAATACCTGCTCACTCCAAAAATCCATTGGAAGTGCATACAAACGGATCCAAACCGGGATAGCAGTGGGTTCAATTCGAGGATCAAATCCCACTCTCCAGGGTTGAACAAATAATCTTGTCTAACCATGATTCCTCTTTTTTGATTCGAAAGCCCTATTTCTATCGGCAAGTGAAGAAAAACTAACAATAAAATATCCATTGCTAATAAACCACAAATAATACTCACCAAGAGGCTCCCAGTTTTTTGGACCCAGGAATGTAAAAAATTTAGGGTAGGGTGAATACCCATGAATTTACAGATCAAATCATGATTGGATCTATATAAAACTATTTCTTCGACCATCCTTTGCTCAATGACAATCTTTGGCCTTGATTCTGATTGTGGCAAGCATCCATTAACTCTTTGAGATGTTGATTTATTTCCAACAGCTGTAAAGAGAATTTTTAATGCAACTTTTTGTGCTTCTTTAGTCTTTTATGGAGATTTATCCTCTAACAAATCTGTAAAATAAATATGTCTCTCTAAAGGAGGATCTGGAGGTGTCCCCATTAGGCCCCTCCTGAGGCAATAATATTCTCTTCAAATCCATAGTAACTAGAAATCTCTTCAGCTACCCAATTGATGCCCTCGTTAATATAATCAAATTTAAGAGAAAACATCTGGCATAAAATATAAGCAACACAAAACCTTTTAGAACCCAAACTTCCATTTCACTAAAAATGTCAAAATTATCTAATTAAAAGTCTTTCAAATAATATATATATATATATATATTAAGTGTACGTTTTCGTGGGCTGCACTCTTTCCGCACTTAACCTTTGAATTTAAAACCTTTATATTTTAAAGTCTACGTAAATCGCCTATGCAGATTTTTTTGATTGATGTTATTGTGAGTGGGTAATTTATATTTAATGGGCTGAAAATAGTGAGTGGTTAAATTTATAATGGATTTTTTTTTAAAAATTATTTTATAATAATATGATTTTAAATTTTAAATTTTAGCTACTCATTCATCTTTTGATTATGTACATTACAATATTTTATAAAAATAAATAAAATTTTGAATAAATTTTATGGTAAGATTTTAAAACTTCAAATAAAAAAATCAAAATTAAATTTTATATAATAAAGTTTTATATTATAATTTAAATAAAAAATAAATATATATTAAATATACATCATATTTTATAAAAAATAAAATTATTTTCAATCAAAAGAATTAAATTTAAGAAACCTAAGTTCAAACTGGGGTACAAGGGGATCGGAACTAACTCCCTAGTAAAAACTTGTGTTTTTTACTCAAAATTTTGTCTTGAGATGGATACCATAGTGGTAAGTTTTTAGGTTTTTATCTAATAAACTCAAGTTCAAACTTTCATATGAGGGGACCAAGATCCCTTATAAAAACCTATGCTTTTTAATTGAAATTTTTGTTCTAAAACTTGTGTTTTTAACTCAAAACGTAGTGGTTTGTCTGTGAGTTTTCATTGAGGAGACCTAAATTCAAACCCTGATACCATGCGACCGAAACACCTAATAAAAACCCTCATTTTTTTCTCAATTTTTTTTATTTGGTTAGTGTGAGAAACCCCTACGACCAACGCATAGGGCTGAGCAGGCTCCCCCAACCATGACCCCTCCTAAAGCCGAGAGCTATGACATTAAATTATCCTGTTAGATTTTAACTAAAAAATTTTGGCATACAATAGTGGTTTATCTTTGGGTTTTCATTGAGGAGACCTAAATTCAAACCCTGATACCATGGGACCGAAACATTGATAAAAATCCTCATTTTTTAATGAATATTTTTTTTATTTGGTTAGTTTGAGAAACCCCAATGACCAACGCACAGGGCTGAGCAGGATCCTCCCAACCATGACCCCTCCTAAAGTCGAGAGCTATGAAATTAACTCAACCTGTTAGATTTCTTAAATTCCTCAATTTAAAAAAAAAACAAGATTCAAATCTTGCCAAATAATACAAGCTTAAATAACCAACTTATTATATAAAAATATTCATGTTATGTTAAAATTGCTTTACCTTTAATATTTGTGGGAGCATCGCTTGATGGTGGTGAGTGTGGAGTTCTCCCCATGTGTGTTTTTCGTTGGTTGTTTTCCCTTGTTGGCCCCATGTTAATTCTAGGGTTCATTATTTTGCTCCTCCTGCATTACCCAGTCTCATATTTTTTCAAATAAAAAATTCTAAAAATACCTTGAGCAACACTACAAGAGTATTGATCCATTATCCCACATGTATCCCATGATAACCCTCGTAGTGGTATATAAAGCACAACATCCACATAGAGATTTGCAAATCGGGAAGTAGGATTTTGGGTGAAATACCCAAGTGGAAGTAGGTGAACCATGACCCAGCCCCTCAAACAAGAGAATCATGGCCCAACCATATGCTCCATCCTCTATCGTGGGAGCATCGATTGATGGTGGTGAGTGTGGAGTTCTCCCCATGTGTGGTTTTCGTTGGCTATTTTTCCTCGTGGACCCCATGTTAATTCTAGGGTCCATTATTTTGCTCCTCTCATACTGCCCAGTCTCATAATTTCTCAAATAAAAAATTCTAAAAATACCTTGAGCAACGCTGTGAGAGTCTTAAGCCATTATCCCACATGTATCCCATGATGGCCCTCATGGTGGTATATAGAGCACAACCCCCAAATAAAGCTTTTCAAATATAGAAGCAGGATTTTGAGTGAAATACCCAAGTGGAAGTAGGTGAACCATGATCCAGCCCCTCAAACGAGTGAATCATGGCCCAACCATATGGTCCATCCTCTCTCGTGGGAGCATTGCTTGATGATGATGAGTGTGGAGTTATCCCCATGTGTGGTTTCCTTTGGATGTTTTCCCTTGTGGGTCCCATGTTAATTCTAGGGTCCATTATTTTGCTCCTCTCGTACTGCCCAGTCTTATAATTTCTCAAATATTTTTTTTTTAAAATACCTTGAGCAATGTTGTGAGAGTCTTGAGTCATTATCCCACATGTATCCCATGATGGCCCTAATGGTGGTATATAAAGCACAACACCCACATAAAGCTTTGCAAATCGGAAAGTAGAATTTTGGGTGAAATGCCCAAGTGGAAGTAGGTGAACCATGACCCAACCCCTCAAATGAGTGAATCATGGCCCAACCATATGCTTCATCCTCTCCTATGGGAGCATCACTTGATGGTGGTGAGTGTGGAGTTCTCCCCATGTGTGGTTTTTGTTGGTTGTTTTTCCTCGTGGGCCCCATGTTAATTTTAGGGTCCATTATTTCACTCCTTTCGTACTACCCAGTCTCATAATTTTTTAAATAAAAATTTCTAAAAATACCTTGAGCAACATCGCGAGAGTCTTGATCCATTATCCCACATGTATCCAATGATGGCCCTCATGGTGGTATATAAAGCACAACACCCATATAAAGCTTTGCAAATCAAGAAGCAGGCTTTTGGGTGAAATGCCCAAATGGAAGTAGGTGAACCATGACCCATTCCCTCAAACGAGTGAATCATGGACCAACCATGTGTTACATCCTCTCCCGTGGGAGTATCGCTTGATGGTGATGAGTGTGGAGTTCTCCCCATGTGTGGTTTCCTTTGGTTGTTTTCCCTCATGGGCCTCATGTTAATTCTAGGGTCCATTATTTCACTCCTCCCATACTGCCCAATCTCATAATTTATCAAATAAAAAATTCTAAAAATACATTGAGCAATGCTGCGAGAGTCTTGACACATTATCCCACATGTATCCCATGATGGCCCTCATGGTGGTATATAAAGCACAACACCCACATTAACCTTTGCAAATCGAAAAGCAAGATTTTGGATAAAATGCCCAAGTGAAAGTAGGTGAACCATGACCCAACCCCTCAAAAGAGTGAATCATGGCCCAACCATATGCTCCATCCTCTCCCGTGGGAGCATCACTTGCTTGGTGGTGAGTGTGGAGTTCTCCCCATGTGTGGTTTTCATTGGCTGTTTTTCCTCGTGGGCCCCATGTTAATTCTAGGGTCCATTATTTCACTTCTCTCGTACTACCCAGTCTCATAATTTCTCAAATAAAAAATTCTAAAACTACCTTGAGCAATGCTACGAGAATTTTGAGCCATTATCCCACATGTTTTCGACGAATGCCCAAGTGGAAGTAGGTGAACCATGACACAACCCCTCAAACAAGCAAATCATGGCCCAACCATATGCTCTATCCTTTCTTGTGGGAGCATCTCTTGATGGTGGTGAGTATGGAGTTTCCCCATGTGTGGTTTCCATTGGTTGTTTTCCCTCGTGGGCCCCATGTTAATTCTAGGGTCCATTATTTCGCTCTTCCTGTACTGCCCAGTCTTATAATTTATCAAATAAAAAATTCTAAAATTACCTTGAGCAAAGTTGCGAGAGTCTTGACACATTATCCCACATGTATCCCACGATGGCCCTCATGGTGGTATATAAAGCACAACACCCACATTAAGCTTTGCAAATTGGAAAGCAAGCTTTTGGGTGAAATGCCCAAGTGGAAGTAGGTGAACCATGACCCAAACCCTCAAAAGAGTGAATCATGGCCTAACCATATGCTCCATCCTCTCCCGTGGGAGCATCACTTGATGGTGGTGAGTGTGGAGTTCTCTCCATGTGTGGTTTTCGTTGGTTATTTTCCCTCGTGTGTCCCATGTTAATTCTAGGGTCCATTATTTCACTTCTCTCATACTGCCCAGTCTCATAATTTATCAAATAAAAAATTCTAAAAATACCTTGAGCAACACTATGAGAGTCTTGAGCCATTATCCCACATGTATCCCATGGAATTCCCAAGTGGAAGTAGGTGAACCATGACCCAGCCCCTCAAATGAACAAATCATGGCCCAACCATATGCTCCATCCTCTCTCATGGGATCATCGCTTGATGGTGGTGAGTGTGGAGTTTTCCCCATGTGTGGCTTCCATTGGTTGTTTTCCCTCGTGTACCCCATGTTAATTCTAGGGTCCATTATTTCGCTCCTCTCGTACTGCCCAATCTCATAATTTATCAAATAAAAAATTCTAAAAATACCTTGAGCAACACTACGAGAGTCTTGAGCCATTATCCCACATGTATCCCATGATGACCCTCATGGTGGTATATAAAGCACAACACCCACATAGAGCTTTACAAATCGAGAAATAGGATTTTGGGTGAAATACCCAAGTGGAAGTAGGTGAACCATGACCCAACCCCTCAAATGAGTGAATCATGGCCCAACCATATGCTCCATCCTCTCTCGTGGGAGCATCACTTGATGGTAGTGAGTGTGGAGTTATCCCCATGTGTGGTTTCCATTGGTTGTTTTCCCTCGTGGGCCCCATGTTAATTCTAGGGTCCATTATTTTGCTCCTCCCATACTGCCCAGTCTCATAATTTCTCAAATAAAAAATTCTAAAAATACTTTGAGCAACGCTGTGAGAGTCTTGACCCATTATCCCACATGTATTCAATGATGGTCCTCATGGTGGTATATAAAGCACAACATCCACATACAAATTTGCAAATTGAAAAGTAGGCTTTTGAGTGAAATACCCAAGTGGAAGTAGGTGAACCATGATCCAGCCCCTCATACGAGCGAATCATGGGCCAACCATATGCTCCATCCTCTCCCGTGGGAGCATCTCTTGATGATGATGAGTGTGGAGTTCTCCCCATGTGTGGTTTTCGTTGGATGTTTTCCCTCGTGGATCCCATGTTAATTCTAGGGTCCATTATTTCACTCCTCTTGTACTACCCAGTATTATAATTTTTTAAATATAAAATTCTAAAAATACCTTTAGCAACGCTGTGAGAATCTTGAGCCATTATCCCACATGTATCCCATGATGTCCCTAATGGTGGTATATAAATCACAACACCCACATAAAGCTTTGCAAACCAAAAAGTAAAATTTTGGTATAAATTCCCAAGTGGAAGTAGGTTAACCATGACCCAGCCCCTCAAATGAGTGAATCATTGCCCAATCATATGCTTCATCCTCTCCCGTGGGAGCATCGCTTAATGGTGGTGAGTGTGGAGTTCTCCCCATGTGTGGTTTTCATTGGCTATTTTCCCTCGTGGACCCCATGTTAATTCTAGGGTCCATTATTTCCCTCCTTCTATACTACCCAGTCTCATTGTTTCTCAAATAAAAATTTCTAAAAATACATTGAGAAACACTGCAATATTCTTGATCCATTATCCCACATGTATATCACGATGGCCCTCATGGTGGTATATAAATCACAACACCCACATAAATATTTGCAAATCAGGAAGTAGGATTTTGGGTGAAATTCCCAAATGGAAGTAGGTGAACCATGACCCAACCCCTCAAACGAGTGAATAATGGCCCAACCATATGCTCCATCCTCTCCCGTGGGAGCATCGCTTGATGGTGGTGAGTGTGGAGTTCTCCCCATGTGTGATTTTCATTGGTTGTTTTCCCTCATGGGCCCCATGTTAATTCTAGGGTCCATTATTTCACTCCTCCCATACTGCCTAGTCTCATAATTTTTTAAATAAAAAATTCTAAAAATACCTTGAGCAATGCTGCGAGAGTATTGAGACATTATCCTACATGTATCCCATGATGGCCCTCATGGTGGTATATAAAGCACAACACCCACATTAAGCTTTACAAATTGAAAAGCAAGCTTTCATGTGAAATTCTCAAGTGGAAGTAGGTGAACCATGACCCAACCCCTCAAAAGAGCGAATCATGGCCCAACCATATGCTCTATCCTCTCCCGTGGGAGCATCACTTGATGGTGGTGAGTGTGGAGTTCTCCCCATGTGTGGTTTATATTGGTTGTTTTCCCTCGTGGACCCCATGTTAATTCTAGAATCCATTATTTCACTTCTCTCGTACTGCCCAGTCTCATAATTTCTCAAATAAAAAATTCTACAAATACCTTGAGCAACGCTACAAGAGTCTTGAGCCATTACCCCACATGTATCCCATGAATGCCCAAGTGGAAGTAGGTGAACCATGATCCAACCCGTCAAACGAGCTAATCATGGCCCAACCATATGTTCCATCCTCTCTCGTGGGAGCATCGCTTGATGGTGGTGAGTGTGGAGTTCTCCCCATGTGTGGTTTCCATTGGTTTTTTCCCTCATGGGCCCAATGTTAATTCTAGGAATCATTATTTCACTCCTCCCGTAGTGCCTAGTTTCACTATTTGAGCAATGTTGTGAGAGTCTTGAGCCATTATTCCATATGTATCCCATGATGGCCCTCATGATGGTATATAAAGCACAACACCCACATAAAGCTTTGCAAATCGGGAAGTAGGCTTTTGGGTAAAATACCCAAGTGGAAGTAGGTGAACCATGACCCATCCCCTCAAATGAGTGAATCATGGCCCAACCATATGCTTCATCCTCTCCCGTGGGAGCATCGCTTAATGTTGGTGAGTGTGGAGTTCTCCCCATGTGTGGTTTTCATTGGTTGTTTTCCCTCATGGTCCCCATGTTAATTCTAGGATCCATTATTTCGCTCTTCTCGTACTACCCAATCTCATAATTTATCAAATTAAAAAATTTAACTCAAATTTTTTGTCATACCCTAGTGTTTTATCTTTGGTTTCTCATTGATGAGACCTAAATTCAAACCCTGATACCATGGGACCAAAACACTGATAAAAACCCTTATTTTTTACTCAATTTTTTTTTATTTGGTTAGTGTGAGAAACCCCTATGACAAACATACAGGTTTGAGCAAGCTCCTCCCAACCATGACCCCTCCTAAAGCTAAGAGCTATGACATTAACTCAGCCTCTTGGATTTTTTAAATTCCTCAATTTTGAAAAAAACAAGATTTAAATCTTGCCAAATAATACAAGCTTAAATAACCAACTTATTAATTAAAAATATTCGTGTTATGTTAAAATTTCTTTACCTTTAGATAAAAATGGAGCTTCTAATTATTGTCTTGGGCACACTACACCCAAGATAGGCGATCGAAGAATAATAGATTTAGTGGAAGTAGTCCTTGTGGTTTGAAACTTGCACTTGTCAATTACTAAAAATAGTGTGGTTGTGACAAACTCTCCTATGTAACCAAAAAAAAAATATTGCCTTGAATTATTGCCTTGGGTTGCACTCTTGGAAAATGTTAGCTTTGTAACTGTGATCCGATTCCCTACTAAAAACAATCCAAAAAATATGGTAAGTGCATAAAGAACCACGTCGCTAGCTATGTGGGCACCAACAAAATATACTTACGTGGGTTTCACTCTTCTTCACTTACAAATTCGACCTCCTCTCCCCTGCTATCTCTATTAGACTCTAGTGGTTCCTTGCCCTTGTCATATCCATCATCTACTCTTAAGAAAATTGCCATGGTTATTGTAGCCCCTCTTCTTTTGGGCCCTCTAGAGCTTTGCAATTTCACTTCTCCTTGTAACAACGAGAATTTTGATTCTTCCTTGGTATCTACTTCTACTACACCACCACCAATAGGAAATGACTTCCTTGACATGCTAAGAAGTGGTATGCTCACTGGAGGAGATAAATCATCTCTTCTTCTACCCATGGGAATTATTATTGTGGTATTATTGGTCAAAATGACCACATCCAAGGGAAAGAAGGAATAATCTCCTCCAAATACTAAGTGTAGAAATCAAAAGTCATGACGATGCGATATTTTGGAAGTAATGGAGTAGACCAAAGCCAAAAGTCATGATGGCACGATATTTTGAAGGCCAAGGACCAAGCAGTGGCTAAAAGTCATGATGGCATGACATTTTGAAGGCCAAGGACCAAGTAGTGGCCAAAAGTCATGATGGCACGACATTTTGAAGGCCAAGGACCAAGCAGTGGCCAAAAGTCATGATGGCATGACATTTTGAAGGCCAAGGACCAAGTAGTGGCCAAAAGTCATGATGGCACGATATTTTGAAGGCCAAGGACCAAGCAATGGCCAAAAGTCATGATGGCACGATATTTTGAAGGCCAAGGACCAAGCAGTGGCCAAAAGTCATGATGGTGCGACATTTTGAAGGCCAAGGACCAAGTAGTGGCCAAAATTCATGATGGCATGACATTTTGAAGGCCAAGGACCAAGCATGGCAAAAGTCATGATGGCATAACATTTTGAAGGCCAAGGACCAAATGGCCAAAAGTCATGATGGCACAATATTTTGAAGGCCAAGGACCAAGTAGTGGCCAAAAGTCATGATGGCATGACATTTTGAAGGCCACAAAGACCACGAAGTCTAAAATATTAGATAAATATTGATGTAACAAGAATATCCCAACCTCTTTCAGTTAGAAGCTCCATCACTCCTTAACTTTCTTCTATACCAGAATGAGCCTACGGGCATACTTTTGTAACAACTTTTAGTTTTCTATTATGTAAAACTCTTATATATAGAATGAGCGACCCAAACAAATGGTCGGCTCTTAGGCATTTACAAGGCTATGTATACAGACTTCTGAAAGCTAAATAAAGATCTACCTTCTGGTTCTTGGCTCATTGGTGTTGTGAAATCAAGTATGTATGTGTTGTCTATTGCTAATTAAATCTAGTTTGAATGTAATCTGCATCAATTCTTGATCTGGATTCCTGCATTAACATTCTGTTAAGATCTACAATTTGACTTCGCAAATAGAGTTGTGTTAGCATAAAATATTCACCGAGGGTTTAAGTTTCTACTTTAGGTTTTATTATGCTTATCTGCAATAGGTTGTGATAGTAGTTGTTGTTGTTGCTTAATATGTACCATTTTAATCCTCTAGCATTAGCTATATTTCCCTCTCTTTATGCATTTCCTTCTCTCTCCATTTTCCCTAAAAGAAACAAAGGAACCAACCTCCTCTAGAGATCAAACCAGGTAGACTTTATTCTCACCTAGTCCTTCAATGTTGGCAAAGTCTTGGGTGCAAACGTAACCGAAGGTAGATTTTGCTCCAATAGTTTTTGGCATGCCCGGTGGGACACAAATCCCATGCATTATACAGATCAAAGCCCTGGTGAATAGCTTTGCCCTATCAATATTTTTATATCACCTGGTGACTCCGCACCAGAAGAGAACCTTAGAAAATCCCTTACCCAGAATCTGGTCATGAACCATCTTTCATGATAACCAGATCTAAGGCAAAAAATTTAGAAGAACCCATAGAGTTTTTCGAACTACACCTTGGTAGCCTTCGGGCTAACCCTATTTTGGTTGCTAGAACAACTTTTGCTTACATCAACAACTCAAAACACTCTGATACTTCCCCTGTAGCCCTCCCTAGCACTACCGCTAGCGGAACTTTAGCTCCAGTTATCTACCCAACCGCAATGGTCGAGAATCTACCGATTCTGCCTTACCCTACATGGAACCATACAGGCCCCTTGAACCTAGAAGTTCAACATCCGATCCCCATAGTAGCCCTGAAAGCTCTACCCCAGTATGATGGTACTAGAAAGATAACTTATGAACATTGTCTAGATGTGGCTGCATTGGCCCCCATCCATGACATTCAGGAAGAGGATGTTATGATAAGATTACTAGTAATTTCCTTGAAAGGGAAAATGCTCTATTGGTATAGAGCTCTTGAAAATCAGTCCATAGCTACATGGGCCCAACTTGCTGGTAAATTAGTGGAAGAATTCAATGAGCAGATAGATCCCTTCTCCCTACTGAACCAGTTCACTATTGTTCAGAAACATCCACAAGAGGAGATCATAGATTTTAATATCAGATTCAGTAGAACTTGGCTGAGAGTACCTGATGGTTTGAGACCGACTCATGAGCAAGCAATGTATTATTATTTGAGATATTTTAACTCAGATATAAGTATGGCAATTAGATAGTCTCATGTACGCACTTTCCCTGAGGTTTATCAAGAAGCACAAAGGGCAGAGAAAGACCTAATTGCTATTGGTCATTTCCCACCCAAATCCATGATGCCTATTTTTCCAAATCTACCTCAGGCATCAAATGCCACATGCCCAACTAATACCAGTCTCCCCAAGTGGACCGGATAGCCTAGCATCCCATCAATACAAGCTCCTCCTACGCTTCCAATGCTTCCCCTATCCCTGCACTCCCCATGGCTATGGTCCCATCAACTCCAGATCCCCAAATGGCAGTTCTACAAGATCTGCAAGCTTCTTATAAGACTCTGGAAAACAAGTTCATATCCATGGAATGAAGAGAGGTAGAAAGGAATTCCCAACCAAGAAGGTTTCCACAAGTGACTAGAGATCAAGCTTCTACAAGTGCTAGGAACTATGATAAATCTAGTACGGTTTATGCCAATGAAGACAGTGAGCCTAGTAACACTTTAGCAGAATCAGTGTTTTGGTGCTCCACATGCAATGACCCTCATGGCGAGACTTCTTGCATGATTCATCAGCATCAAGTACAGCAGGTAGCTAGGGAAAAGGTCGAAAGAAGCCAAAAGGGCCAAGTGAACATAATCAGGGAAGAGAATCAAAATTTCATGATGCCTTCTATGGAACAAGTAGTCATCCTTACTAGGTCAGGAAAGAAACCTCTACAAGTTGACCCCAAAGATCTTAACCCCTTGAAAGTACCTTCACCTTTGAGGAACCCTATTGAGAAAAGGACTTCTTATGAAAAATCTCCTCCTAGTTCAAGCCAGAGAGATACAGAGACCTACAAGGAAGCACCATGGCAGAAAGAAACCAAAACACAAGAGCAAGCAAGAGATAAATTGAGATATCCTTCACTTACTAAACGTCAAAGGATTGATGCTACTCAGGGGTATAGAAACAAGTATGATGCAACAATAAAGGAAAAGAGTGTTGAACCCCTCCCATTTAACATAGTTGAAGAAATGAAGAAAACTCCCTCTAAAGCAACTATGTATGAAGCTCTACAACTTCCAGGATAGATTGATTTGCTACAGGAATCCTTGAGGTCTATGAAAAATAAGAACAAGACCCCCACTCAGATGGATTCTGCACAAGCAAGTCTGACATCCACTTTGGAAAAAATAGACCTCCCCCATTTTACTTATCTCTCCAAATGGAGGGGTGGGTTGTTCACAACTGCATGATAGACTCCAGAGCTGCAACCACTATGATGCCCAAAGTAGTATGTGACATCATGGGCATGGAATATACAAGAAGTAGTCCTGGCATCTTACAGCTAGATGGGACCCCTATGAAAACTGTAGGGGTAATCAAAGATATTCCGATAGTACTCCACAGGCTGCCCCAACTCACAATCATACAAGAAGTGGTAGTAGTGGACTTAGAGCCTTATTTTGGTATGTGCCTTTCCAGAGAGTTCACAACCAAGATAGGAGGATATCTATCACTAGATTTTTCACACCTGGAAATCTCGTTCAAAGGAAAAAGGGTGAAAATATTTAATGAAAAACCATCAACCTTCCATATCGGAAAGCTTGAAGATGAAAGTAAATAGCCCACCATAGTGAACATGATGACCGAGGAACTAGAAGACCTAAACTTGATGGAAGAAGCTCTCAATGTATTACAAGAAGAAGACCAGTTCTCCCTTCAAGATTTCAATGCTATGATCGAGACTGACATTGGGAGTTATACGATTCTAAAACCTGAGAAGAATGATCCCATTGATCCCCCTATAGTAAACCAACCCACTGATCAGATTTGGAAGCTTTTCTTTGATGGGGCCAGATGTAAAAATGGAGTTGGAGTGGGTATCGTCTTAATTTCCCCAACAGGTGAGAAAAAGGTTTTTTCTTACCGGTTAACCTAGAGTTGCACCAATAATGTAGTAGAGTATGAAGCACTCTATTTGGGCCTCAAGAAGGCTAAAAATATGGGCATAAAGAAACTACAGATCTTCGATGATTCTGAGTTGATAGTGAATCAGGTTACTAAAAAATGTGTAAGTAAGCAACATTATCTTAAAGCTTACCGAAATAGAGTCTGGGATCTACTAGAATATTTTGAATCTCTAAACATAAAGGTAATTCCTAGAGAGAAAAACACTCATGCAAACTTATTGGCTTCAGTAGGGGTAAAATTCTACCCTATAAGCAATGTCATCCAAAATTCTAAAATAGTCAAGCTAATTTACAGACCTTCTATGCCAGATAAAGATACCTTCTAGCAAGTTTTTGAGAATGATCAACAAATAGTGGATTTCCTCGTCCATGAGATGAATTGCTCTAACAAAAGAATGGTTGAATATGAAGAAGATGAGAACATCATCCAGTTAAAAAATAACCACATCCCAAAAGGATTGGTTACGCTTGAGAGCCTATTTGACAATAATGATAGGTCGACCGATCACAAAATGAAAGTCGACAAACATAGGTACAAAGAAACTCAAATGGAGCCTGACAAAGCTATCAAATTGGGAGTGAACACTATGGAAGTAGAAATGGAAGAAATCAGAGAATTGTGCAAGGAATTCCCTGACATCATTGCCTGGACCTACAGAGACCTGAAAGTCTATTCAAAAGAAATGATCCAACACACGATCGAACTTGAGGAAGGTGCAAAACCATTTCGGCAAAAGCAGTGGCTAGTAAACCCCAAAATTGAAGCCTTAATGAAACAGGAACTACTGAAACTCCTCGAGGGAAAAATCATTTACCCAATCAAGCATTCGACATGGGTTGCTAACTTGGTCCCGGTCAGAAAGAAGAATGGGGACATCCGGTTGTGTGTCGACTTTCACAATTTGAACAAGGCTTCTCTGAAAGATCATTACCCCCTTCCACAGATTGATCAGATTCTACACACAGTAGTAGGAGCACAAAGGTTTTCACTCCTAGATGGTTTCTCTAGATACAATCAGGTATGGGTCAAAGATGAAGATCAGTTTAAGACCACATTCACAACTAAGTGGGGAACGTTTGCTTACCAGAGAATACCTTTCGGATTATCCAATGCTGGAGCGACTTTCCAAAGAGCTATGGATGTAGCATTCAGAGAATTGGTGAATAAGATAATAGTGATTTACCTAGATGACATGACAGTTTTCTCTCACCAGAAAGGAGATCACATAGCGCACCTCAGAAGCATATTTGAAAAGTGTAGGGAGTTTGGTATCTCCATAAATCCCAAAAAATCCATTTTTGTTGTGGAAGGACTGCTACTTGGTCATGTTGTTTCTAAGTCTGGTCTAGCCATAGACCCTAACAGAGTGAAAGCACTGTTAGATCTTCCCCTCCCCCCAAACAAAAAGGGTTTACAGTCTTTCTTTGGCCAGATCAATTTTATGCATAAATTCATAGCTGACTTTGCACAAATCATCAAACCAATGATAGAGATTTTAAAAAAGGATGTCATGTTCAAGTGGATGGATGCAAGGAAATAAGCCTTCCAGTAGATCAAAGAATAGATAGCTCAAGCCCCTATCTTAGTAAATCTAGACTATTCCAGGGATTTTATTTTATATGCTATAGGCGAACAAGAAAGCTACGCTGCAGTACTCACACAGAAAGGAGATGACAATGAAGAAAGACCCATAGCTTTTCTGAGTCAAACTATGCAGGAACATGAAGAGAAATATAACTTCATTGAAAAATAGATATATGCAATAATGAAGTCTCTAAAAAATTTTAGGCATTTCTTATCACAGAGTAGGATAATCGTCTACACCATCCACCCCGATGTACGAAGCTTCATCATACAAGGAGAGCTTGGTGACACAAGAGCCGGTTGGGTGACCAAAATACAAGAATATGATGTAGAAATACACCCGACCAAGCTAGTAAGAGGTAGAGCATTATGCCAAGAACTCGCCAAGCATGCTTCACCAGAGTACGTAGCATGCCAGACTCAGGAAGCAACATCAGATGATGATCAACCCCTAGAATGGCTCGACTGGGTGGATGAATTGATCAAATACTTCCAAACTGGGAGATGCCCAACAAATTTAAATTCCTCACAAAGAAGAAGGTACCGGATCCAGGCTTTGAAGTACACCCTACTTCCTGAAGGATTGTATAGAAAAAACTTGGATGGAGTACTTCTTCATTGCATAAAAGAAGAACAAAAATAGAAGATCCTGGAAGAGTTCCATGGAGGATTATTAGGAGGACACTATTCAGGGAGAACCACTACCCTGAAGATCATCAAGACCAGGTGCTATTGGCCAACCATATTTGTAGATGCCTTCAAAATAACAAGAGGTTGTGAGGAATGCCAAAGGTACATTGGGAGAAACAGAAATGCTCCATTGCCCCTAAAGTCCATCCAGGTTGAAGAACCTTTCCAACAATGGGGACTGGATTTCATCGGGATAATAGAACCCAACTCATCCATCGGACATAAGTATATCCTGATAGCCATCGACTACTTCACAAAATGGTCAGAGGCAATACCCACCAAAAAAGTAGACCAAGAGGTCATGATAGAATTTGTGGAAAGTTTGATCACCAGATTTGGCATCCTAGAGGTGTTAGTCATAGATAATGGTTCATCCTTCATAGGTGCCAAGATGATTGAATTTGCATGCAAATACGAGATTTATTTGAAAACATCCTCAAACTACTATCCTCAAGGAAATGGACTAGCTGAATCTACAAATAAAAACCTGCTCAGAATCTTGAAATGGACTCTGAAGGACAACAAGAGAAGTTGGCACTCCCTGATAAATCAAGCACTATGGGCTGATAGAATAACTATCAAGAAGTCCATCAACGCATCTCCTTATTCCTTGGTCTATGGCAAAGAAGCAGTCCTACCCGTGCACATAGAAATACCAGCTTTAAAGCTGCTCAATCAAGCTGGTACAGAAGAGGTAGAGCCAATGGAGAATAGGTTGATCCAACTCCTACATTCAGAAGAGCAAAAGGAACGGGCCTACGATCACCACCTAAAACATGTTGTCACCATGAAGGGATGGTTTGACAAGAAGACCACCCTAAGGAAATTTAAGGTGGGAGACTTAGTCCTCAGATGGAATGAGAAGAAGTCTAAACCTGGAAATCATGATAAATTTGATGCATTCTGGGAAGGCCCTTTTGAGATAATAGAAGAAAAGCAACACAACTCCTTCCAGTTGAAATATGAGCAGGGCCATGTTCAACCTATCCCTGTTAATGGCTTCCATCTGAAGTTGTACTTCAAGAAATAAGTTCCTCCTCCCCTTGTATGTATTTTTATGTAAATATGCATTTTCCTTTTCTTTCAAAGAAAATTGTCATGATAGCATGACTTTTTGGTGTTCAAGTGCCCCTTCAAAGAAAAATGTCATGATGGCATGACTTTTGGTTCAAGTGCCCATTCAAAGAAAAATATCATGATCATGACTTTTTGGTGTTCAAGTGCCCTTTCAAAGAAAATATCATGATAGCATGACTTTTTGGCCTTCAAAGAAATGATGAAACATTTTGGTGTTCAAGTGCCCTTCAAAGAAAAATGTCATGATGGCATAACTTTTGGTGTCCAAATACCCCTTCAAAGAAAAATATCATGATGGTGACTTTTGGGCAGCTAGGCGTCATGACAGATCTAGCACTCATGAAGCTGGTAGTGGGTGCCACGTCAGATAGAAGGGAAGATCCTTTAAAAAGTGCCACATCACAATAGCCTAGCACTATTACAAGGAGCAGACAGCGCCACGTCAGAACAACAAGGTATTGTTGGCAATAAAAGCAGTAACCTCAAAACTCTAAAAAGTGTCCTTTTTGAGGTACTATCGTACTCGCCAATTGGCACAAAGTAAAAATGGTAGAAATATATTGGCCCAATATGAAAGTGGCACCGATTTATTAGCCCAATATAGTGGTAGAGCAGATCATTGGTCCTAACTAAAAATGACAAGTAACGGTTGGTAGCTTTTTGAATACTAGCATGTAGACCAAGGCTCTAGGTAGTATTCAAAATCTACATTGAAATGAGTATCACCAACTAAAATCATGCCATATCAGTTTGATAGTTATTGCATGTCAGATTGGCACGAGCATGCATAGCCTTTTTATCACCCACCTTCCATCTCCCTTCTTCACCTTCTACTTTTCCTTCTGTTTTCTATTTAGAGAGCTCTACAACACTACTATTCACTCTCCCGACTACTACCAAGTTACAAAGCATGACCATGGTGGCCACACCCCCAGCTGCTAGTTCTTCAACAATACCCTCTAAGAAAAAGAGAAGCTCAAGCAAAAAAGTAAGCAACTTCGTGGACCCCGATGCTCATATTACAGATGTAAAATTAACATGGAAGGAGCTAGAACAAATTTGGAGGGATATAGCTGCAAGAATCTCCCCAGAAGTATCTCCATCTAATCCAAGCACATTCTTGTACCATTCTTTGCTCTATTGGTACATCTACCCCCAAGTTCATCCCTATCCAGAGCTAATCCAGGCAATGGCAAAAATGTATGATGTCAAGAACAAGGTGGTAAAGAATTTCAAAGGGGAAGCCATGTTCACACTCGACCTAGATACGATCAGGGTCATCTTTTCCTATGGAAGAAAACCTATGGTTCCCCCATCCAGTTTGACCTGAAGAATTCTATGAAGTATTACACCAATGCCCCAAACATCAGGGTATTTCTACAATAGAACCTATTAGATACTCTTTTAGAGAAGTCTGTGCCCAAGTCCCCCATTCCCCTATCAAGATTCAAGAACAAAGAGCTCTTTTCTATGCTGGCCATGGTGGCAGGATTGGAGGATGACACTCAAGTTTATGGGTGGCAGATCATAGTAGCACAATGTATATCTATTCCCTAATTCTATGACAAAGCGCACATAGATCCAGGTAAAGTGCCTATCTTCTTTGATTGGCCAATGTACCTAGCCCAACAACTGTACACATGCCTCTCCAAGCTACAAAGGGAGATCCTAGATACATTCAGGTATTCTTCATATCTAGTCTGGATATTTTTCTTCTTCCAAGCCAAGCATTTAGTTTCCATTTCTACCACCACAAAGGATCAAAAGGGGGAACACTTACCAGTATGTGAATGGACACCGCTTCTTTCAAATATGGGTTCATATTATCACTTCAACATGGAATTCTTAGGCCCTACTCTAAAGCTCATAAATGGCCAAATGCCAAGAATTCCTAAACAAATGGAGAACACTTTGAGGCACCCCCATGCAGAAGAAGGGGACTGGTTCATCCTAACATAGGGGGTAGTTATTAGGCTTTACGGCTTCATAGAGAAGCCTTTTCTATTGCCTTACTATGTCACCAAGTGACTATTTGCTCTAGAGTACGTAAGGCAAATAGAATTCATTAATAAAAAATATGGGATAGGTGCTCAAAGGACACACACTTGCCTCATGCCTTTTCAATATGAGGGAGTGACAGTGTCAAAAAAAGGAGATCATGAGCAAATCGCTCAGCTTCTAAGAGGCCTAAAATTGGTAGAGTTGCCGCACAAGTGGAAGTATGATCCTAAAGACAAATTCACCTAGAGGCAGGCCACCCTGAACAAAGCTCCTTTCAAGCAATTTCATGCCTCTGATAGGCAACTTGACAAATAAGGTAGGAACAACAGTGAAGACCAACCGCTAGAATGGCACATTGAGAGGATGCAACCACTTCCTCCATGGCATGATTTCTATGAGCACCTGGTAGATTGGAGCCCAGCTTCAAACCCAAAGCACAAGCTTACTGAGAAAACCATAAAAAGGATGAAGAAAAGGGGGCAAGACTGGGATCACGCTAAAATATTAGCATGGTGGCAAATGAGGTGCCACATCCAAACATTCACTAGATATGGTTTGAATATGGACACAGAGTTCTGTACAAAGTATGATGCAAATCATGAGGAATGGTCTGAGACTCTGGTGGACAAGGTTCCCCTAGGAATTGATGGCATCCCCATAAAACAAGCTGAGGGTAGCATAGAGCAAGATAAGGGGAAAGCAATAGCGGCTGAACAAACAGAAACCCCAAAGAAAAGATGTCAAGTGTTCATCCCCCTTTCTGGATCTGACATAGAGTCAGATGATAGTGCTCAACTTGAGCACAGGAAAAGAAAAGTAGGGTCAAAGAAGGGTGACCCCCAAAAAAAGAAGAATAGAAACATCCTCGGAGGAGTCAAAGTACGAAGAATCAGAACAAGATGAAGAGTCAGGAATGCAAGAATCAGAGGAACATAAGGAGACTAGAGATCAAACAAAAATAGGACATAATCCAAACATTCCAAGAAATAAGATTGATGAAAAAAAAAAAAAAGTGGGATGAACAAAGGGTTGAAAAAACTAAGAAACCTCCCCTGATAGAAACCCCTGGCACAAAAGAAACCATTGGTGAGGTGCAATCCCTGACAAAGACAATAGCTGAGGTTGATAACTCAAGTCTAAAACAAATTGTAGAAGCCTACAGAGAAGTCACAAGGAACTAAAGATGTCACTCCACAAAAGGCCTCAGGTATGTCTCCCATTGACCTTGATACTCCTTCTTCTCCTCATTCCCAAATAATTTCCCCTTCCCATTTGAAAGACAAGGCAACCCATCATCTTCCAATCAGCCTCCTCCATCACCCCCTCATCAACCTCCTCCATCACCTCCTCATCAAACTCCCCCTTCCACTCATAAAACTCCACCAGCATCTCCCCCTACTCATGAAGGGTCTCCTTCTAGACAATTAAGTATGGAAGCCTCCCTAGCCACCACTCCTTTCTCAAACTCTGCCAACCTATTAAGCTTCCAGGCCATGCAGACTGCTTCCCTCGCAAACAACCCCACTATTGCCAAATTCAAAAAATTGAAGAAGGCCAGCCTCAATTCTACCACATGGTTGAAGTCATGGAGCTCCCAAATCTCTATGGATGTAGCCCATATCCGAGAGGGAACGATGTTAGATCCCATCAGCATGCAATGGTCTACACTGAAGATGACCCTATTGGTGCAAAATCCAAAAAAGAAATGACTTTGGAGGACTACCAAGCTGAGGTTACTCAAGAATACATGACTCAACTACCCATGGATGATGAGTGGAGCAAGGCTCAGTCTCATATGGGGAAAATTTATCTAAACGTAGAGTATTACAAAGAAAAATTCCTTTGGGTGGAGCAATCAAGGAAGCATTTAGAAGAAGCCCTTCATTAGCAGAAAACCATAGAGAGGGCTTTGAAAAATGAAGCTAAGAAGTGGGAAGAAAGATTCAATGAGGTCACCCCTTACAAAGAGAGAGCAGCGAAAGCCGAAGAACAAATTCAAATGCTACAGCAACAAGTTGAAGACCTCAAAAATCAACTATCTGATAGTGCAGAAAAGACCAATGGACTGACCAAGGAGAAAGCAAAAGTAGTCCAAAAGGAGATGCTCGAAAAGGTCTACCAAATAATATTGAGGGCTAAACCCACATTAGCATACCTACTTAAAATCCAAAGCACGCTAAACCAGGTAGAAGATGAGTTCCAAGCATCAATCCAACTCCTAGCGACAAGGGTGTCAACCACTAATAAAATTTAGGTCCTGGAGGATAGCACTCAGGCGATAGCAGGGTACAGAGCTCATGATGCAAATTGGTCTCAGGCCAAATTGGTTGCTCAAAATTTCTTCAAGAGACACAAGTTGATAACAAAAGTTGCAAGGATAATGTATGAGCTAAAGACAGAAGCTAAAGCAATTACCAAACATGTGGGTATAGCCAAAAATTATGGTATGCCTAGCTTCTGGGATAGAAATTCACAGCTCCTAGCAGAAGATGAGTTGAAGGCCTCTTGGAGAAAGTTCCTAGAAGATGAATCAGAGATTGATAGTTGGGAAGAGCTAGTTCAAGAGAATTCAATATTCACTATGGCTCAAGATATCACTCAGATGAATGCTTGTCTACATGAACTAAGCTTGAAAGCAAAA
This sequence comes from Wollemia nobilis, assembly GCA_028583015.1. Taxonomy (NCBI): domain Eukaryota; kingdom Viridiplantae; phylum Streptophyta; class Pinopsida; order Araucariales; family Araucariaceae; genus Wollemia; species Wollemia nobilis. Next base: position 8,347,922 of record JAQPPZ010016370.1, read on the forward strand.
TCTCTATCGTATGACAAGGTCGAAGAGCTAGAATACCTGTATCTCACCTTCAAGGAAAAGGCTGATACAGATGAAGAGACCTGGAAGAAGGCTTGCGCCACCTACAATGAGGTCATTCAAGAGAAGAACAAACAAGAAAAGGAGAAATAAATAAAAGCCAAGAAGGCCTCATCCAAAGAGTGCACCACCTTCAGGTCAAAAGGAAACAGGAAATTCTAGTGGAAGCACTCTGGAAGAATGATCGCTTCAAAGTGAGTTTTTGTTTATTTTTCCTATCTACTTGGTATCTTTCCCCTTCTTTCCCTTATTTTTATTATTATTTTATTTTTTCGACTCCATTCCCCAATGGATAAAGGCTCTAGGTTCTAACATTCAGCTGACAGAATTACCCCAAGAGGCACCAAGAATGTTGGTCAAAATGACCACATCTAGGGAAAGAAGGAATAATCTCCTCCAGATACTAAGTGTAGAAATCAAAAGTTGCAACGACATGATATTTTGGAAGTAATGGAGTAGATCAAAGCCAAAAGTCATGATGGCATGACATTTTGAAGGCCAAGGGCCAAGCAGTGGCCAAAAGTTGTGATGGCATGACTTTTTGAAGGCCAAGGACCAACCAGTGGCTAAAAGTCACGATGTCACAATATTTTGAAGGCCAAGGACCAAGTAGTGGCCAAAAGTCATGATGGTGCAACATTTTGAAGGCCAAGGACCAAGCAGTGGCCAAAAGTCATGATGGTGCAACATTTTGAAGGCCAAGGACCAAGTAGGCCAAAATTCATGATGGCATGACATTTTGAAGGCCAAGGACCAAGAGGGCCAAAAGTCATGATGGCATGACATTTTGAAGGCCAAGGACCAAGATGGCCAAAATTCATGATGGCATGACATTTTGAAGGCCAAGGACCAAGAGGCAAAAGTCATGATGGCACGATATTTTGAAGGCCAAGGACCAAGTAGTGGCTAAAAGTCATGATGGCATGATATTTTGAAGGCCAAGGACCAAATAGTGGCCAAAATTCATGATGGCATGACATTTTGAAGGCCATGGAGACCACGAAGTCTGAAAGATATGATAAATATTGATGTAACAAGAATATCCCAACCTCTTTCAGTTAGAAGCTCCATCACTCCTTAACTTTCTTCCTGTACCAGAATGAGCCTACGGGCATACTTTTGTAACAACTTTCAGTTTTTTGTTATGTAAAACTCTTATATATAGAATGAGCGACCCAAACAAATGGTCGGCTCTTAGGCATTTACAAGGCTATGTATACAGACTTCTGAAAGCTAAATAAAGATCTACCTTCTGGTTCTTGGCTCATTGGTGTTGTGAAATCAAGTATGTATGTGTTGTCTATTGCTAATTAAATCTAGTTTGAATGTAATCTGCATCAATTCTGGATCTGGATTCCTGCATTAACATTCTATTAAGATCTGCAATTTGACTTCGCAAATAGAGTTGTGTTAGCATAAAACATTCACCGAGGGTTTAAGTTTCTACATTAGATTTTATTATGCTTATCTGCAATAGGTTGTGATAGTAGTTGTTGTTGCTTAATCTGTACCATTTTAATCCTCTAGCATTAGCTATATTTCCCTCTCTTTATGCATTTCCTTCTCTCTCCCTTTTCCCTAAAAGAAACAAAGGAACCAACCTCCTCTGGAGATCGAACCAGGTAGACTCTGTTCTCACCTGGTCCTTCAATGTTGGCAAAGTCTTGGGCGCAAACGTAACCAAAGGCAGATTTTGCTCCAACATGTATTATTCTAATATTAAAGGAAATATAATTTATTATTATAGTTTAAATTAATTAGTTATATAGGATTAAAATGAAATGTATTCTTATTTTATTATATGATAATATGAATATATTATAAATGATAATTGTTTTAGTTTTCTAAAAATTTGAAGAGAATAAAATTTGCTAAAATTGCATGGGTTAAAGGTAAATATTGGGAAGGAGAGGCAAAGATAAATGACACAAAATCTACATTAAATTAGTTGTATAGTCACAAAATCAAGGAGGTTTTTTTAGACAAGGGGTATTTTTAGGTCAAGAAATTGGAAAAAAATAAGAGATAATTGTTAGAATGAGAACATGAAAAGTGGAGGATGAAAAGTAGAGCACTTTGTCAAGAGAAGAGAGATGAGAATACAACAAATTATTTCAAAAGTATGCAAAACAAAAGAACGTGATAAATACCATCTAGGAAATAAAAGTGGAGGATGGAAGTAACATGAGACGATTTCAAGAAATAGTTGGATTAGGGGTTTCTTTTTTAACAAAATATATCAAGAACCCAATAGAGCAAATATAAAAGAAATCATTAAGTTAGCATATTATATACCTAATATGGTCAATTATGAAGTCAAAGAGATTTAGATGACATAAGTCACTATGGAGGAGCTACAAACAATAGTTATATCCTTTCAAAAGGGGAAGAGTCTAGGACCAGATGGTTGATCCATTAATTTTTTTGTGGGTTTATGAGTTGTCGAAAGAAATTTTTTTAAAGGTGGTTAAGGAATCAAGGTCTTTTGGGTAGGTTCTTGAATTTTATTATGAAGGATAACCCAAATCCTTTGAGGAGTATAGGCATCTATCCTTGTGTAATACTCTCTACAAAATTATCTCCAAGATTATTTCTAGGAGATTAAAACAATTTTTTTCAGATAGTTTATTAGAAAAACAATTTGGATTCTTGAGTAAAAGATAAATCCATGAAGCTATTGGTGTTGCGTAGAAAGCACTCCATTCAATAAAATCATGAAAGCAACAAGCAATGATAATAAAGCTTGATTTGGTAAAATATTTTGATAGGGTAAGTTGGATGTACGCCAAACTTATATTGATTAATGTTGGGTATAGTATGCCCTTTGTAAATTGGCTAATGGGATGTATTAATTTTTCATCATTTTTTGTTTTAATTAATGGGTCAAATTCTAGCTTCTTCAATCCTTTTAAATGTTTGAGACAAGGATGCCACCTATCAGCCATTTTATTCTTGCTTATCACTGAAGGGTTGAGCAAGATGATTAAGGAACATAAATTACTTGGCATGATCAAACACATTAAAATGGGAAACTCTATGGTTGGGACTAACTTACTATTTGCAGATGAAATTCTCCTATTTGGAAATGGTACCTCAAGATAAGCACTTAATTATAAAGAGTTTTTAGATCTATATTGTGTTGCTACATGAATGGAAATAAACCTTTAGAAGTGAGATATAGCTTTTAACAGACTACAACCAATACAAGAAGAAGTAGTGGTAAGGATTTTTGGCTTCAATGAATAGAGTCCGAAAAAGGTTTTAAATATTTAGGGTTTAGGCTAAAGCCCAATAATTATGGATACTAGGATTAGATTTGGTTATACAGTAAAGTTAATAAGGGTACCCAATAATTATGGATACTAGGATTAGATTTGGCTATACAATAAAGTGAAAAAAGGGTAACATTCATGGTGTAATACATGGTTATCATTAGGAGATCGTTTAACACTAGTGAAATCAATTTTGAAGGTCATTCCAATATATTAACACTCCATGGCTTATATTCTTGTTAAAATAGTGGAAATAATAAGGATTAAATGCTTCCATTTCCTTTGGACAGGAAGAAGGGAGAAGGATTATATGACTTTGATTAAATGGATTAAGATTGCCAAACCTAAATTGGAAAGAGGTTGGGAACTTAATAATATACATAACTTTAGAAAAGCACTAGCTACCAAGATCCTTTGGAGATTATTAATTGGTAAAGGATTATGGTATGAGGTAATCAAGGAAAAATATTTTGATTCCATGTCATTTGAAGAGTGGATTAGGCTTCCTATAAAGTCAATGACCCATGCTTCTATAATTTGGAGAGCTTTAGTGAAGGCTTTCCATGAGTAGGCAATTTTTTTTGTTTGGAAAATAAGAAATGGGAAGACAGTAAGGGTAGGAAAATACCCATAGATAATGAGTGGAGAATATTACCAACTACCTCAAAATTTAATAAAACACCTTAAAATACAATGGATCAAGGTTTTGTTAGATGCAGTCTCTATGGACAAAAGCAATTTGTGAAATCAGGGGTGGCTTTCAGTAGCATAATAATTTTTGAAAGGAAATGAAGTTAATGGAGTAACTATATAAGAGGTATGAAAAAATATTTTATAAGACTAAGACAAGAAAGAGACTCTTTAGTATGGTTAAAGAACTTGGCCAATGGGTAGTTTATAGGTAAGGAAGGATACAAGGCAATCTTTGAATATAATAATGAAGAGGTCCTTTGCTGGTGGAGCAAGATTTTGGAAGGTGAAAGTGCCCTTGAAAATCATAATTTTTCTTGGTTAGAATTGGCTAAGGCATTGGCATGAGATATCCTACAAAAGAGGTCTTGGCATGGTCCAAATCAAGGCAGCCTGTATAAAAAGGAAGAAGAAAAAATGGATCATTTGGTGTTCATTGTGATTTCTTGAGAGAATTGTGGAGGTATATTCTACCTATGAATAAGGGGAAGGAACAACAACAAGAAAGGAATCTTTTGGATAATATGCAACAATGGTTCAAATAAAAATGTTTAAAGGAATATAGGTGCATTCCATTAATAGTGGCATGGAGTCTATGGTTGGCAATAAATTCTATGTTATTTGAGAGCAAGAAAATTCTACTTATACAAGTTTAAGATAAAATAAAATATACTTATGAAGGCATAAAACAAGTTTCAAAATTAAAGGTTATAAGACAAGTTTGTAGTTTAACAATGGATACTACAAAGTCTTGGGCATTTTTTATGGAGCTTGTCAAGGTAGTCCAAGTAGATGTGGGGTAGGAGGAGTATTATATCAGGATGAAAATCACAAATACACTTTCAAAGTAGGTCTTGGTGAAGGAACAATAATGTGGTAGAGTGGAAGGCTTTGATATTTTTGTTAAGAATGACAATGGAATAGGGAATAACAAAACTCTAAGTTTATGATGACTCAAAATTGGTAGCAGACTAGGCTTTAGGATTAGTGGGGATGAAAAATTTGATACTTAGGCCTTATTATGAGTAGGTGAAATTTCTAGAAGCATCATTTGCATAGATATCTTATAATCATATCTATAGAGAATTAAATGAGGAAGTGGATGGTCTATCAAAAATTGCCTTGTATATTTTAGTTAACACTTGGATAAAAGTAGTATGAGGGATTGTGGTTCTGATAGGGTTTTATACATGGCCATTTTTTAATTAATTGAAAAAATATATAATTTGACCACCTTTTAGTTATATGTTTACATAGCCACCCATCTAGGTAATATTTTATGTGCGGCTACACTTGACAATATATGGTCATTCCTAGATTGTATTCTCTATGTGGCCACTTTTGATTATACATGCTTAATGGTTAGGCCTCCAAGTATATGTTTGATCAACAATGTAATATAATCCTTGGCAATGTATTTGCATATTTATAGCCTATTTGGTAATGTAATTAATCAGCTTGGTATTGTTTAATCCTTACCCCTATCTATCTGTATTAGAGTGGTATTAGAACGATTCACTCGTGTGATTTCTTGAGGGAATGGTTTTCCTCTTGGATATTCTCCTCTCCCCCTTTAAGCTGCTATAATTATAGCCTTTGATTACCTGTAATTATCCCTTTATAGTATTATTTTTGTTTGTATGTTTGTTTACCCATATTAAGGATGGATCTTGTCAACATTTGAGGTTGTTTTGTTTTTATGAACTACTTATAATCCTCTAGGAATATTTTGGATTCTGTTTGTTTCTCAACTTAGTCACTCTACTCTAATTTATATTTTGTTTATGTGTCCTAGTCATACTATGATGAAAAAATGTTCAACACCTATTTATTTATGAAGCCAAAGATCCCCGTATTCCATCAAAAAATTATTGGTCAATAACAAACTTACTCTAATCTAGTTTGTAGGACCACATATTTGTCTATCAACGGTTTAATTTTGTTGCTTAGTTGAATATCTATGGCTAAGCATATGCTAGAAATAACATGTCATCATGCAATTTTCAAAGTTTGCATTGTCATCAACTTTACATCTGGTAAGATTTTTCCCTTGCTTGTTTTTGCTTGTTGAAACTTGGAAACTACTCTCGCAAGGAGTTTCACATGGTGTCACACTGTCTTAATGTCATAAATTTTCTTGAAATCATGCATGACATATATGCATCATCATGATGTTTCTTATAATACATTGCTTCCATCAATTATTATATGACAACCATATGTCCCTTCGAATCTTCAATAGTACCCCAGATTTGCACTCTCCTTGATTTCATTGATGGTGAAGTTTTGACTTTCTTGTTTTATGAATTACAGTCTTGATTTATTATGATGGCTCTCAAACCATATTTGTCATAAAAAATTATGATCGAGAAGATCCAAAGTTGGAGGAATTAGTGTTATTTTTTGCTTGCTATTACCATATACTACTATCTCTCATATTTTCACCACTATCCATAGATAGGTAGCTTCTTCAGTTAGCACTTTCAGTCTCATTTTCTTGAAACTTGGTACTCTTTGTATCTAATCTTAGTTTCCCAATAGATGATGAGAACTATTACCATCTACCATAGACAGTAAATCATTATTTCCAGTAAAGCACCAGTTTCATTCTAGCTTGGATGTCTTTCATGAGCACCACAAAACCATTGGTCAATAGATTATCTTTGTGCCCTAATTATTTTGTATCATTTGATGGTCATTCTATCTATTCCATTCCAATCAATGAAACTTTAATGAATTGATACCATGGGTGTATTCATAAAGCTTATTTGGAGAGATCTTGTCTAAATGGCTTCCTCTCCTGGTCATACCTAAAATGCCACCATTCCTTTTGCCTATCATAACCACATTACCATTTAAAATGTTCTTGCTCTAGTAGCTCATACCAAGCACATTATTCCACATTTTGTGTGGGTTTTTTTTTATACTTTTTAATAAGTTTGCTTTTCATTATTATGAATATATGTTGATGCGGATCCATACATGGAGTGATGCTTTTTGACCACCTTATGTTATGTGGAAGCATTTTAGAATTTTTAATACTTAGTCATATTTTGTTGGATGTATTCTAGATGACGTTATCACTATATAGCGACCAAATGACATTAGTTTTTTTATGTATTTTATACATGTGGGGTAGTTGTAGTGACTAAATACCATAAGGTTGTTTATGGTTCTGGGGTAGTTCATAGATTTAAATAATTTTGCTTTGGATGTTTAAAAAATATTTGACCAAAATTATATTCTACAGGAATATTCTGTCTAATCAAAATTGTAAAAGGGCATTTTGCCCCTATTTTATTTTGTTGTTGGGAGAGCCCTTTGTTTTCACGTAAATTGAGGCTTTAGTTAGATCTAAATATCCTTATTTATATTCATTGCAAAGCTCTTTTCAAGATTGATTCAATAGAAGCATTGAATTTCTATGTTATAAAGGTCTACTTTGAAATCTGGTGCTACAAATTTTGTGTTATCCAAAACAATTTTATTGAATTTTGGAGTGCATTTCTTGTGTCCTATTTTGAGGTAAATTCTATGACAAACATGTCCTCATTTGTCTATTGAATCAAATTCTAGATTTTTATTCTTGTGTGTATGTGATCAACAGGTACCACATTTGGTACTTCCATAAAAGTTTGTTTAACCCTTTTAGCTCAGTCTATGACTTCACAAGTAAGACTCACCAGATTTAATAGGGCAACATCACATCAGTTGGTTCTGCATTAGTTTTTACATTTCAATGGATTTCATTATTTTAAATTTTTAGCTTAGTTTATCACTTCATAAGTAAGACTCACCATATTTAATAGGGCAACATCACATCAGTTGGTTTCGCATTAGTTTTTACATTTGGCTTATTGGATCCTTGGTTATCTTGGCTCTTACTTATGTCTGGTTGTTTTAATTTTTGCTCATGTTTGGTTGTTCTAGTTCCTACTCCTATTTGGTTGTTTCAGTTCCTACTCCTATTCTAGATTTTCTAGTTTCATTTCCTATTCTAGTTGTTTCAATTCCTATTTCTACTCGAATTTTTCTTTTAGTTTGTTTTCATTAGATGGATCATGATTCTCCTCTATTTTTACACATTGGAGTCCAATGCTTCTATAGTGGGAAGGAATGATAGGGTTTAATATGTGGTCACTTTTTAATTAATTGTAATACTATACAATTTGGTCACCTTTTAGTTATATGTTTATGTAACCACCCTTATAGGTAATATGTTATACATGGCTACACTTGACTATACATGGCCATTATTAGATTTGTATTCTCTACATGGCCACTTTTGATTATACATGCTTATGCTTGGGCCTCTAAGTGTAGGTTTGATCAACAATGTAATATGATCCTGGGCACTATATTTGGCTATTTATAGTTTATTTTATAATTTAATTAATTAGCTTGGTGTTGTTTAATCCTTGCCTCTGTTCGTCTGTATCAAATTCCACCATAATCTGCCCCCTTTTGATACTTGTTTGTATTTGATAAAATATGTGGTTTAGTACACTTTTATGTTCTTTTTGGACCTTTATTGATGAATAAGGCCATATATGTAAGGTGACTTATGGCCCCAGGGCTGAAGTATCAAAATGACACTTTTGTAAGATGACTAAAGTTTGGCACTAGGCTATTTTTCTATGTATCAAGTCTGGTAGACTTTTTAAAGAAATTTGAGACTTTAGAATAACTCTTAATTTGGTTGTTTAGTAAGGCCTATATAAGGGTATAGAATATTCATCTCATTGTATTTTTTTCAAAGCTATTTTTTTAGAGGAAATTTTTGATAATTATATTGTTGGATTGAGGTGTTCTCCCAACTTCTAATTAAATGACGTGTCTCAATTCTAGTTTCAATAAAGTTAGAATGAAGGGCTAATGACTCCTCCCAAACTCTGGACTCAGGTTGACTCTTGACTATCCTCACTTAATACTCCTATGATAACCTACACGAATTACATGAAAAATAAAATGTAGAAAATAAAAATGCATAAAATATTAAAGGTGCAAGGGATTAAATTAAAATATGATATTAACCATAGTGAGAAAGTGTGTATGATCAATCAAAAAATTAGAATTTGAATAATATCAGTGTTTTCCCATTTATTAAGTATGAAATTGCTAAGTGAATTATAATATGGGAAAAAGGGCAATGTCTCAATCACCTCACAATTATCAAACTAGGAAGGTAGTGATGGAATGCATTAGGACTTGCCAATTCTCAATATTCTCATGAGATACAAAGCACAATGTGGGTTTCACATAATTTAGCTCTAAATTCTCATGGCCATAGGATGAATACAATGGATCCCATGGCTCCTATGTCTACCCCTAAGTTACCTCAACTAAGATACAATTACTCCTACCTAGAGTAAAAATTCGAGGGCATATGTAACAAAATGATGCACCTCTAAATTCTACATACCTCTAAATATACATTTAATAGGCTAATAAATCTTTCAAAATGTGTTAGTGTTCCACTATATTCAAATACGTTGCTCTCAAAATATTCTCCTCAAGATCCATGCCTTTATTGTTACCCCTTCACTAGATGATGAACAATTATATATAAAAAATAAACAAATCACTCAATTTTTCTAGCAAACCACCATATAACCTTGAGAAATTTGGTTATCTAAGACAATTGGACTGCTCTACAAGTGAATCAGTCCTAAACTAATCGACATTGAGTTGAACTTAGTCAAAGTTTAGAGTTTTTGGAAGACATTGGTTGTTTGATTTCATTGTTTTGTTCCCTTCTTAAATTAGGAATTCCAAGATAGTATCAAGGCACTATATTTATGGTAACTTCATGGGACACAAATCTTGATTAGAGAGATATGTCAAATCCTAGATTTATACTTGGATATAGAGCCTACAAAATTATGATCCTTACTATTTTTGAAATTATGTTCTCCTTATCTATTTTGCAATAGCAACCCAATAAATTTGATAATTCTTCATATTTAGGAGGTACGCCATATATTTAACTTCTCCCATAATATCTTTAAATGAATTCTTTGACAACTCATCCTATCTCCTCTTTACCTCCTATAGTTTGGTAGAAAAAGGCTCCAATTTCTTATATGTTTCCACTTCATCCCTCTCATTGGCTTAATCATTTTGTTCCTCGAACATGGTATTAACAATGTTATCATTGAGGATATTCATCTATGAATTGAATATGTCTAACAACTTGATAGAAAATAAATCCTAAATTTCCTTGATAATTTTATAAGTTAGGGTCTTTAGAGATTCCAAAGGGTTTTATAAGTTTGTAGGTCTCTCTAGGCATCTAGGATTTTCTTTAAGTTTTGAACTAGGTATTTTTAGTCCTCCTTATTTATTGCACATATGATGCTAACGTAGAGGATAAATTTTTTAGTACTTATTAGTATTCTCCCCTAGTAACTAGTTGTTCTTCCACTTGTTGGATGGTTTTGATCACTTTACTCAGGATATGTTCTACATAGGTTATGATATGAAAGTATTATTGTGTATTCTTTACCTCTACCCTAATATTATCCCAAAATAACTTGACCTTTTAGATGTCAAAAGCCTTATTTAGCTTTAAAATTACTTCTATTGGTCTCAAAGCTTTTAACTCTCTAATTTTATAATATCTTGCTTGTAGGGACTTTTGAAGTTGTTCAATTTGGCTTTGCCCTTATGTAAGTCACCTTGATATATCCTCTAGTTGTTTTCTCTTCTTAGTCTTAGTAAGTCAATATTTGATATCCTCAACTTTACCACTTCAATTGATCTCTTTCTATGACATCTTTCTTCAAAGCCTAATTTTCTAGTTAGAACTATTCATTTTGTATCTTATTTATTGTGATATTTTTACTTCCAACTCTTCATTTTTCTTCTTTATAGTTCATCCTCAATTTTCAACCTACCAAATTTTATCGCCGCACAAATTTTGAGTTGGTTTGCAAGTTGGATAATCTAGTATGGACCTGTCTATTTTATATCCAACTAACAAAATCTAGTAGTCAAGTCAATGGGGGATGCTACTATCTTGGATGGGTCAAATTCCCTAGCTTCTACAACATAAATATTACTTCCTACCCAACTATGACTTTATTAGAATTAAAGCCTTGGAGGTTTGGTCCTTTAATTTCTTATATTCTTTCTTCAACTTTTTCTCTCAATGGAAAGGATGTCAAATGACTTTTCAATATATATTTCCTCTAGCTCATAGATAACTTCCATGTAAACTATTGACTTGGATCTATAACTGCATTGGTTTGATAGGATGCTTCTACATACTCGATCTCTTTAGGTAGGATAGGTGATATTGTCATCTATAGGAGTTGTATTGCCTAGGATGGTGGGCATATTAGGCATATGGATATTTTTGGTGGAACAAATTGAGTGTTAAAGGAAGGGAATGTGATAGAAATAGAAGGGGTTGGTTGGGATGCCAATTGTATTAGAATATATCTAGTAGTAATGTCATGAATGATGAAGTGGTTGAAGGTGATGGTGAAAGTGTATATGGAACTAATGGCTATGCTATAGAATTTTGGATGGATGTAGATCATAATGAAGTGATTATATTGGTTCAAAGAATAACTACGATAATTGAATATGATGTCAATCTAGAACCATGGGTTGCATTGGCAGAGGGTGAGATAAGTGCAACAAAATAAGGGGTGGTAAGAGAAGAAAAAGTGAAAATATAACAAGAAAGGATATAAAAGAAGAGCAGTGGAGGATGGAATAAAAATAGAGATGGTAGTAGAAGTGGCCATGATATTGGTTGTTCCAAAATTAGGATGGGAGCTTTCTTAATGGATTTTACCCTCACTAAGCTAAGTTGTTTTCTTGTGTTTATTCTGGGTGATTACCTCTTTGTCGAGCATTGACCCATACTTCTCAAAACCTATTTTTATTTTAATGGTCATTTGCCTCACTATTGATTTGACCATCACTAGTGTTGTTGGTGTAGTAGAGGTGACAATATTGTTGGTGAATATTAGATTTTTGGTACATGCTAATGTACACCCATGATACCTTTATGGTATAGCTATAAATATGTAATAGATTAGGGTTTGAATCTATAGTTTAGAAGTGTGATTTATATTTTCACTTTATGTAAGTTTTTATGCGTAGGATGTGTACAAGTGTCTTGTAATAGAGTGTGTAGGAGTGTGCAATGTGTCATATAGTAAAGTGTGCAAGTGTGCAAATAGGAGTATGCAAGTGTCATAGAATAAAGTGTGCAAATAGAGAGCCAAGAGTCATGTATACAAGTGGCAATATGAGAAGCTAAAATATATGAGAGAATTTATTGTATGCTTGGAATAGGAAAGGATGCATCTCCTGAATGTGAGGAGAGAAATAGTCAAGTATTGAAGAGTCATATTTTTAAGGCTATATTATGGATATAAAGCTCCATTTAAATATTATTGAGGAATATATGTATTTCAAGCATCATACAAAGAAGTTTGTATACAATTTGAGAAATTTACTATAAGTTTTTCTTCATGTTATTGCATGAATGATATTGGCCATTTTATTCATAATATTGTTATTATTATGAATGTTATGTTCTTTATTTTGGTCATTTAATATAGTAATTGCTCTTATATTTGAGACTACTCAAGATATTGGATATTGGGACCTATGATAATTTAGCTAAAAATCCAACATTGGTATCAAAGCTACTACTATTCTCTATCCTTTCTAGAAGAGTTATATTTAGAGTTACTTCAAGTAGTCTCTAAAGCTATCATCGAAGGAAGTCTTTAGTGTGAATTTTAAAACTTAGAATTTTGACCCATGTGAAGAATACATAGACTAAATTTTTGGGTATTTCATTACACCCTGATAATATTTGATATTAGCAGTTAAAAAAATAACAAAGAGAAAGATAGTCTTTAGGGTTGGAGGATCTCCAACTTAATCTTGTCTAGTGCAAAAGAGAATATATATTTGAAGAGACATTCCAAAAGAACGTTTTCCAAGCATTTTTTAGAATCACCAAAGTAGAGACCAAAAGAAGGGACAGATTGGCTTCACAGTCTTAAGTAGAAATATTATAGGAAGAGCCCAAAAAAGAGATGGATTTTCTTCACAACTGTGAGTGGAAAAATTATAGGAAATTCCAAAAGAATGGTCTATTAGCTTCAAATACAAAGAGGAATAATTGCACCTACAAAAACCATATTATATGACTAGCCGAGAGGAATAGTTGCACCTCTGTAGATCAATTTAGTTGCACCTACATAAGACTAGTCCATATAGCTAGCCAAGAGGATGAGTGTACAATTAAAGTAGAGTAGAAGTGCATGTAAAGGAGCATGCCATATATTAGTAGAAAATTGAGGAAATAACAACATGTAATTATCCAAATAGTAGCGATTCGAGGGAAAGGAAAAGCATAATAGTGTCTAAAGCAAGGGGAGAATACACCTTTGAAGAAATACGAAGCATCAAAGACCTGATCTTTAACTATTGTAATATTTCATTAGACTTGCATTGTGTAACACCAATATGAGATGTGTAATTTGCCTAGAGATAAACCTGCCATAATTCCTTGACAAGATCATAACATCATTGATTGTTATCTAGCGCATGAGCCAAGGTAGGTATTTTGAGCAATATACTTTGGAACCTCTATATTTTTTAACATTGGAGTTATAAGGTTTAAAAACCTAATTTTGGTGTATGATTTAATATTTAGAGTTTGATAAATTTTTGAAGTATAATTGGAGTGGAAAAGGCTTTGCCTTCTAAAATAGATTTTTGAGGAAAATTGAAAAGTAGATTTTTTTTTTTAATAATTAGGGAAAGGTTTTCAACTTTAAATAATGTTTTGAAAATTTTGAAATTTTTATATTTGAAAATTTGATTAGAAGAATTTGCAAATTTAAAAAATTATTAAGAAGACACAAGATCTTCTACTTCAAAAGGATTTACAAAAAAAATGATTATTAAATTTACAAACTTATCTAAATTTAATAGATTTGGAGAGAAGGATTTCTACTCCAAAAATAAATTAGAAATTTGAAAATTTGCAAAACTTGATTTTGCAACTTGATTAGTTGATTGAAAATTTACAAATTAGAAATTTGGGAGTCAAAAGGACTTCTACTTCAAAAGAATTTGATTATTTATATTTGCAAATAAACTTTGATATCTTTGAAGAAATTGATAGATGGCTAAGAAATAGAAGATTTTTTTTAATTTTATATAAAGAACCAAATCCCATAAGAGGAAGATTTCAAAATCAAAGGGTTTATCAAAATCAATTCAAAGGACCAAATAATGGAAGAAAATATCAAAAATATGAAGTCAATCAATCTATAAGGAAAGAAGAAGAAACACAATATATTGATTCAGGAGCTAGTCATCGTATGATTGAAAATTTGCATTGGTTTGACTCAATAGAAGTTAGACCTAATATTCCACTTTATATATTAGATGATAATATTTATTATATTCAAGGATCTAGAAAAATTATACCTAACATGCAATTTTTATATTTTGTGCTATATTATGTTTTATATGTTCTAAGATTATCCATTAATATTATTTGGGTTGCTCAATTAGTTGAGAAAGAAAGAATAGTGGTATTCAAATTAGTTGAGAAAGAAAGAATAGTGATATTCAAATTCCTAAATAGAAACAAAAAATATGTCATAAGAAAATAAAATAAAATAGAAGCTATGGGTTCTTTCAAAGATGGAATATTTGTTGAGGTGTATTACATTATTTGATACATGCTAATGTACCCATATCATACCTTCATGGTACAATTGTAAATATATAATAGATTAGGGTTGAGTATATAGTTTATAAGTGTGATTTATATTTCCCCTTTTATGTAAGTGTTAATGTGCAAGAAACGCATAAGCATCATGTAAGAGTGCAATGTGTAAGAAATTCACAAGTGTCATGTAAATTACAGTGCAAGTGTAGATTGAGAGAATGTGCAATTGTCTTGTATGTAAGAGTTCAAATATGTAATATGATAATGTGCACAAGTGTCTTAGATTAGGAGTGCATGTAGAAGTGAAAGAGTCATTTAGATGTGTGCAAGTGTCTTAGAGTCAATTTTCCATGAATATTATTGTATGCAAGTGGTAATATGACAAGCCAAATTTCATGAGACTTGTAATATGGAGATTAATAGTCAAATAATTGAATAGTCACATTACTAGGGCTATATTATGGAGATAATACTCCATGATAATTAAAAAATACAATTAAAACCAAGAAGGAGAATTCTATCTCTAAGAGGTCTAGTTTGGAATAAAGCTTGTATATATTTTTGAGCAATTAATATTTTAATTTTGTTTCATGCATAGTTCATGAATGACATAGGCTATTTACATTAATATTTTAGTAAATAAATGAATGTTATTTTAAATATTATATAAGCCTTGATATACATATTAAATCTGCTCATATATTATTCTATTCATTATATGATTAATTTGACCTTTATATTATCATTATTTTATATTGGGACCTATTATATTTTGTGGTAGTAAGGCTTAAAAAGCCAATTGTGGTATCAAAGCTACCACTTGACTCTGTCCATTTTGATAAAGTTCATTTTTAACCACCATTATTAATTTAATTTTGTCCACTTTTGATGAAGTTAAATTAGAGTATTTCCACTTTGAAGATAATGCAAACTTGGACTCTAATTTTTAAAGGTCTAATTGAGTAGAATTTAAGAGAATAAGGATTCAGTCACCTTGATTTAGATGCTAGGGTATTTCCACTTGGTTGAAGAAAAACTAGTGAAGACTAGGACTCAACTATATTAAAGAAAAGGGCCAACTTACGAGAAAATATGGACATATTGGTAGAGGAAGCCAACTAAGAGAAAATTTGGATATTGAATTTTAAAAGTTTGATGATTTGAAGATTGAATATTGAGGTAGAACCAACTTAGGATAAAGTTGGTTATTTAGGAACATTCAGAGTCACCCTAATATTTAATATTGGATTCTATAGCAAGGAGGAGAATCATATAAAGTTCTTAGGTGTGAACTAAGACATTGTAGAAAGATGCAAAAGATTACAACTTTCAGAGAAGAAACATTGCTATAGAGGTTGAGAAGCTTTCTATAGAGATAGAGAAGAATTTTAGCTTCTTGATATTGAGAAGTATTTAAAGCTTCTCAAACACATAGAGTTGAAGCAATAAGAAGGAATAAAGTATAGAGAAAGAAGAATAAAAGCATCAGAGTGTAGTCTACAATAAGAAGAAGAGTATGGACCCATTATTCACATAGAAGAAGTAGAAAAGAAATATAAACCTAGAGTGGCCTTGTAAAAGGATAAAGCCAAAGTAGCCTTGTAAAAAGATAAAGCCAGAGTGGCCTTGTAGAAGGATAAAACCAAAGCAGTCTTAGAAAAGGTTAAAGCAACATTGTAGTAACATAATGTGTATACAGGATTGAAAAGAGAATACAAATTCTTTTAATGAATATAAGAGAAAGGAACAACTACAAAAGCTATTGGAACAACAGTAAGATAAAATAACAACAGTAAAAAATCCAACATTGAAAGTTGTGGCCAATAGTGATCAACGTTGAAGATAGTGGCCAATAGTAGCCAATTTTGAAGGTAGTGGCCAACATAATCCCACATTGAAGACAACAAAGAGAATATTAGGAACACATTTGACCTCTAGTGAAGAACACATTTGACCTCCAGTGAGGAACACATTTGGCCTCCATTGAGTAACACATTTGACCTACAATAAAAACTTGGAGATGTTCGACCTCTAGCAAAGAATAAGAGATATTTTTCCTCCAACATAGACCACTAGAAATTCAACCTCCAGCAAAGACCAATATAAATTCAACCTCCAGTAAAGACCAAGAGACGTTTGGTTTCCAACATATACCATGAGACGTTCAACCTCTAGTAGATGTTTAGCCTCCAATGAAGAAGAGACTTTTAATATCTAGTGAAAAGGAGTTCAAAGCACATTCAAGATATATAATAGAAATAATATTTGAGAAGAGAAAGGCATTTGAGGTGAACAATAGACTAAACATTAGAGAGAAAGAAATTCTAGGTATGTATTAGAAAGAGTGTTCAATGCAAGCAAAGGAAAGTGTCCATGGAAAGACAAGTGTGCAAGGTGGATAGTGAAAATAGTGAAGAGAAAAATTCAGTAGAGAAGCATCGTTGAGAAATAATTCAGTGTTAACATTTCATTCAACATAGCAAAATCAATGTTGACAAGATCAGGTAATGTTGTCTAATATTACATTCTATTTCCAATGCTTAGTTCAGTTTTGGAGGTAAATAGATGCAAAAGTGATTTTTTGAAAACCTAGGTGGAGTAATAAGGGTTAGGAATTATTAATTAGGGTTTTCAAAAATCAATCTTAATTTACATTTATGATGGTGTGCAAAAGTTTGAAGAAGGTTAATTATTAGAAAATTAAAATATTAATTGGAGTTAAAAGGGTTTTTAAGATTAAGAGTGGAATTATTTTTAAAGTTTTTGAAGATTTTAAGTTTTAAGGAGTAGAGTTTCTAGTTTGAAGTGATTTAAGATTTTTAAAGTTTTTTAAAAATTTGAAATTTAGCAAATTTTATATATTAGGAGTTAAAAGTTTTTCTACATCAAAGGATAAGAACATTTAAAACTTGCAAATTTCATAAATTTTTTCTTAATTTGGGAGATATAAGGTTTTCAACTTAAAGATACAAAATGGATAAATGGCAAAGAGGAACATATCATTATAGGAAAAATTATCAAAGTGCAAAACCATACTTTATGAGAGGAAAAGTTCAAAAACAAAATTTGTATAAAAAACAATCTTTTGAATACAAAGGGCAACATCATAAAAGATTTCTTCAAAAATCTTATCAAATATGTGAGATAATATCACTTGAATCTCATAAAAAGGTACAAATAAAAAAATATGTTTGGTATATAGATTCAAGTGCTAGTCATCATATGACTAGAAACTTACATTGGTTTGAATCATTAGAAGTCAAGGATAATATCTCATTAAAAATTGTAGATGATAAGATATATCAAGTTCAAGGAATTGGTAGAGTAATACCTAGCATACCATTTTCATATTTTTACTAGAAAATATTTTATATGTTCCTAGACTATCAACTAATATTATCTCAGTTGTTCAATTGGTTGAAAAATGATTATCAATTGAATATATAAATGAACATAGCAAATGCATCATCAAGAATCAAAACAAAACAAAAGCTATAGGTTCAATAAAGAATAGAATATATGCCTTAGATTCAATGGGATTTTCTCAAGATATTGTTGAATGTCTATCTCAATATGAAATTAATGATAAGTTGCATGATTTTTTAGAAAGGTGGAAAACAAGGTTTTTGATCCAACTTAGTCCAAATTTATCTTACAAACATAATCAATGGATGAACCTAACATTCAAGATGATGAAGAATATTCCAGAAAAGAAGAGGTTCATGAACAATGTAATATTCTAACTTGAAGATTAAAGACAAATACAAATACCAATATTGAAGACTAACCAAATAATATAATACAAGGGGGTGTTGAGGTATATTACATTATTTGGTACATGCTACTGTACCCCTATCATACCTTCATGGTACAATTGTAAATATGTAAAATATTAGGGTTGATTCTATAGTTTAGAAGTGTGATTTACATTTCTCATTTTATGTAAGTATCAATGTGTAAGAAATACACAAGTGTCATGTAAGAGTGCAATGTGCAAGAAATGCACAAGTGTCATGTAAGTTAGAGTGCAAGTGTAGATTGAGAGAATGTGCACAAGTATCTTGTATGTAAGAGTGCAAATATGTAATGTGAGGATGTGCACAAGTGTCTTAGATTAGAGTGCATGTAGAAGTGTAAGAGTCATGTATATGTGTGCAAGTGTCTTAGATTCAAGTGTCCATGAAGAGTCTTGTATGCAAGTGGTAAGATGACAAGCCAAAGGTCATGAGACTTATCATATGGAGATCAATAGTCAAGTACTTGAAGAGACATTTCTATGGCTATATTATGGATACAAATACTCTTGAGAATTTAAAAAATACAAGTACAATCAAGGAGAATTCTATCTATAAGATGTCCAATTTGGAATAAATCTTGTATACATTTTTGAGAAATTAATATTGTAAGTTTTCTTCATTCATAGTTCATGAATAACAAAGTATATTTACATTCATATTTTAGTATATAATTGAATGATATTTTTAGTATTATATAAGCCTTTATATACATATTAATTTTCTCATATATTATTCTACTTATTATATGATTATCTTGACATTTAATATTGTGGTATTTTATATTGGGGCATATGATATTTTGTGATAGTAAGGCTTAAAAAGCCAACAATATTTTCTCTAGACACAATGGGTTTCTTAGAAGGAATATTAGATCATATTTGTCACCAAAATAGATTAAAATGATTTGTTTGATTTCTCCAAGAGATAAAATAAAGGAAAATAGATCAGATCAGTTGAATATTGTTTAGCAAGGACAACATACAAAGACATTGAATAAATATAGAATATAAAACTAAAGAATACTAGAACCAGAGATAAGGACACAATCAAGAATAATTATTTTGAAGATTAAAATTTTCAATAACCAAATAATGTAATAAAAGGGGTGTTGGAGAATATTACATTATTGGGTGCATGCTAATATACCCCCATGGTACCTTTATGGTACAATTTTAAATTTTTAATAGATTAGGGTGTGAGTCTATAGTTTAAGAGAGTCATTTATATTTCCTCTTATGTAAGTGTTTATGTATAGGATGTGCAATGTCATGTAATTTTATGTGTAATTGTGAAGAGTGAGAGTGTGCACAAGTGTCTTGTAATGAATTAGGGTGTGAGTCTATAGTTCAAAAGTGTGATTTTTATTTTCACTTTATGTAATTTTTTGTGTAGGGTGTGCACAAGTATCATGTAATTATGTGTGCAAGTGTGAAGAGTGAGAATACACACAAGTGTCATGTAATAGAGTGTGTACGAGTGTGTAGTGTGTCATATAGTAAAGTGTGAGTGTGCAGTGTGTCATATAGTAAAGTGTGCAAGTGTGCAAATAGGGGTGTGTAAGTGTTGTAAAATAAAGTGTACAAATAGAGAATCAAGACTCATGTATACAAGTGGCAAGATGAGAAGCCAAAAGACATGAGAGGATTTATCTTATGTTTAGAATAGGAAAGGATGCATCTCCTGAATGTGAGGAGAGTAATAGTCAAGTATTGAAGAGTCATATTTGTAAGGCTATATTATAGAGATAAAGCTCCATGTAAATATTATTGAGGAATATATGTATTTCAAGCACAATACAAAAGAAGCTTATATACAATTTGAGCAATATATTGTAAGTTTTTCTTCATGTCATTGCATGAATGATACTAGCCATTTTGTTCATAATATTGTTATTGTTATGAATGTTATGTTTTTTTTGGTCATTTAATATAGCAATTGCTCTTATATTTGAGACTACTCAAGATCTTGGATACTATGACCTATAATAATATTGCTAAAAAGCCAAAAAGTATCTAGTGTGGGTGCTTTATTTGGTCTTTATGGGATTAATGGGATTACTATGGCTTCACTAATTATCTTGGTCCTCTAGGTACTCTTGGGTGCTTTTGATCTCAGATGGAAGAGAATTGGTCATAAAATAGGCCATCTCTAGTTGACCTTGTCAATGTGTCCATCTTGTATAATTTTTTTGTATCAATATTTTTCTATTAGTATATCCTAGATTTATCAAGGCCCATAGATTCTAATGGTTCATATTGATATCTAGGTCAAAGTCATCCTTATTCTTGACATTGAAATCATTTTACTTAGGTGGGCTATTATACCATTTTTGGATTTTTTCATAGCCATGATTGCTTCCCAAGGTAGCAAGGGCTATTTTTCTCTTGGATTTACCTCTTTTGGATGTTGTATATCTTCTCATTTGTCAATAAGATCTCTAGCTTATTGGATTTGATGGTGGTATTGGGTCATAGGATCATTGGTATCTCAATTTTTCTACCCTCATTTCTCTCATTTTTTCCTCCATAACATAGTGGAATCCACTTAGATTTGGTATGATCTTTATCATTTGCTACTTCATGCATAGAATGGGGTTTTCTTCTACCCCCTATAGTATTTTATGTCCATGTAATCAAATTTTCTCACATATTCTAGGTTGAACTTGTGGTCTATAATGTATGTCAACAACTTGAAAGGCTTGTGAAAATCCATAAATGTAACATCCACACTATTTTATTACTTATTTGCTTGAATAATGTGATATTACTAAGATATCTGTGAGTGCAGGTGCAGGTTTCCACTCCATAGCAAGTGAGTCGGATGAGCAAATCACCCACCCCTAGTGGAGACAGTGGTTGACAGTGTCAGGTAATGTGGGATATGATATCGTGCTTCATGCACCATGGCCCATGGGTACATGGAAGCCCACAAGGAAAGAATTCATGTAGGATTTTACCTACTGCTTGCATTTTGTTTGTTTGTTATTTTTATATGCATTTTAGTCGGCTAGGTGAAAACTTGTATATATTGTTCTCTTTCATAAACAATGTATGATTTTTAAATATAATTTAATAAAAAAAAAATAAAATACACATAAGTATATAAATATGTAAACATTAAATCTAATATATTAATATTATATATAAATAATATTTATTTATTTATTTATTTATAAGAGTAATGAGATGTGAAAATATATTTATAAATAAATAAAATTTATATATATAGAAAATAAAGTATTGTGTTTATGCATATAAATAGACAATCTGGATTATTTAAAACATTTTGAGTATGAAATTTCTTTCCTTCGAAAGGTCAAAAATCGTTCCACCTAGCGACCAACAAAAATGACCATTTGGCATGTTAAGTTGATGTGTCTTCATGATAATTCTCAAAAATTATTTATAAGGGAAACAAAAATATTTTTTGAGGTATCCAGATTTTGGATTTTCATTGTCTACGTATGATGCTAGAAAGCATATCCTTAATTTGTCCTCAGCATTGTGCTCACATCATCTCATAACTAGGTCGGTTACTATATCTAAGTAATGATTATGTTTTTAAAAAAATTGTGTGAATGCTTTTGAAGTTCAATCCCAAGCTCTGTGTATTTGTTTATCTTAAAAGTTGTTGGTTGTGGATAATAATGGTAACCTAGCACTGGTTTGATTATAATGACGGTGTGTGATAGTTACAAGGAATGAAGTCAGTCTTAAGAATTAAATTGAAATGAAGAGTTTTTCGCATGAAGTAAAAATTTATAATAGCTTACCCTCTATTGTTACTGTGTAAGAATGATTTATATTGAAAAGTGAAATTCTTGTGTGTTTAATTTATATATGTGTGTGTGTGTATGTTCTCCATTGCTACCTACATAACTTAGTATGCATTCATGAGGGCCATGCTGACCCAAATCATGCATTATCCACTGTCTCTCTGCCATGAAGAAAACCTTGTGGAGCAATGATTTTTTTGCCAACTCTCAGGATTTCTCGAAGACCAGAAGGAAGTGAAATATTTTTATCAAAACATTATAAGGTGCACTGTATGCTTTGATAAGTTGTTTTTAGGCTTACCATAGTAGTTTTCATTTTTTTAGGGGCCCATGTTATGGCCAGGTCTCTATATTTAGTGATATATGAAGTACTTCAAAGCTTACATTTATTTTAATAGGATATTTGGCCTATTTAAAAGCTTTCTTTGTGTATTGTGCTTTTCTGCCAGAATGTTAAGCCACTGTTTCTTTCATTAAATGTTGGTTTGATAAATATATAAAAGTTTATTTACTTTTCTAGCATTCCATATGGTGTATGGTTGGGTTGCTAAAACAGTCGAGTGAAAGTGTTATTACCTCAAATTTTGATTTATATGTAAACATTCATTCTAAAGTGTAGTCATGTCGTGTTTCACGTAAAATAGTTGAGATAATTTATTTCGAATGTAGGAAGTATGGAAGATGGATTGATAAAGAAACAATTCACTTTGGAAATATCATAATTGTGTTGGTTGTGTTGTGTCTCGGGTTCGCCGATATGGTGTATAATTACCCCTTTTCTTTCCTTACCTAGAGTCGTTGTGAAATTGAATAATCACAGAGTAATAAACTTGTATGAAGTAGATTGTTCTGGAAAAGAAGATTTAAAATTATATATGTCAATTTATAACTTCCAAGTTTTAATTATTTTCTTGGAGATCATTTGAAAATGTAGATAAACCATTACTAGAAAACAAAAATGATTCAAGAGGTTGAATATTTCGAATGGAATGTCCATTCGAGCTTTTGTATTGTGGAGCTATTTTTTGAGCCTCAAGATATTGATATACCTTATGTCGTATAAAATATTTTGTATTCATAATATTATTTTGGAAAATCATAGAGTTTTAAAATTCCTTGGTAACCTTAAGAGCTACCTTCGAGATATTAAATGTTCCATATT
Organism: Wollemia nobilis; assembly: GCA_028583015.1. NCBI lineage: Eukaryota > Viridiplantae > Streptophyta > Pinopsida > Araucariales > Araucariaceae > Wollemia > Wollemia nobilis. The sequence goes on from JAQPPZ010016370.1 coordinate 8,371,392, forward strand.
GATGTCCATCGTCACTCCTATTGTAGTGGCAAATGTTATTCAAATCAAGGCAAGAAGTTTACCATTGGTAGAGTAAACTTTGTTAGTCCTAATTAGTGAGCACTGTAATTATTAATGATGAGAAGAGCTTGTGTGGTAATGTTCGTATCTCTGCTTCCATTTAAAATATTTTAAATTATTTTTCATAGTTGAATACCTTGAATGAAAACTTTAGAAGTTTGTTGGATTAAATCCTTTTAATTAATGTAAACTTAGTGTTAGATTCTCTTCATCTCTCGATAGCAATTCTTTAAAACCATTACCAAGCAATCATGAAATGAAACAATAAACTTGTGAATATCCGAGTTATTTAGACCTCTTTTAGAAAAACAAAGAAAAATATTTTTTCTTCCATGCGAATAGTTTAGTCGATTATTTTATATACTAGCATATCTTATAAGACTTAGAGTAAATTTTAGTAATTAGAGTACTTTAAATGTTGTAATATTATATAGTTTCTATCTTTTCTTGTAAAAAATTTAAGGACAAAAGTGGACTATAAATGTATTTGATCTTTTACAAGTTTAGATATCTTCAAATTTAACATGTTTACATAGAATTTGTTAAGAGGTTATAGATTACTAAGTTTTACTTTATAAATCATTATGATTCATAAATGTGGACCACAAATATTTTGAATATATATATGTTTAGATATTTTTCTAACCAATTCAATGTGATTACATAGAATTTTTCTATGATTGATTAGAGTTTTTAGATTATTAAAGTTTCATTTTATAAATCTTAAAATATTTATATGTTTAGTGTGTTATATTAGTAATCCATTGATATTTTGCAACTTTATTATGATTCTATGATCAACCAAAATAAAATCAATGTTATAACTTAACATCAAAATAACCTGAACACCAAAATTATCTAAACCCAATGAGTCCATTAAGAAGGATGAAATATGCTATTAATAAGGATATCATTACCCAGCTTTGATAGCTTGCAGGTGGTAGTTGTTGTGATTCAAGAATAACCTTTCTTTGACAAGTATAGATGGGTTAGAGGACCTTGTGCCATGGAGAGTAATGAACGATGGTATGGTATATTGTTCTAGGTTATTGTACGAAGTAGTACTATGAGAATTCTCATGAAAACTATCCATTTGTGGAATATCCAACAGTAACTTGAGCCTAGGGAGTAGGTTGCAAGGTTGGAAGGTCCAACAGTAGATGGTATGGGACATCTAGTCATCAACTAGGACATGAAATGAGAAATCTGGACCCAAATCCAAAGTAGTGACAAGGCCTTGATATCTTCCATAGAGTGATGGATTGATATCAAGAACTAGGTATAACAACGCTAACTCTAGCATGAAATCTAATGAAGATATGAACTAGGACTAAGTAATGGTCAGTGGAATCAATTTTCTCCATGCTACGATATGGGGAAAATAATGCATTCACCCTTCTAGGTGTTATGGGCCCTAGAAGGACAACCCATTGTCGAGAATATAGAACTCAAGATAAGATAAGGTAGGTCATAACTTGTAGGATTTTGCTAATCTCGAGTACTCATGATTCCATTTGTAGTGGTATAATATATCAGAGTATGAATAAAATGCCTATGTACTAATATAAAGTTGGGTGTGCATTCAATAGTTTGAGACTTCGTATTTAATATTAAGTCAAAATTTTGAATTTGATATTTTGACAACTAGGAGAGTTAGACCTAGGTTGTTACAGTTGGTATCAGAGCCTAGGTTGCAAAAATCCTAGGTTACAAACAATGATTGTTGAATTAATATAGCTCTTTTATCTCCAAGTATAATTGCGAGGACCTCTAAGAGAGTAAATGCTACTCTGCAAGAAGAAGTGGTAGAAGTTTCAAGAAGAGGACTGAGATGACTCATGAGAGAGTTGAATAGTGTACAAACAACTAAAATATATTGGCATGTTTTGAGAAGATAAAATGACCCAATAGTAGGAAGGGTTGCACAAAACAATGATAATATGACTAAAATGATTCAACTGATGCAAGAACAGTTGAACCAACAAAAGGGGCAAATGGAAATTCAAAGGGCTTAGATGAGTGAGCACATGGAATAGAAGAGAGCACAATTGTATCAACAACAAGAAATTATTACTCAGTAATAGAAGGTAATAGAAAATTTGACTAAAAGTAAAGAATCAGAAAGAATACTAAGTGAATTTCCTGAGGGATCTTCAAGAATAAAAGTTGGTGTGGAATTACAAAAATAAATTAAAACATTAGACATTTCTAAATTTTACAAAAAAGGGGATGGTGAAGTAGTTATAAATTGGTTAAGTGAGGATGAGGGGTACTTTTCCATTCAACCCCTATGCGTAGAATCTAAAACTACATGGGTTGTAGCACACTTAACCAGTCTGGCCAAGGATCGGTGGACCACATATAAGAAAACTAGTCAAAAGGAGGTCATTGACATTCCTTGGGATGTGTTTGAGAAAGAGTTTAGGGATATATTCCTTACACCATAATTTTACATTGAAAAGTACACTGAATTCACCAATCTTCATCAAGAAAACATGTCAGTGATAGAGTATTATCAAAGATTTGTTCAACTTCTAAAATATACTCCTGAATATGACAAGTGGGAGGATTTTAAAGCTCAAAAATTTGTGTTGGGTTTACATCCCATAATTAGATCTCCCGTTGGTCAAATCAAACCAAATAATTTGACTGAAGCCTTTGATGTCGTACGTTATGAAGAATTATGCCAGAAGAATAAGAAGGCTTATTATCAGAATTTTGAAAAGGATGAAACTAGGAAAAGAAGATACCCAAAACCCACTAAAGAAAAGGATAAATATAAGAAATATAGGTATGGTGACCGATTCAAAGGGGACAATAAGAACAGAGTAAAATATCAAGGTAACAAAGGACAACAAGACAAAAGAAACTTTCCAGAGAAATCTATACAAAGAAATGTGATACAAGAAAGAGTTAAGAATGCTTCTAGTCAGAATAATGATGGTTAAATATGGAAGAAAAAAGTTCAAAATATGTGTTTTGTTTGTGGAGCTAAATATCATTATGTAAATCAATACCCGAAGAGAGCAAATAAGAGAAAACCAATTGAAGAAGCTCCTCATAGAATTTATGCTACCATAGGTAATCCCAATATTTTAGGATAAGCCACTCCATTTATTTTAAAAGGGAAATTAGGTGAGAAATATGTTTGTATTTTAATAGATAGTGGTGCAATTGATAGTTTTATATCTTCTAGTATTGTGAGGGACATTTCGGTAAGACCTAGAATTATGGCAAATGGGTGGCAAGTTGAGTATGGGTCAAGATAAACCTATATGGTCAATCAATGTTTATTTGACTCCAAGATAAATATACCCCAAGGAAAAATAAACGGGTACCTGTATGTGGCATCTTTACACACTTTTGATATCATCTCAAAAGAATATGGAGAGATATGGTTGGATTTCATGAATGATTCCAAACAAAGAATTCAATTCCACGCCAATCAAGTAACCTTAGAAACTTACTGACTAATATGCAAGTTAAAAGGACCTTAAGGAAGGGGTGTAGGCTTTATATGGTTAAATTGAACAAGAAAGAATAAATTGA